>CM050166.1:276291428-276805922 GCA_027410445.1 Discoglossus pictus | reverse complement strand
CAGGGAGAAATATCCTGTAGTATATCAATCTGATCTCACTAAAAAGAGTGAGCCAGCCCCAAAATACCAGGCAATTCTACCCTGTACAGGAGAAACAGCAAACCCAAGACTCGTTTCGGCCTCTATGGGCCTTGTCAGTGAGGTGCAGCTTTACTCCCTAAGTCACAGTGAGCAAGGAGCCCACGTCGGGTTCCCCCTATCACCCCTAAGGGCCATTTGCAAAAGCAACAAAAATTAAAGGTGCTCAATCTGTGAAGAGTAGATAAACAGACCTATAGAAAAAACCCACTGCGGTATTTTACGTTCTCTGGTGAGCACCTCTACTCTATTTGCATACATTTTCCTCACCTTATGGGTGATAGGGGGAACCAGACATGGACTCCTTGCTCACTGTGCCTTAGTAAGTACAGCTACACCTTACTGACGAGGCCCACAGAGGCTGAAACGTTTGTCTGGGGTTTGTTGTTTCTCATGTTCAGGGAGAATTGCCTGCTATTTTGGGACTGGATTATTATTATTATCCTTTCTTTATAATGCTCCAACATATTCCGCAGCGCAATACAGGGGTTAGGTACAAGTATAAACAATAGCCCTGCAATAAAAATAATGGAAGCCAATGTTATTGAGTTTTCAATCAGATATACACAGTGCTTTCCCTAGAGCACCTAACAAGATTGAAACTCGCAAACTTACATTCTAAAGGGTGGACCACTCTTCTGAGTGAGACCAGACTGATATACTACAGGATATTTCTCCCTGTGAAGGGCACAAGTGAGCTAAAAGAGGTTGATCTCTGAGTAGATAACCAGACCTATAGAAAAAACCCACTGAAGTATTCTTCGCTCTCAGATGAGCACCTCTACTCTATTTGCATAGATTTTCCTACATGACCTTCCACACTCACCCCTACTCAGGTCTATGTCCCTTTAAAGATAGTGGAAAAATACCAAATGTCAGGAGCTGGTGCCCCCTTCTCGGGGAACCAACATAACAAGTTTTATTAACACACCTGGGGAAAATATAACAGTTTAACACAAAACAGGACCATGTGCAACTCTTACACCAATTAATACACACAAAATAAATATTACTTAGTGCTATAACATAACAGGGGGGATCCAGTTGGAATTCATTGGTGATTCAGCAGTACTGCAGGGAATCCCGAATTAAGTCATGTGTGTGCAATGTCATTCGGGACTCCCTCCCCTGCCAAGGAGCGCCGGCAAGAGGGTGATAGAAGTACCTAAAAAGCCCACAGAAAGGTGGGGGGGCTGGAGCAGCTGAGGGGGGCGCAAGAGATTAATGTGGCTGGGGAGTTTCAGGTCTACTGCACAACAGAATGTTTTCTAAAAAATAATTAAAAGAAGAAAAGACAGCACTGGGCCCCCTCTTCTGCCAATTGTAATGCTGACTGAGTTTCTGGCAACAATCTTTTATAAGTCAGCCCATGACATTTCATAAAACCTAAAATTAATACTATGAGAACAGAATTACTTAGAAAACCTCTTCTCTTCGGTGAGGGAGTTTACTTTCATAGTGAAATATAATGAAAAGCTGCACTCTATTATTGTCTCTAATGAACTGATCACAATAACCATTTAAAACTGGTATCCACTCCCAATGATTTTGGATGTTTTTTTTTTTTTATTACCGTATTGGTCCGAATATAAGCCGCACCCACATATAAGCCGCACCCGTAAAGTTCAAGGGGAAAAAATAGAAAAAAGATAGTACTCAAATATAAGCCGCACCCGTAAAATTGGAAAGAAAAAGACTCTCAAAGTGATCAGCCATTGCAAGAAATAGGCTTTCTGATTAACACTGTAGCTTTTTTTTGCAGGTTACAGGCTTTACAGGATGTTAGAATCACTAAAACCGTAAATCGCTATTCAGTCTAAAGCACGAAAATCGGCACCCTTAACCCGCAATCGCGCAAATCTGCAGTAATTTTGCATTCGCGAATACAAGTCGCACACGTTACAAGCAAAGTTCGCAAATCGGCAATGATTTTTTTACGGTCGCGAATATAAGCCGCAACCGTAACTCGCAAGCTCAAAAATCGGGAAAAAAGGTGCGGCTTATATTCGGACCAATACGGTATTAATCTTTATTTTTCACAGTCATATGTCATAACATTTTTCATACTTGTAAATTTAAACATATGTCATAAACAGCATTTATTATAATCTGAAAGTCTTAGTATAACATTTTTTTGTTGTGGTTCTTTTGTTTCACTGTGACCTTCCTCTAATGTTTCCCTTTTTTTTTTTTCTCTGTTTGACTGTAGCTGTAGATTCAGTAAAACATATTAACTAAATTAGCCTAAAACATATTAAATGAGGATACAGTTGAGTGAGTCATAGTTGATTTATTTTCTTTCTTTTATCCCTAATGGGTTTAAACTCCAGATTACAATTTGGTCCATAAAGTTGTTGATGAATCTGAACCTGTTCAGCTTCCGCTTTCCATTCCGAGAGGTTATCAATTCAACCAGTTTTAATATCATTTTTTAGTGTTTTATTTGTGATATTTGTATTTTTTATATGATTGTGATTGAGTATGAGGAGTTGATCCATACATCCCATATTTCTGTAAATATTGGATATGCATTGGATGAGTAATTTTTTTCATTAATCATTATGAAATGTAGTTTATGTATTATTTCTTGGAGGTGAAGTTGTGGAGTCTTCCATTTTTTTTTGCAATGTGGCGTTTGCCATAAGCAGGAATTGTAGCCTTTTATTATGTTGCTTTTGTAGTAGAGGAGAATAGTCTACTAATAGGTAAATGTCTATCGAAGGTTGTATTGTTGTCTTCAGAATAGTAGATGCCGATTCCATGACTTTGGTCCAAATGTTCTGAACTATCGGGCATTCCCACCAAGTGTGGAGAAATGTACCTGTAGTTTGACATAGTTTATAGCAACTTGAAGATGTTTGTGTAATGATATAGGAATCACAAAGTTGTGGAGACCAGTAGCCAAGGTCAGCAATAGTCCGGTTCAGCAACTTGTAGGTTAAACAGGAACAAGCTTTTATTGAAGGGATCAGGAACCAACAATAATCTGGCAAGGATACAGAGACAGGAAGTGCCTTATATAGGCCAAGGACCAGACACCTGACCAGACACAGCTGAACAGACTTAGGTACTGATAAAATTGCTAGCAGAGTCAAGCTTATAAGGTCTCAATGGAATTCACAAAAGGCAGACTGGCGCAGTGGTAGGGAAGAGGTATAGCAGCCTGGGGACCACGGTTCAAAACCCAGCAGAGTCAATTCCTCACATTACCCCCACCTCTATAGGTGCAGCCTCTGGATGCCCTATTACCTGGTTTAGCAGGGTACTGCACATGAAAAGACCGAAGTAGACCAGGAGCGTGAACATTGTCCACTGGTTCCCACGAACTCTCCTCCTCACCATAGCCTTTCCAGCGAACCAGATACTGAAGTTTGTTACGGAAGATCCGGGAGTCAAGAATTTTGTCCACTTCGTACTCATCCTCACCATCCACGAGGACTGGAGGTGGGGCAGGCAGGGCTCGGCCAGGGAAAGTATTTTCATGAACAGGTTTAAGCAGTGCAACGTGAAACACTGGATGTATTTTCATGAAATTCGGGAGTTGCAAACGGAAGGTGACAGCATTGATCTGAGCAATGATCTCAAAAGGTCCCATGAACCTTTGACCCAATTTATGAGAAGGAATCCGAAGCTTAAGATTCTTTGTTGACAGACACACCTTGTCACCAACACGATAGACTGGGGCCTCCTTTCTATGCCTATCAGCAGCTCTTTTGTAACATTCCTGAGCCTCCAAAAGAGTCTCTTTCAACAGTGCTTGGGAATCACGTAAGGCGGTTAGCCGGTCAGTGACAGCAGGAATGGAAGTAGTAATTGGGAGACTGACTAGAAAGGTCGGATGGTAACCATAGTTGGCAAAAAATGGGCTCAAAGAAGTGGAGCAGTGTTGGGCATTGTTATAGGCAAACTCCGCCGTGGGTAGAAAATCCAGCCAGTCATCCTGCAGGTAACTAATATAGCACCGCAAATATTGCTCCAAAGTCTGGTTGGTTCGCTCAGTCTGTCCATTACTTTGCGGATGAAAAGCTGACGACAGATTTACATTAATACCTAGATTAGAACAAAAATGTTTCCAAAAACGAGACGTAAACTGCACTCCCCTGTCAGAAACTACTTCATCAGGCACTCCATGCAAGCGAAAAATTTCCCGAATAACCAGGTCAGCCGTCTGTTTAGCTGAAGGGAGACCACGAGCTGGTATGAAATGACCCATCTTAGTTAACCTGTCCACAACAACAAGAATGGTAGTGTGTTCCTTAGAGGGAGGTAGTTCCACAATAAAGTCCATGGATATAGATCCCCAGGGACGATGAGGAATCGGAAGAGGCTGAAGCAAGCCAACAGGGGATGAGCGAGGAGTCTTATGTCTGGCACACACATCACAAGAGGACACATACTTCTTAACATCCTCATGATACTTCGGCCACCAAAAGGATCGGGCAAGTAGGTCTTGCGTCTTTCGGATTCCTGGATGACCTGCTGGTTTTGAGTCATGGTAGAGACGTAAAAGGTCCAGTCGCACTGACTCCGGAGCAAACAGACGTCGTTTAAAAATCCAAAACCCATTAAGCATCGTCATATGGAGATCACGAGGAGGATCACGAAGAACTGGGTCTTCAGCGTAGCCCTTTTTAATGCGAGACATCAGATCAGAAGGAAAAGCAACTCCTATAAAGATATCCTCCGGCAAGATGGTGGTCTTTGTTACGGTAGCATGGAGGGGGTCAGCTATTCTAGACAAAGCATCCGCCTTTCTTGGAGCCAGGACGGTATGTAACCAAAAAATTAAACCTTGAGAAGAATAGGGACCAGCGTGCTTGTCTGGCTGACAGTCTCTTAGCTGATCGAATACATTCCAGATTTTTGTGATCTGTGAGGACAGTAATTGGATGGGTAGCTCCCTCCAAGAGGTGTCTCCATTCGGTGAAGGCAGCTTTTATAGCCAATAGTTCTTTATTCCCTATGTCATAGTTTCTTTCTGCTGGCACCATCTGGCGAGAATAGAAGGCACACGGATGTAACAGCATCTTAGGTCCAGTCCTTTGAGACAGTATAGCACCAACAGCTGAATCAGAAGCATCAACTTCCACAATAAATGGTAATTCTGGCTGAGGATGTACCAGGACGGGGGCAGATGTAAACAGAGTCTTTAATCTGGAAAATGCGGTATCAGCCTTATCGGACCACTGAAAAGGAGTCCCCTTACGTGTGAGTTCAGTGATAATGTGTAATAATGGCAGAGAAATTCTTAATGAAACGCCTGTAAAAATTGGCAAACCCCACAAATCTCTGGACATCTTTTTTATTCTTGGGGATGGGCCAGTCCAGCACAGCTTTAATTTTACTTGCGTCCATAGTTAAACCTTTAGGAGTTATGACATACCCCAGGAATTGAATTTCTGTTTGTTCAAACTCACATTTTTCTAGTTTAATGTATAGGTGGTGGGTACGAAGGCGCTCCAGAACTATACGGACCTGTTTTCTGTGGTTTTCAAGACTATCAGAGAATATTAGGATATCATCCAAATATGCCACAACAAACTGATCCAGGAGATCTCGTAGTACATCATTGATAAGATGCTGGAAAGTTGCAGGGGCATTACAAAGCCCAAATGGCATTACTAGATATTCGTAATGCCCGTACCTGGTTCTGAAAGCTGTTTTCCATTCATCATTTGGTCTTATGCGAACCAGATTATATGCCCCCCGAAGATCAAGCTTTGTAAATATTTTAGCTGAGCGAAGTCTCTCCAAAAGTTCAGGAATGAGAGGCAAGGGGTAGCGGTTTTTAACAGTGATGTTATTAATGTCCCTGTAATCAACGCATGGCCGTAGGCTGCCATCTTTATTCTCTACAAAGAATATAGGAGCTCCTGCTGGGGAAGTAGATTGTTGAATAAAACCTTTGGCAAGATTTTCTTGTATGTATTCACGCAGAGCTTTCAATTCAGGTTCAGAAAGGGAATATATACGGCCAAATGGGATAGCAGCCCCAGGCAACAGCTCTATTGGGCAATCATAAGGCCTATGGGGTGGAAGCTGATCAGCATTCTTCTTATCACAGACATCTGCAAAATCCCGATATTGTAGAGGAAGCTTAGTCAAGTTTGTAGCAACCATTTCATTAATTGTTGTGGCAACAGGTGTTACCTTAGTGGGTTGACAATTCATTAAGCAGTGTTCTGAAGGAAAGGACAAAGTTCTGATCTTCCAATCAATCTGTGGCTTATGCAGAGCAAGCCAAGGTACCCCCAAAATCACTGGAAACTGTGTTGAGGAAATTAGGTGGAAAGATATAGTCTCATGGTGATTCACTTCCAGAGTCAACTTTAAGGGCACAGTCTCATGTGTAACCAGGCTCGACGTAAGTGGAGAACCGTCCACTGTCTCCATTAACACAGGTGAAGAATTAGGGATAGACTGAATTCCATTTCCTGCTGCAAATTTAATGTCCATAAAGTTTCCGCCTGCTCCAGAATCTATCATAGCTGTAGTTGAAATTTTATGATCACCACATTGCAACGTGATAGGCACCACAAAATGAAGATGTTGAGTCAACATACCCTCTTCACCATGAGCCAGAGAAAACAAGGGTTGTGTGACAGAATCCAGTTCATCTGCAATCTGGGATTGGTGTTGAATCTGTGCGCCCTCAGCAGCCATAGCTATTGTTCTTTTGGATTTGCTAGGGCAATTAATGGCATAGTGCCCTGCACTACCACAATACAGGCATAAATTGTGAGTGCGTCGCCACTGTTTTTCTTCATTGGATAATGGCCCTCTTATTAGATTTACCTGCATAGCCTCAGGCTCAGAGTCTGAAGGTGTTTGTGGGGTTGGAGTAGAAATTCTTGAATAGGAAATAGGAGTAGTACTTGGCCTAAAAGAGCCCTGTCTTTCCAGTCTTCTTTCAGAAAGTCTCCGATCGATACGGATAGCCAAACGCACGAATGCATCAAAGTCAGCAGGAAGATCAACACGAGCTAGCTCATCTTTTATAGCTTCTGAGAGACCTTTTCTGAAGTGGAACCTCTGAGCTGATTGGTTCCAGGTAGTATCAGCAACCCACTGTCTGAATTCAGCAGCATATTCAGCCACGGAGCGCCTCCCTTGATGCAAATGAAGTAGAGTGGCTTCTGCTGTAGCACATCGATTGGGGTCATCAAAAACTAGGCACATGGCCTCAAGAAAGTCATTTAGATTACCCAAGACTGGACTGTCCTGTTCCAGACGAGGGGAGCCCCAAGCCAGGGCTTCATCTTTGAATAGTGAAAAAATAAATCTCACCTTCTCTCTTTCAGATAGAAATTGGTGAGGTAACATCATGAAGTGCAAACGGCATTGATTTAGGAAACCCCTACATTTTTTGCGATCTCCTCCAAACTTTTCTGGCAGGGGCAAGCGGGCATCTTGTGCAGGTGTAACAGTAGCAGCTGAAACATCACGTGCCCTGTAGCTGGTGTACTCACTGTGCATTGACTGAAATTTATTTTGCAGTTCAGCTACCTGGTCCGGCAGCACTTGGATGGTCTGTGCCTGGGTCTGCACAATTCTTGCAGTAAAAGCAACCTGCTGGGCCAATGCAGAATCTGTCCCGGCGGTCTCCATGAAAGGGCCACATTATTCTGTAATGATATAGGAATCACAAAGTTGTGGAGACCAGTAGCCAAGGTCAGCAATAATCCGGTTCAGCAACTTTAAGTTTAAACAGGAACAAGCTTTTATTGGGATCAGGAACCAACAATAATCTGGCAAGGTACATTTGACAGGAAGTGCCTTATATAGGCCAAGGACCAGACACCTGACCAGACACAGCTGAACAGACTTAGGTACTGATAAAATTGCTAGCAGAGTCAAGCTTATAAGGTCTCAATGGAATTCAAAAAAGGCAGACTGGCGCAGTGGTAGGGAAGAGGTATAGCAGCCTGGGGACCAGGGTTTAAAACCCAGCAGAGTCAATTCCTCACAGTTTGTCTGTTAATTTTATGTAATCTATTAGGTGTGAGATACGCTCTGTGCAGCACCTTTCTGTTTCAAGTAGACTGTAATTTTGTGAGCCTTTTCTTATATTTGTGCAGATTTTTTCCCACTTAAGTGGATCCCATTGAGTTCCCATGTCTGATTCCCATTGTTTCATAAAGTTAGTTTTGAAATGTGTTGTCAGGGCATTTAGTATAGAGTAAATAGATCCAAGGACACCTCTGGTTGGTGGGGCTTTGCTGCATATGAGGGATGACCAGTTGGTCAAAGATAAGGAACTGTCCATTTGATAACAAATTACCTAATTTGTCAAGTTTATCTGTTGTCCACCAATTTTTAGAATCCTCTCCTAAGCTGTCCCAAGTACAATAGGTTGAGATGTAAATGTAGGGGTCAGTTCTGTTAATCTAGCTGCTAATTGATTTTTGGAGTTAGCCCTTTTCCAGTTAGTTATCGAAAGCTTTATCATAGGGTTGTTATGTTTCCGTATATGTGGAGGAATTGATGGATTCCAGATAACGGATTCCCATATTTCTGGTTTCATTTGGTAATTTTCCAGAAATACCCAGGCTGGTTGTTCACTGGAGTGTACTTGGGTTATGAATGCGATCAGGGCCGCGTTATGATATAATATATATAGGTTAGGGCACGACAGCCCTCCTGTTTTTTAATTTCTGAATATGTGCGTATGGACGATGTTGGATGTATTATAATGTTTATGAGAGGCTATAAGCTTTATCAAATTAGACTAATGGAAGAGAACAAGCTTGTCATGGTCTGGCAGAGAGATGGGTAGAAGAATACATGCAACATGTGTGATAATCATTTTGAATGAGAAAAATATTTTATGCTTTTCAATGCTCCTGATTCCCTTCAGCAATTTTAAATGCAGATATTCCACCACTTTACACAAATGGGTCCCCAAAACTTTTTCTTTCCAATTGACCACTTTAAAATTGACCTGAGTATTGTCACACCACTTGATTACTGCTGAGGGCATTATGAATCTTCTGCTTGCTTCATTATAATGCAGTGTGCACTATTCTAATAAAGCCTGTGCACTTATATGTCCTGATCAGCATAGGACACAGGTAGAATGTAATTCCAAGTTTAAATAAAAATAAGATTTCTAGGAAACATAATTTTAACCAATACGTTATAAATAGACCCAGCCATTGTTTCAACAGTTATGGATTGAACCCTGTATGTTGATCTGAAACCCATTTGGTTATTCTTGTGATTTGCCAAGAGATACATACAGGAATTTTCCAGTACTCATGACAGCCTACCCCAAGAAAGGCAAAGACCTCACACATGGAAGAATGGAAGTTACAAATTGCATTCTTGTCTGCACCCTGCTGAAACAACTTGACCCACCTAAAAAAATGCCAGGCATGCCTTCACCTCTTTTGCAAAATGAACATAACTGTGATGAAGGCAAGACAGAGATGTCTTGTTATCAATATATGTATGGAGAACTGGAGGCACCAATCATATTAATCTACCATAATCCCCTCCAGTCCTGCTGGGCAATTTTTATTACCTGTTTAACTTCTTATTTCCTTTATACCTGCTGCTAAGAACACCAAGGCGTTCTAGTCAGTTCTTATTCCTGGTTTCATATTTTATAAAAATTATTCAATTAATACAAATTAAAAAAACATCTCTATGCCATATTCCTTTAAACAGAATGCATAAAATATACGTATCCCTTGTATGTTTGATACAGCACACTTTCTATTCTACTACTGTACTTACAGATTTCACTTGCTAAAATATTGGAATATTAGAAACAAATAAAATATTCATATCCATCTTAGTATCACTTTTCATTGAGCCATTGAAGCTTGCTGATTAGTTGGGAAGAAGCGTATTAGATGTCATTTGTGAGAACTCTGGTAATTGTCTTTGGATTTGGTGCCCCATTGTTTCCTACCTTTGAAAGCAAAATGTTTAAATCTATGACATACTGGTAATATTTTCTTTAAGAATAGAATAGATAAGCCTTAAAGGGAAATTGTAATGCCCTAACAACATGTTTAAGTAGGCACTGCTCATTAAAAAAATCGCTCACTTGTTGTGTTAATGAGGTTCCCTTTGGCAACAGGTTTTTGCTGTGGGGACATACTATGACTCATTGTTAATCCTCATATCCTATCAGTTTGTTCTAAAAGCCATTAGACCTTTTGTGAAGATCTGCTTCTTCAGTCGGGCTTGATAAGGTTACTGTGGCCAAACCTACCCAGCAGGCCTTTTAGGTTCATTTGATACCTTCACCAAGACAGCTGATGTCTCTTAAATACCCTTACTTGTAATATTTTTTGTATTTAAATATATGAACTGAGGCTCAGCATTGTAAAAAAAATCAGGAATTGCTTTTCTTGCTGTAGAAACTTCATAACAGGTCTAATAGATGGATATTTAAGCCTAAACTAATACAATTCTGTAACAGTTTGTGTGTCTTCTGTATTTTGTTTCATCTGCAAGGTATCATAGCATCCATTCATTATTATCTTCTTTAGGAATGCTGACATATACATATCTCTTCTAGATAGGTTACTCCACTTTTATTAGGAGCATACACAAACTTTTTGTTTCTTCCCCTTTGATTAGGAGCATATACACACTTCATTAATTGGACACGATCAAGGCAGCCATTTTATCTGACACATATATATCTTCCAGATATCTTTTCACACACACACATATATATATATATATATATATATATATATATATATATATATATATATATATATATATAAATCCTATATTCACTATGGATTCTGAGATTATATATATATATATATATTATAACATCCTAAATCATTTAACGCCTTATCAACTGGACACAATTAAACATACAGTAATCAACATAACATTACATAACTATAAGACATACCGTAAAATCCTGAGACCAGTCCCACAACCACATAAATAAGAGTCTACATGACTGGTGGTCAGGAGGATCTTGACACCTTTATCTTAGCCAACAAACTCTCCCACCCTCATCTTAATAACCTTATCCGAGCTGAGACAAACACTTAACATTGAGGCTGATATTTTAATATTTGAAAGTGAATGTAATATTAAATAGTGCTATAACATATTATTAAAAGAGAAATACATAAATGATCAATGAATAATTAAAATAAGTAGCTCCTTTTGGCAGGCCATTAATAGGCTCCTTTAACAAGCAATTTTTTAAACATGTGCTAATTAAAATATACCTTTCTAATTTCACCTAAAAGAGTCACAGCAATGGTAGTATATGGTAAATGTAAAAGTATAGGAGATTACATATAAATTGTTGAATGTTTTTTATTTTTCTACAAAACATGTAGTTTCTTGCAGTGAACTTTCAGAGAAGTGTTTTGTCTGTCAATAACCTTTCTGACCCTTGTACAAAATCATTACATTTAGCAATTGCTAAAATCAATCTAAGAACATGGAAACCACCTGGGTAGGCATTGTAAAATATTTGTTACATATTTCACTTGTGTTCAAAACATTATGAAATTGACACTAAGGTTCAGAATCTTTTTTTAAGGATACACATACAACTATTTTAATATGATGACATTCATAAGCGTGCAGGAAGAACATTTATGTATTGCAGAGGACCTAGGAAAATAATAACTTGTAACGGATAGCCTATTTAAGCATGTGGAAGCTTCAACAGAGTTATTTAATACATTTAATAAGTCAGTGGAGGCCCAGAAGAAAGGCATTAGAGGTCCTAACTCCAGGTCTTCCTATTGACTACCCTTGACCGAGTGAACAATAAGCAATAATCATACTCTAACACAAAATATGAAAGGCTTTGTGTGAGTGTTATTAAAACGAACTAATAAACAAATATTACAAGTATCAATTCAACTGATAAAGCACTAACCAACAGTTTTTAAATTAAACTATACATTTTTTCTGAGTTATTTTAAATTAAATAAAAAAACATCTTTCACTGGAAGTTCTTCATGAGATGCTTATAAGCATCTAAAAATGCTTAAAATAATATCTTTTTTTTAAGTAGTAATATAAAAATGCACATTTGAAAGCTAATAGATGTTTTAAGTTTGCAAAATTGCCACAGTCTTTTGATATTCTTCTCTTTGTTTTGAGAGCTCTATTTTCCTTTTGTAGAAGACAAATTATAGAAAGAGAATTGGTTGAGATGTTATTAGTTTTCCTTTCTTTTGACTGCCTCTCTGTGTTTTACAAGAAGGTGGAATTTTCTGTGTAATGTAACTGTAAGTAACAAAAATACTTTATTGATTGATCATAATATGCTTCCTCTTCACAGCCTTGTGGTCTGCCTATCAATGATGTGGTGTCAGCTTTTCTGGTGACCCATATCTTCCAATCCTGGGGTAGTTGGCTAACTAGGGAGGGAGACTATGTATCCTGGCCCCCCACTAAGATGAAAGCCCACAGAAGTAGTAACAACCATATGTCACAAGAAAACAACACTTCCCCCCTTTCCCCCTGAACCAAATTCCATTGGCTGCTCTAAGTCTGAATCTCTGAAGTCTTCCTAAACCCCTAAACTTGTTACCCTATAACTCTGACCCTATACCCCAATGATTCAAGAGTAATGCGTTATTATATTTCTCTGGGAAAACCAACCATGATATGGAGATTCTCATATTTAACAGTACATATATAAGTCACCTATCACAGGCAATATTAACCAACTCGTGCCAACAGGGCAAAACCAGTCGATGTACCCAGATGGTGGGACAATCTCTTTGCAGAAATGGGATCAGTTGTGCCACTTTAACCTGTGTTTATCCAGCCCACATATTTGTTTCCTCAGTCCCAACAAGTCCATAGGGCCCCTGGATACCATAAATCCTAAACATGGCAACAACCATATCATACAGTTATAACTACATGCCTTTAATGCCAAAATTATTATGAACCCACATATGCCATGAGGGCAACCCTAACCCATACACCCAGGGGTACCACAATAACAGTCCATATACAGTCCAGCTATCCATTTCCGCAGTGCAGATATCCATTAGAGGGGCACTGTTTGCCCTGAAAATGACTTATTGTGCCACGCACCACATGCCCTCCCACCCATCAGGCTGATTGAATTAATGACTAGTGACCCCAGTGGCCACGGGGCATCACATCTCAGTTTTAAATTATATCATATTTGGAAACTTTACTCTTTAGCATTTTATTAATATGACTTAATAGTTCTTCCTGTATTTTGATGCAACATTATTATGTTGTTTAATTGATTGTTCTAATCTCATTTGTCATATTTATACCATAAAGGAACTAGAATCTAGATCAAATCTATTACTGGGAGCACAACAAATATTATGGATATAATGCAGATTCCGTCTTTAATATGTACAACCTTTTGTTCAGAAATTTCTGGTATATCTACATTTGTGTTGAATTTTGAAGTCACAAAAAGGTTTGAGAAAATCTCTGTTGATTTCTGATTTACAGGAACTAACATAATGTTTTGCATTTTTTGTAAAGGCAAACAAGACTCTTCTCTTTTATGAAATTGTTGGGGCTTTTGGTTGGGTGTATGTGTCCATCCCCCTTCTGGATCACTACCTTGTCATTGTGAAGGGACATGTCTACTTCAATGAAGCTGTGAGCTATACCATGTAGAGTCACACAAGATGGGCAGGTCATAGTCAAGAGGTCAGACAAATCACAATCCACTGTAGAATGAACAAGCAACCCACACCTGTATCTTTGCTAAAAAAAAACATATGGATAAGCCCAACCAGAGACATAACGATAGGTGTGTCTGGCATGCTTTGGTCCATATGGGTCACAGAGAATCAGACATGACTGAACTACTAAACAACAACATGTGTCCATCATATTTTCATTTCCATTTGCCCTAGACTGACTTCAGCCATGCCTTCAAATAAAAATGTAAACAGTTCCCAACATTTGATAATTGGAATTATTGACCTTCATAAATGTCTTCCTTCCTATATTGATCTAAATAGAGATGGTTTCCATTGGAAATATGCAGGTTTTACCTTGTTGAATTGTTTGTATTTATAGGATTGCCTGTTATAAGTGATAATTTGCCTACTGGATTTGTAATCATCTGGTACAATTATGGCCTTGTGCTTTGGTTCCTTTTTGATTTCTTCTTCCAAGTACCTTAAAAAAAGCACTTCTCCATTCTAACAGCCCTATTAAATTCCTCCAACTATAAAACTTGTAGCCCGTAAAGGAGCCCACTAATCTTATGGCTATTAAATTTGCCTCTTTCAGCTACCTGCAAATGATTTGCGGGTTACAGGTGGAAAAACCCTACAGGCTGTCGAAATCAGACTTAGCTAATTTTATCGCTCTGTTACTACGCTGAATTTCAAGCCCACAGGCTTTGCGGGTGTACCAGTGGAATTTAATATGGCCCTAAGTCAGTGAAGAAAAGACCAGCCTTTAAGATGGAGTCTCCTCTTCATAACATTGATGCTTTAGTGCTACTTGGTGTATTTCTGCCTAGGCTGACAATGACAGTACATTTTCAGGGGGCAGCAGACTGCCTGAAGATGCAGTGTTATATATTAAAATATGTTTGTATATGCACAGAAATGTCTGTGCAAAGTGAAATTTCTGTCTGTAAGTGTACTTGACACTGACATACCCTATATATAAATAAACAGAAATAGCCTTATGAATTGAGATATAGCAGGTGGAAAGGAAAAGCTGCAAGAGGGGCATTGGGGGTGGATATATCTGAATGGCCTAGGGCAGCATAAAACCTAAATATGTCTATTAGTTCACAACTAATTTAAGTTCACATAAGTGGAAAATCGAGTTTACAGGATATGTACAATTTATGCTGTGGAGTAGTATAACTTTAATCCAAAGATCACAATGTAAAATGTAAGTCCCACTAGCAATGATTTATTTTTAATTTTAATTGTCTAGTAACAGAGTAAAAAATGGTAATATTTGTGTACAGTAGTAAACGTTTTGTCTGCAGTGGGAAAAATTGGTAGCAATTTACACAACATTGCAAGCTAATGTTCTGCACAAATAGGATCTCTGCAGAATATATTACCAGACTAGCAGACTCAATTAGAGGTACTATAGCATAATTGTCATGAAAATAAAACACATTTTGATAGTTTCTCATGAAAACAAACATGCTGGGATAAGTGCAGAACCAATATATGTTTATTTTAGTCAAATCAAAACAAATATTTAGCTTTTGAAATAACGTCCAAGTTAGAGAAATGAAATGGCATTAAAAAAGACAAATAAACATAATACAACCTAAGAGCCCTATGTAAATTGGGTGCGCTAATTTAGGGCCCCAGCGTAAATCGGCTGCGGGAGCTTTTTTCCCCTAATTTCTACACTCATGTAAATCGTTCACTTCCCACTGCTGTAAATCCTGCTTTAGTCATAACAGATTTCAGTGCAGGGAGCAGCCAAACCGAGCTTTAAGGATGAGACAGTACTCTAGGAGGAAATGCGAACATCATAAATCTTATAATGAGTGGGAAGTGCAGTAAGAAGTGCCATAATTGCAGCTTAAAGGAAACATTAGATTTATATAGAAAGTAATTGTTTAAGTAAAAATATATTTTTTGAATTAAAATTATGTGATAATTATATTTATGGCTTCAATCAGTAAAAAATTGTTTATTTTGTGGTAAAATATGATATAGTTGGGGGACGTGGCTTGACACCAAGCTCTACAGGTGTGCTAGTGGGAGCTCCTGGCTGTCAAGTGGGATTTTTAAATAATAAAGGGGTAAATTCTCAAGAAACACCCTGATAATTCAGATATTTGTGCTTGTGAACACCTCAGGAGTAGGCACATATGACTTTGGTGGAGCACAAAGACTATTTCAGAGACAGTCAGGACTCCGGCCTGTAAAGCCCTAGGCTGCCATCTACCGTTTCCTCCCTTTCCCCTGATCCCTTGATCCTGCAACAGCCCGGAAGTCAGGTTGCGCTGATTAATCAACCTGAAAGCATCTGAGGTCCTTAACTGCAAAGACAGAGTGGTTGGTCTAGCCTCAGTGAAGGGCAGCTCAAGTGGAAAGGACGGCGGTGGCCGTGCTGGATGACGCAGACGCTCCAGCGGGAACAGTAAGTCAGTGGGTTGAGCTGCCAGGGTGTAGCGAGAGCTGGCGAGGGCTGACAGAATCAGGCAGGGGCTGAAGCAAACAGGGCTCCAATGCACAGAGGGGGATCAGTGGGGTGAGTCGGAAAGGCACCACACCATCTTAGTCCTCAGACCCCGTTCTGGACAGTTTACTGACCCCCTAGAACAGAGTCTCAGCCTACACTGACAGGAGAAGGAAAGAGGATGGCCCCGGCTGCAGGTGTAAACAGACGACTAAGGGGATCAACTGAGGGAGCTTGACGCAGGACTGTGCTCCAAGGGTGACGGGCCTACAAGGTGCTGGGCGGAGATGGCCATCTTAGTTCATTCCCATCCACAACAACCAGGGCAGCTTCCCGCCAAAACGACTGTGGCCATATTAACCCTCCCTGCCCACATCCCCCCGCAGCCATTTCATAGCTATTTCCCACCAAAAAACACAGAGGCCATCCTAAAACCTACCAGATCATCTCCTCCTAAGAAAACCCCTGCATAATTCCATGCCAACATCTACAACAGATATTCTGGGCCTGCCAACTCCCCCTTCCTCAGACCATTGCCCAGACCGGAACATAGTGGCCAGCTTAGGCATACTCACAGCATCAAGGCTGCAACACCTACCCCACTCTCTTCCACCAACTTTGGGAGCCTGGGGTAACTGGCAACAACATACAGTATCCCCTAGTGCACAGTTGAGCACCATACCAACAAGGATTAAATGGTGCAATCAAACTCCGGCAGAGACCTGGATTAAGCCCAGGATCCCCAATTCAGACCTGGAAGGCATGGTTCCACAAACCGCCAGATAATAATACCGCAGGAGGACACTTGGGACTCTCCCACAGACCCAGTCCAAACAACCCCCTGCAACCCGCCCTGTGTCTTAATATTAGGCATCTCCTCCTGTGACCAGTATCTGAAGGAGAGACTGCTGCACTGAATCCTGCAATATAACAAAGCACCACTATTGCTGTTCCGTTGGCATACACCATAGCCCCGGGTGCTCTTGGCATTGGGGAGCCCTGAAGACATTTGCTGGAAACCAGCCAAAAAAAAGTCAGCGGCATGTAAGGTGAATCAATTCCCGGAACCATTGTTGGAACTTTTACTTTATAGCGCTTCACAACCTGTTCCCGCACGTAATATGGTGTGAATGAGGGGTCTGGACAGTTCTGAAACACCCAGCATCCAACACTTATAAACCAGACACTATTCTGCACCGAGGACCCTCCTGGTCTTAAGCAGGTACTATGGGGAAACCAAAAAAGACTCCAGGGTCAAAGAGAATTACTGGCCACTTCCCAAAGCAAATCCCCAACTCCACCCCAAGTCAGGATTTGCCTCCAGACTCGGGCTCCTAAGAGAAGAGAGACTCAGAAGCCTCCTACCCAAACGTCAATGTATTAGACTTCTCTCTTGCAAAGTTTGACCAATTGCTCCAGACCCATTTATTGCTCATTGTCAAAGAACTGGATCATATGACCTGAGTTAAAGTGCTTAGGCTCTGGAGAAAGTCACAGATCAGATAATTGGAGCACAGGCCAGTAATAGGGTGTAGATTTCAGAAACACCACACATCTCTTGGGTCTGGAGGCAAAACTTGAAGACTATGAAAATAGATTGGGGTGGCATAACATCCGGCTGCGGGGGGTACCATCAGCTGTGCAAGACCTTGCCCCACTGGTCAGCCTAAAGATGAAATCATCTGGTTCCTTCAACAGGGGATAATAGATCTGGTGATTCAAGCGGCGAGGAAAGCGTCTTCTGTCAAGGGGTCGGATGGGGCCCTGCTCCAAGTATACGCTGACCTGGCTGCACTTACGCTTCAGAAACGCACATTACTGATGCAGGTTCTTCTAATACTGAATAACCACCAGATAAAATATAGATGGGGCTTTCTCTTTTGCCTGACCTTCCTGCATGCTTTAGTGACCCACATGGTCTGCTCAATGGAAGAATGCAGGAAAGTTCTCCAACGCCTTGGCCTCCTGCAGGAGGGAGAGTTGCCAGCTCAACAGCTGATCACCCTCTCTCCCAGACCACAAAGAGAGTGATTAGAGGTCTCATTGCCCAGGTGGCAAAGGCATTGGAGATCTGAGCAAGCCCCTCAACCACCATCACTGACATCGTTGTCTACAGAGGACTGAACGGTGCTACTCCCATCTGGACCCCACAGAGAAGGTAAGCGCATTATTCTATTAAATCTCTGACAATGGTTTCTACATGTTTTCCTTGAGTATGTACGTTATGTACTGTATGTAGTCCTGAAATGCAATGTTCCCCCCTTAACCTTGCTCACCCTTTTTTGGTTTATTCGTGTCACCATGTATCTCACCGGTAGAAATCTGCCTGCCTTTTCCCCCTCCAGCTATAGAGTGTCTAATACTGCTGCTGACAAGCTTCAAGTATGGTTCTCCCCCTAATGCCTCTTTCACTATAGACTTTATCCAGTCTCACTTAATTCATGTCTTGGCGATTCCAGAGGTGCAACCCATGGGATGATCCTCATGTTCGTGGGCGTGCCTCCCAGTAGCGGTAAGCCGGAGCTCGTTGACACTGGGCACACCACCAGGACAGACAATAATGACTGACAATGTAATTATGGTTATTACCCACAATGCTAGAGGGTTCGACTGACAGTTCAAGAGGCGTAAAGCCTTCCTTACGTATAGGCCACCCCTCTTCCTGCAAGAGACCCACTTAGTTCACAACAAGGTTCCCAAATACCTCTCCAAACTTTACGCTTATTTCTATGCCACTAGTTACGCCACCAAAAGAGCAGGAACGGCAATCCTGCTTCACAAAGACCTCTCCTTCATTCTGGAATGCAAAAAACTTGACCCAGAGGGCCATTATGTGAATTTATGCCCCACCCCTTATATCCCAGAGATCTATGCAGAGACTGCTAGGCTATATGAAAACCCAAGATCTGTGTAAGGTAATTTGGGGTGGGGGGTGGGGAATCTAAATCTTACTCTTTCTCAATCTGGTCAGGAACCTGGTCTTAAACCCACCAAAGAACAGAAGCAAATTATTTCTCTCCTGGATGAACTCCACCTGGTTGATGCTTGTAGAGAGTCCCACAAATCCAAGAGAGAATACACATTCTGTTCAGCAGTCCACAGAACATACTCTAGAATTGATACCGTGTCAATAGAATCTGTATTATCAGATTCAGTAGCCAAGACAGAGATCCAACCATGCCCATGGTCACACCACTCTTGTGAGCTGTGCTTTGAATTTCGATGCAACTTTTAGAACGCCCTATACATAGAAGCATATCATCAACCCCACAGTTTAAGGAACAGGTGGCCAAGGAGTTAGAAATATATTTTGCAACTAACTCACAACCGTCTGGATTTGGGTAGCCCATAAGGCGTTCTTAAGAGGCGCATGTATAAAGCTGGTCACGATACATAAAAGATCCCAGAAACTTAAGATAGAAATATTACAAAAACAACTTGCAGAGCAAGTGAAAGTAAACCAAATGTCACACTAAGATGTTCTGAGGCAAAAAATAGATGGAAGCTTCTGTCAGAAAAGGTCGACAAAACCCTGAGATGGACCAACCATCTCTACTATTCTACAGCAAACAAACCAGATACCATGCTGGCTAGAAAACTGAAGAAAAGGTCAAACCAATCAAAAAAATTTAGGATCCGACAACCTACGGGGGAAAATTACATCCAGCCCTGCTCTAATCCCAAAAAAAAACCTTTGTAGACTTCTTCCAGCAACTATATTCCTCTCCTCACCTAGACCAGAGCAGACAAATTACCTTCTTTTGGAATGTTTGTTATCTACCTACGCTTGCACCCACGGAAATACATCTTATTAATGCCCTTGTCATGACAGACGAGATCAAAGAGACAATTGGAGAGCTGAAGTGTGGAAGGGCCCCTGGGCGGATGGATTCTCAAATCTTTATTACAAAAAGTATGTAGAGCTATTGGCACCACATTTAAATATTTAACCATATGGGATATTCAACCATATGCTTAAGGGCCTCCCAGTCCCCCCGGAACTTAACCAGGCAAATCTAATTTTTATTCCCAAAGAGGGCAAAGACTTGCTAAATATAAGGAACTATAGGCCTATATCCCTGCTCAATGGCGACATTAAGATACTTGCAAAAATCATGACCAAAAGAGTAAACACGTTTCTCCCTATATTAATTTACAAAGACCAGGTGAGGTTCATCCCGTACAGGTAGGCAGGCGATAATGTTCGTAGAATTTTAAATATACTACACAGATCCAAGCAACTCTGTGTGCCAACCTGCCTCTTATCACTGGATATAGAGAAAGCATTTGATTCAGTTGAGTGGAAGTATTTATGGGCAGTGCTTAAGAAATTTGGGTTCCCAGGCTTGTTCCTGGATCCTCTATACTCATATTACAAAGCTCCCAAGGCCTGGGTAAGACTCCAAGGGAATAGCATACCATCTATAAACATTGAAAAGGGAACAAGGCAGGGATGCCCCCTCTCCCCTCTATTATTTTCATTGGCGATAGAGCCAGTGACGCAAGCAATTAGGTCCAATCCACACATCACAGGGGTGAGGGTAGAACACCATCATTTGAAGTGCAGTTATTTTGCGGATGATAATTTGTGTTCACTAACAAATCCGACTACCTCAATACCAGTCCTCCTAAGCACTCTGAAAGGCTTTGTCAGGGCTGAACATGAATGTAGACAAATCAGAGGCTTTGGGCATAGGCATACCTTTGCTGGAAAGGGAGTGCCTCAGGCAGAGGTTTGGGTTTTCATGGCCGAAATCGTATATACCCTATGTGGGAGTTACACATCCCCAGATTATTATTTATTATTATTATTATTATTATTATCTTTATATCGCGCTGTACAGGGGTTGAGCACATGGCAAAAAACAAACTTAATGCCTTATAAAGAATGGGGGGGGCCCTGTTTTTGAGCATAAAATCAAATGTACATAGAGCTTGTTTCCAAGGCACAAGATTGAAAACTCACAAACCTACAATCTATATCTCCCAGATATATAAAGCAAATTACCCCCCATTATAACATGACATTTACAGAGATCTAAACCAATGTTCAAAGGGCAAGATTTCTTGGTTAGGTTGCATCAATGCGGTCAAAATGTATGCCCTACCATGCCTGCTCTACCTGTTTGTACCCTGCTTATACCAGTAAGTTTACAGGATTTGAAGTTCTGTCAAAAGCAAAACCTTTAAATTTATTTGGGCTAACAAATGCCCTAGAATAGCCAGACAGGAAATGTGTAAACCCAGGTTGAGGGAGGACTTTCCTGCCCACACCTACACTTATATTTAAAAGCGGCACAATTAGCATGGTTACCAATAGCCCATTCTCCCCAACACCAACCGTCGTGGATGTATGTATAGAGCATAGAAATGCTTCCTTATGCATGGGAAAACATAATCTGGCTGCCCAAGCCTCATTTGCTCCTAAGTAAAACAGAGAACACCTGCATTAAACTAACATTATAGTTATTTGGAATTGAACGTCGCGTACCCATAATCTGGCAGCTGTCCCATCTGCAATGGTAGTGTTGTAACCACATCATAAGTTGCCCCACCTCTTTCCTTGTCGTCGGCACTTTGGTGGAAGTCACAGGGTCTACTGAAGCTGGGTGCATTTTATAGAGGGAGTAATCCAATAGGGGCCACTGAGCTACAGGGTAGGCTCCACTTACCTCCCAAAGAACAATTTAACTTTAACAGACTTTATCATCTAGTTTGCACGCTGAGAAGAGACTCTGGTGCTCTTGGGGTGAACTGGTTTGTAGCACTCTGAGTCGTTCCCTCTAGCAAGAATGGTGAGCCTCCGATATAATGCTTTTAATGTGGAGACCTCGGACCAAAAAACAAACTACATAGTCGCATTGGAAGCGTCTCTCAAAAGGCTCTTATAATTAAAGCATTCTTGAAACGGCACTTAAAGTACTACACTGGACATATATTATGCCTGAGAGGCTCCAGAAGTGGGATTCTGGGGCCAACTCGACATGCTTTTAGGGGTGCCCAGTGAAAGGTACGTTTTACTATACATGGTGGTTGTGCCCAACTGTGCAACAGCTTTGGGCCGAGGTCTTTATACTATCTTCCGCAATTTTTCCACTCGCCTGTTAAACCAGAGGCCAAAATTGCGCTATTAGAAGCCCGGTGTCATCCATTGTCTGTCTCGCAAAATAAATTGCTACAGTACCTTATGCTTGCGGCAAAAAGCCACATAGCTAGGCAATGGAAGAGCAAAACTCTAAGTGCACAACCGGTGACGAATACATTTAACTATATCTCAATTAATGAACGGCTCACACACATACTGACAGACAGCATACCACAATTTCTAGATACCTGGAACTTATGGTTAGTGTCACCGCTCAGCGTCACAGACTTGTCTTGGAGATGCCCGGGGGAGATGGAGGATCGTGAGAGTGGCAACGGGCAACTGGGCGAGGAGGACTCCGTAGGTTGGTAACAACCCTCATAGATATCTATAAAATTAAGGTACAATCCCCCAAAAATATGTCAGTAAGAACCATTTATCTTAGATACCAGTTTGCACATGGTAGAAATATCAGCTAGGAGTTTGTCGTTTAACCTGCTACGGTATATTAACTGCCCCTTGGAAATATTGTTCCTAAAGAGGTTATTGACAAAGAGTAATTGGATATAAATGTGGTTATGCTCCTGCCATGTATGTTTCATATGTCATCTGATCTTACTGTTTAATAAAAACTTATTGAGAAAAAAAGAAAAAAATATTATATAGTTATAGACAAATTACAGACCGGAATGCAGGTGCCAATTCGTCTTTGTTCTGTATAGACAAATTATCAAAGCATTTGTTCCTAGGCAAAGTGGTTTTGTGACGTGCATTAACCCCCTTGAGTACTGGGTTGTTCGTTACCCTGGATTTTATATCATAAAACAATATTTAGATTCGCTAAAGTTTATTGAGTTCAATGATGCATTTATAGACAAGTATTCACTTTATTACAGAATAGCTTGTATTGGGACAATAGTGAAATCAGGAACAAACAAATGGATGTATTTACTTGTAAGCTTTGATGTTTAGATAGATCACAATATAAAATATATATTATGTTTATTACAATCTCTTGTGAATGATTGGATAACAATTAGTTTTTTACACATTTTATATTCTGTTAGTACAATATAGGAATCAATAAGACATATATAAAATCTTATTATACTTGGATTAACAATTTATCTTAAAACATTCTATATTTGGTTAGTTCAATATAGGAATTTTACAATCCCTAAATAAATAAATAACAATTTATTTTCAATAAGCAGTGTATATAATCAAGCTTTGATTAACAATTTGTTTTAATACAGTCTATATTTGGTTAGTTCAATACAGAAATGATAAGCAGAGTATAAAGTCTTATCACACTTGGATAAACAATCAGATGCTTACAATATATGTGGTATTAATATTCAGCAGTATAGCATGTTACTCTATAAAAGCAATAAATAGCAAAATCAGATATAGCAACCTATGCAGCAGGCAGAATATTGAAATGTATGCTGAAACAATATAAAGCTGCTTAGGTTATAACGTATCTAATTTGCAAGCTAAATAATCTTTGTAATTGGGTATTGGATTAGGGGTGTTATAGAAGAATTGGTTACATTTAATTTATCAAAGCAGAAAATGTAATCATTAGTGATATAAAACAGTTTTGTTAATTGTGTTATTAAAGAAGATAAGTGTTGAGAAATGCTAAGTAGGTTTTGTGTATAAGTATATTTAATAATTGTTTTTGTAACAAAATTAAATGGTTATATTATTTAATAAAGTCAATCAGTCTGTTTTATGGAAAATGGGCACAGATAGAAATATAGAGCCGCATTCAATTAGAAGCCTGCATCTCGCGGTACACAGGCTGTATGTCTGCAGGCTTGCTGCAGGCTCGCACTCTGCTACTTATACTCGAGTACATACGGTAATTGATTCCTGAGATCGATATAACCTCGAATTGAAACATAAAAAAAATATTTTTGATATGCGATTTGCGAGCTTGAGACTGTTGGGCAATTAATTCTAATGTCTTACTTCACTTTCCCCGTCATTTACAGTGCATTATTGATTTTTTATTTGCATTTACAGTGCTACAGACATATCTTTAACATATTAGCGAGTTCTCTCTAGTACTCGTAGTTCTTCTACTTTTGCCATTTACGGGTGTGCAAACATTTGCCGGCTTGCGGAATTTTAGCAATTGAATATTGATTTTCGATTTTAGCGATCGTAACTCTTGCGGACGGGAAAGATCAAAGGTTTAGATGGGGTGTAAGTTCCGGTTGTAACAACCACAAAGATTTCAAGCCGTAACTCGTAGACTGTTTGCGGCTCGCATAAAAATGCTAATTGAATTGCAAATTAGCTTACGGGCTCCATTATGGGCGCCCGTAACTTACAATTGCTCAATTGATTGAGGCTCATATTGATTAACACCTACAGACCGGAATGCAGGTGCCAATTCGTCTTTGTTCTGTGACCATTCCAGAAATGTAACAGAATGATTACAGATATTGGACTATTTTATCTCCATTACAAAATTAAAGTAAAGCAATTTTATACGTTACCAGGTATAGGATTTCATGGTAACACCCTGTCTCATATAGGACCCCTTCTTAAGACAGATGTTCTTTTCTTTGTAGGAAAGATAGGATAGAAATTAGATTTAGACAGATAAAGTAAAATATCTTAGATGAAATATAAAGGGGGCATACATTTATGACATAGCATGACAGACAGAAATTAGCCCACTAAAAATGAGTCAGAAAACCAGAAAAGACCATGACCCCTCTCTCTGCCTATTCGATAAACACTTTAATCATCATCGTCACAGGGTTGGTTTCCACCAAATACCGATAGCCTCCCGCCCAATTTGTATGTACAGTATATGCATAATTATAATGTGGCAATAAACATGTTGTGTAAATCTTTTTCTCCCCGCTTGGGAGTAATCTGGTCACATGTATTAAAATTAATTTATTAGGGAATATAAGTGATTTTCAGTCCAGTTATGTCTGCCAACTATTTGAGGTTATAGAATAGGTCTCTGCTAACCGTCTAATATATCTAGCATTGACTTGGTCAAGTCTTACTTGATAATAGACTCAGAAATGTATTTTGTAAGAACAAAAAATAGTTAACCCTTCACCTGAAAAATGAATATACTATAAGGACCTGAATGTGTTTACAGTGGTAACAGTAAAACCAACAGACAACCACATAACATAGGTAATATGTATAAGGTCCTTGTTTGTCATAAAAGTTATGACAAGGTTGAAAAAATACTTTTAGTCTATCAAGTTATATGTAGCTATAGATGCTGTTATGATATAATTTATGTGGCTATTACATGTCTCTACATGTGTCTGTTCCTCTCCTGTCTTTCCCCCCCTTTATTCCCTCTGTGTCTGTTTGCCCTGCTCTCCATCTCCAGTATATTTTCCCCCCTTTATTCCCTCTGTGTCTTTTCCCCCCTTTATTCCCTTTGTGTCTTTCCCCCCCTTTATTCCCCCTGTGTCTGTTTGCCCTGCTCTCCATCTCCAGTGACTCTTCCCCCCCCTCTCCCTCGCCTGTGTCTCCCCTCCCAGTGTCTCTCCCCCTCTCCCTCCCCTGTGTCTGTTCCCCCCCCTCCCTCCCCTGTGTCTGTTCCCCCTCTCCCTCCCCTGTGTCTGTTCCCCCTCTCCCTTCCCTGTGTCTGTTCCCCCTCTCCCTTCCCTGTGTCTGTTCCCCCTCTCCCTCCCATGTGTCGTTTCACCCTCTACCCCTCTGTGTCTGTGTGCCCTGCTCTCCCTCCCCTGTTTCTTTCCCTCTCCCCTGTGTCTCTTCCCCCTCCACTGTGTCTGTTTCCCTCCCCCTTTCCACTTTTTATCCTCCTCCTCCTCCTCCCTCCCCTCCTCCTCCTCCTCCCTCCCCTCATTCTCCTCCTCCCTTCCCTCATTCTCCTCAAATTGGTTTAAAAAAGATTGACAGGTGAATTAGCCAGTCCGAATAGGATATGGGGTAGCACCATTGCCAGTTTTTTCTGGAAAAGCCTCTAGGAGGCTCATTAGCGTCATTATTTTTTTTTTAGAGCACAGATTCTTCCAGGACAAGCTGGGGCATAAGTGGAGGAGGCCGGGGACATCACAGGGAGGTAAGTTCAATGTATATTATTTTTATTTTACTTTATTTTGTGTGCGTGTGTATATTGTATTAATGTACTGTTTTTTTGTTTTGTTTTTTAACAGGGGCCGAACCGGAGAAGAAAATAAGAAGGATGGGGAGGACATGCTGGAAAGGTGAGTAGAATATTTAGAATATTTATTTATTGTATGTAAATGTATTCTACTAATTTGTTTTCTTTTTATTTTCAGTAGGTTGGTGATGTGAAGGGACATCTGCACAGGTAAGTGGTATTAATTATTTTATTTTCGGTTAGAATTAGGATTTGTATATGGAGATATGATTTAGTGTATGTTAAATAGGGGGGATGTATTTTAGATGGGGGTATTTGTGTATTATAGATATGATTTATTGTATTTTAGATAGTGTGGTATGTATGTATGTTGGATACTATTTCATGTATTTTAGATAATGTGGTATGTGTATAGTTTAGATAGGATGTAATGTATTTTAGATAGTGGGGTATGTGTATATGTGAGATAGTATATTTTAGATAGGGGTATTGTGTACTGTATGTATTTACTTTTCAGGGTTGTAATGTATTTTTTTTCTGTAATGTTCCTTTTTTTATTTTTTGTGAGTTAGCTTTTATTATTTTGTGTAATTAGTGTGGTGGTGGTGGTAGGTAGTGTAGGTGTTAATAGGTTAGTGTAGATGGTGGTTATTTTAGATTTAATGATTTATTGGGGGTTATAGTGCAGTGTAGTGTTTGTAGTTAGTGTGATGAGGGTCCTTGAGGACCGTCATGGCCCTTATGTGGTTAATGTTAGGGTTGTAACTTCCGCATAAGGGTCTTTCTCCACCCTTATGGGCCTAATGGGGTTAAATAGAGGTTTGTGGTGCTCTGTATTGACCCCCATGAGTGACAGGTTAATTAGAGGTTTTGGGGGTCTTCATTGACCCCCATGATGGACAGGGTTAATTAAGGGCTTATGGGGGTCTGTATTGACCCCTATGAGTGACAGTGTTAATTAATGGATTATGGGGTCTGTATTGACCCCTATGAGTGACAGGGTTAATTAAGAGCTTATGGATTTTTGTATTGACCCCCATGACTGACAGGATTAATGAAGGGCTTATGGGGGTCTGTATTGACGCCCATGAGTGACAGGGTTAATTATGGGCTTTTGGGGGTCTGTATTGACCCCTATGAGTGACAGTGTTAATTAAGGGCTTATGGTGGTCTGTATTGACCCCCATGACTGACAGGGTTAATTAAGGGGTTATGGGGGTCTGTATTGATTCCCATTACTGACAGGGTTAATTAATGGATTATGGGAGTCTGTATTGACCCCATGAGTGACCTGGTTAAGTATTGGCTTATGGGGGTCTGTATTGACCCCACATGACTTACAGGGTTAATGAAGGGCTTATGTGGTCTGTATTGATCCCCATAAGTGACAGTGTTAATTAAGGGGTTATGGTGGTCAGGGTGACAGGGTTAATTAAGGGGTTATGGTGGTCTGTACTGACCCCCATGAGTGACAGGGTTAATTAAAGGATTATGGGGGTCTGTACTGACCCATATGAGTGACAGGGTTAATGAAGGGCTTTTAGGGGTCTGCATTGAGCCCTATAAGTGACAGGGTTAATTAATGGCTTATGGGGGTCTGCATTGACCTCCATGAGTGACAGGGTTAATTAAGGGGTTATGGTGGTCTGTACTGACCCCCATGAGTGACAGGGTTAATTAAAGGATTATGGGGGTCTGTACTGACCCCTATGAGTGACAGGGTTAATGAAGGGCTTTTAGGGGTCTGCATTGACCTCCATGAGTGACAGGGTTAATTAAGGCTTATGGGGTTCTGTATTGACCCCATGAGTGAAAGGGTTAATTAAGTAGTTATAGGGGTCTTCATTGATCTCCATGAGTGAGAGGGTTAATTAAGGGCTTATGGCAGCTGTATTGACCCCAATGAGTGTCATGGTTTTTTAGGGGCTCATGGGGCTTGGTATAGAGCCCCATGAGTTATAGGGTTAATTTTATTTTTCACGGGTCTTTAAGGACCTTTACAGTCCTTTAAGGACCTGCAAGGCGCCAATATAAGAATATAAGTACAAGCAACAAAACAGAACACAAATATGTTTTTCATGCATTTAAAAGAGCATGTTTTAAACATTATCACAGTTGCATATTTTGTATGAAAACGATTAAGTAAAACCTGTTTAAACTTCATTGAAGTGCACAAAGCATAAATTTGCTTGAAGATTTAATTGGAGGCAAGTATGACTCATACATCTATATTGTTGCTCGCTGGCTAACATAGACAAGCCCCCAGAATAGTTAACCATTTGAGTCTGTTTTTTTCTACGACAAGAACATCATTTGAAAAAAGAAAACACATGGTAGTACATTATCAAAAATCTACGTTCAGATGCAAAAAAAACTAAATGCTTTCAATGTTCCTTTAATTCTGATTTGCTATTTGATCACCAAAATCTGAATGCAGAGATAGATAATATTATTAACACATAATTTTCTAATATTAAACATAAGAAATATCTATAGATACTTGAAATGGTAATTCAGTTCTTTCAGCAGCAGAACACAAGTGGTTCCTTCAGGGTCCTCTTAAGTAATGTTACATAGTTACATAGTTACATAGGCCCTCATTCAATTGCAATTTTGCCAATTGAATAAGGCTCTAAATAAGCACATAACATATTTTTTTAAAGATGTTTTTGGTTAGTAAACATCTATCCAAAAGCAAGGTCTTCACTAACTAAAAACTTATTTTAAAAAAATATGCTATGTGCTTATTTAGAGCCCTATTCAATTGGCCAAATCGCAATTGAATGAGGCCCATAGGCCCTCATTCAATTGCGATTTTGCCAATTGAATAGGGCTTTAAATAAGCACATAATATATATTTTTTAAAGAAGTTTTTAGTTAGTGAAAACCGTGCTTTTGGATAGATGCTAAATAACTAAAAACTTCTTTAAAAAATATATGTGATGTGCTTATTTAGACCCCTATTCAATTGGCAAAATTGCAATTGAATGAGGGCCATAGTATTTAAGGTTGAAAAAAGACTTTCAGTCCATCAAGTTCAACCTTTTAGGATCTCCTCTGATCTGCAATATGCGGATTAACAATTAATTAGTTGTATCTAAAAATAAAAAATAAATAAATAATCAATTCCCTCCTGATCCCAGACATTGGCGACCGGACTTCTCCCTGGATCAATACTGCCTCTCTAATTATCCATGATAACCCTGAATTCCCTTTTTAATTAGAAATAAATCCAGTCCCCTTGTAATGTGTCTTTAAAATAGTTGTTATATAGATAAAATAGTATTTTACTTCTAATACTCAACATAATTTGGAAACCAAATTAGCATCTTGTCACACTGAAAATGCTTACATTTAGACAGGAAATGTGCAGAAATGTAACTGTACTGAAGCTTGCGAATTACTATGGGGGGACTGGATCCATTTAGGGAGAAGTTTGGTAAAAAGGAAATCTCTTCTGAAGAGGAAGATGCATGTTCAAGAGCTGAAAAAAATTGTTTAACATTATTTGAGTGTTTGTAGACAAGTATTCTGTTTTTTATATCATGTTCTAGGGAACTTTGATGTGAGAAGGATTTCTATGGCAAAGATATGGTTATTTTTACTTTGCTCTCTTTGGAAAAATAGACATGGGAGAGAAATGAGGTCCTGGGGAGAATGCTGGATCCTGCTGAGAAACTTTAGTCGGTATGTGTTTTTGTTTTGCTGTACTGATAAATGATTTGCTTCTTCTGGATCTCTAAATTGTAATGGTGAATGGGGCTTGTATACTTCAATGAACATGTGAGCTAAACCATGTAGGGTCAACCAAGTTGGACAGGTCATAGCAGAGGTCAGACAAATTGCAGTCCACGGAAGAAGGAACTGGCTTCCCACTTCAGTATCTTTGCCAAGAAAACTTTATGGATAATGATAGATGTGCCTTGTGTCCTGTGGTCCACATAGTCATGGAGAGTTGGACACAACAGAACGACTAAAGCATCACCAAATGATTGAGGGTTCTTTGGAGCCATTTAAGATTCTGGGATGGTTTAAATTTCCAGAACACAATGGTTTACATGGTTGATTTAGTTTGGGAAACACATTTGTAGGATATTTTTTTACTGCAGTGTTTTTCTGCTGCTTCAAATTAAATTTACTCTATGGAACCACTACACTCAAAATATGCACGTGCCATTACTACACAGTAATTTTTAAATTACCTCAAGCAAATTTTAATAATAATTGCAGAAAATCAAGCCTTGTAATTTAGAATACCTTATTCAATACAGCATCTATTTACAGCTGAGAATACTTATGATTTGTAGCGAGAGTCATTTATGAATATATTTCCCTTTTGATGAAAATTACTGGGAACACTGAAGTATCTATCAGAGGGAAAGAATGCAAAGCTAGTGAGAGGCATTTACTAGTAAAAACATGTTGTAATTAAGATATAACAACTTAGGAAGTCTATTGATAAGGCTGTAAAGGTAACGCACTAATAATTGCAAATTGAAACTGCAGCTGAAGTACTGTTGTAAACATTAAGCAGTGATTGGATACATTTATTCAAACAGCACACTGAAAATAAATTAAAGCTTTTTTTATTAGCACAGGTTTGAAAGAAGATGGCCTTTCAATTTATTGGAATACATGTTCTTTACCACCACTTAAATGACCATATTAATAGTTTTAAAAAGCACAACTCTGATTGAAAAGATTATTAACATATAATTTCTCAATTTGAATTATGGTGAAAATTATATATGAAAAATCCAACATTTAGATCAAATTTAACAAAATCCCAGTGTATGCCCACGTTTAATAGTAACATTGTAAGACCACTGTGGTCATTTTTTTCTATATGATCTTTTTAACAAACTCAGCCGATACACTTGTATCTCATATACCTAATTATTCTTTAATTCTATGATCTATTTTATTGTCTCGGGTGGGTGTCCTTGTTAACTAATAATTGAATAGCATTGTAATGGGGGGCGAACAGAAGCCCGCAACACACCCACAGACATACGGCTATCTGCAATCGAGTTGCAGGCTTGGAATTGAATGTGTCTATAGGCATGCAGGATTGTTTGGAAACTTTTAAACAAAGCATCCTTATACTGCATCTTAAACTTCAAGTTTCATCAGGAAACCTTATTAATAGAGATGTCGCGAATAGTTCGCCGGCGGACTGTTCCGCGTTCGCGGCGAACTGCGAACATATGCAATGTTCGATCCGCCCCCTATACTTTATCATTAAACAAACTTTGATCCTGCACCTCACAGTCAGCAGACACATTCCAGCCAATCAGCATCATACCCTGCCTTCCAGACCCTTCAACTTCATGGACAGCAGCCATTTTGGAATCATAACTAACTTGCAGTCTTACTGAGAGGAGGCTGAGTGTAGGTGATACTAATTCAATAGGGAAAACCATAGCTAGGCTACTGTACACAGTGTCCAATACAGTCCTGAAGGACTCTTTTGATCTCTGCTACAAGGACAGCAACCCAAAAAGCTCTTTTTAGGGCTATAACATCAGTCTGTTTTTTTGTTTTTTTCTGTCTAATCTAAGTTCATTTGCCTGCCTGCTAGCCAGTGTGTGTGTCAGGCTCACAACTTATACTGTGCCCAGTGCAAGCAATCCAATCTGGTGGTGTACCAGCAGTGTACATTTAAAAAACAAAACTTTTATTTTGTCTAATCTAAGTTCATTTGCCTGCCTACTAGCCAGTGTGTGTGTCATGCTCACAAATTATACTGTGCCCAGTGCAATCAATCCAATCTGGTGGTGTACCAGCAGTTTACTTTTAAAAACCAAAACTTTTATTTTGTCTAATCTAAGTTCATTTGCCTGCCTACTAGCCAGTGTGTGTGTGTCAGGCTCACAACTGATACTGTGCCCAGTGCAACCAATCCAATAAGGTGGTGTACCAGCAGTGTACATTTAAAAAAAAACAAATTGTATTTTGTTAAATCTAAGTTCATTTGCCTGACCTCTATGCTGTGTGTTTCTCAGGTTTACAACTGATACTGTGCCCAGTGCAATCAATCAAATCTGGTGGTGTACCAGCAGTCTACTTTTAAAAACCAAAACTTTTATTTTGTCTAATCTAAGTTCATTTGCCTGCCTACTAGCCAGTGTGTGTGACAGGCTCACAACTGATACTGTGCCCAGTGCAACCAATCCAACCAGGTGGTGTACCAGCAGTATACCTTTAAAAAATCCCAAATTGTATTTTGTTAAATCTAAGTTCATTTGCCTGACAGCTATTCTGTGTGTTTCTCAGGCTCACAACTGATACTCTGCCCAGTGCAATCAATCAAAACTGGTGGTGTACCAGCAGTGTACATTTAAAAACCAAAACTTTTATTTTGTCTAATCTAAGTTCATTTGCCTGCCTACTAGCCAGTGTGTGTGTCATGCTCACAAATTATACTGTGCCCAGTGCAATCAATCCAATCTGGTGGTGTACCAGCAGTTTACTTTTAAAAACCAAAACTTTTATTTTGTCTAATCTAAGTTCATTTGCCTGCCTACTAGCCAGTGTGTGTGTCAGGCTCACAACTGATACTGTGCCCAGTGCAACCAATCCAATCAGGTGGTGTACCAGCAGTGTACATTTAAAAAAAAACAAATTGTATTTTGTTAAATCTAAGTTCATTTGCCTGACCTCTATGCTGTGTGTTTCTCAGGCTCACAACTGATACTGTGCCCAGTGCAATCAATCAAATCTGGTGGTGTACCAGCAGTCTACTTTTAAAAACCAAAACTTTTATTTTGTCTAATCTAAGTTCATTTGCCTGCCTACTAGCCAGTGTGTGTGTCAGGCTCACAACTGATACTGTGCCCAGTGCAACCAATCCAACCAGGTGGTGTACCAGCAGTATACCTTTAAAAAATCCCAAATTGTATTTTGTTAAATCTAAGTTCATTTGCCTGACAGCTAGTCTGTGCGTCTCTCAGGTTCACAACTGATACTGTGCCCAGTGCAACCAATCCAATCAGGTGGTGTACCAGCAGTGTACATTTAAAAAAAACCCAAATTGTATTTTGTTAAATCTAAGTTCATTTGCCTGACCGCTATTCTGTGTGTTTCTCAGGCTCACAACTGATACTGTGCCCAGTGCAATCAATCAAATCTGGTGGTGTACCAGCAGTCTACTTTTAAAAACCAAGACTTTTATTTTGTCTAATCTAAGTTCATTTGCCTGCCTACTAGCCAGTGTGTGTGTCGGGCTCACAACTAATACTGTGCCCAGTGCAACCAATCCAATCTGGTGGTGTACCAGCAGTTTACTTTTAAAAACCAAGACTTTTATTTTGTCTAATCTAAGTTCATTTGCCTGACAGCTAGTCTGTGCGTGTCTCAGGCTCACAACTGATACTGTGCCCAGTGCAACCGATCCAATCAAGTGGTGTACCAGCAGTGTACATTTAAAAAAAAAAAAAATTGTATTTTGTTAAATCTAAGTTCATTTGCCTGACCGCTATTCTGTGTGTTTCTCAGGCTCACAACTGATACTGTGCCCAGTGCAATCAATCAAAACTGGTTGTGTACCAGCTGTCTACTTTTAAAAACCAAAACTTTTATTTTCTCTAATCTAAGTTTATTTGCCTACCTACTAGTCAGTGTGTGTGTCAGGCTCACAACTGATACTGTGCCCAGTGCAACCAATCCAACCAGGTGGTGTACCAGCAGTATACCTTTAAAAAATTCAAAATTGTATTTTGTTAAATCTAAGTTCATTTGCCTGACTGCTATTCTGTGTGTTTCTCAGGCTCGCAACTGATACTGTGCCCAGTGCAATCAATCCAATCTGGTGGTGTACCAGCTGTCTACTTTTAAAAACCAAGACTTTTATTTTGTCTAATCTAAGTTCATTTGCCTGCCTACTAGCCAGTGTGTGTGTCAGGCTCACAACTGATACTGTCCCCAGTGCAACCAATCCAATCAGGTGGTGTTCCAGCAGTCTACTTAAAAAAAAAAACAAATTGTATTTTGTTAAATCTAAGTTCATTTGCCTGACCGCTATTCTGTTTGTTTCTCGGGCTCACAACTGATACTGTGCCCAGTGCAATCAATCCAATCTGGTGGTGTACCAGCAGTCTACTTTTAAAAACCAAGACTTTTATTTTGTCTAATCTAAGTTCATTTGCCTGCCTACTAGCCAGTGTGTGTGTCAGGCTCACAACTGATACTGTGCCCAGTGCAACCAATCCAATCTGGTGGTGTACCAGCAGTCTACTTTTAAAAACCAAGACTTTTATTTTGTCTAATCTAAGTTCATTTGCCTGCCTACTAGCCAGTGTGTGTGTCAGGCTCACAACTGATACTGTGCCCAGTGCAACCAATCGAATCAGGTGGTGTACCAGCAGTCTACCTTTAAAAAAACCCAAATTTTATTTTGTTAAATTGAAGTTCATTTGCCTGACCGCTAGTCTGTGTGTGTCTCAGGTTTACAACTGATACTGTGCCCAGTGCAACCAATCCAATCAGGTGGTGTACCAGCAGTCGACATTTAAAAAACCCAAAATTGTATTTTGTTAAATCTAAGTTCATTTGCCTGACCACTAGTCTGTGTGTGTCTCTCAGGCTCACAACTTATACTGTTCCCAGTGCAACCAATCCAATCTGGTGGTGTACCAGCAGTCTACATTTAAAAAAAAGCAACACTTTTTTCTAATTTCATTTGCCTGCCTGCCAGCGTGTGTGTCTTAGCCTCACAGCATATACTGTGCCCACTTGCCCAGTCAGTGCCACCACTCATATCTGGTGTTACAGTCAGTAGTCCACATTTAAACAAAGAATACAATTTTGACTATAATACATTGAATAGCAGTTACTTGTCTGCAAGCGTGTGTGTCAGGCCTACAGAGTCTACTCTGCCAACTTCTGCAAGTGCACAGTGCCACTCATATCTGTTGTCACAGTAGCTTGCACACATAGTACCAATAATCGGAAAAAAAATGACAGCCAGAGGCAGGCCAATCCGCAGGAGCCGTCATGGTCGTGGTGCTGTGATTCCTTTTGGCCCTACAATAATGCCCAGTGTTCAGAGGCCAGTTACTCAGAACTCAAAAACTTCAGAGGACATAGTTGACTGGCTAACACAGGACACCCAATCTTCTATAGCTTCCGCTCGGAACATTGATGCACCATCCTCCTCCAGTTTAGCTTCGGGCACCTCTCAAGTTACCACTCGCCCGCCTGTCGCCACCACCAACACTTGTACCCCAATTGATCAGTCAGAAGAGTTATTTACACATCAGTTTGAAGAAATGAGTGATGCGCAACCATTATTCCAAAGGATGTAGATAACAGGGATATGTCTCAGTCAGGCAGCATTACACACATGTACGTACGGTGTGATGATGATGTACCCACTGCTGCTTCCTTTGTTGAGTTGTCAGATACAAGTGAAGCGGGTGATGATGATGACGATGCGTCCGTGGATGTCACGTGGGTTCCCGCTAGAAGAAGAACAGGGGGAAAGTTCAGATGGGGAGACAGAGAGGAGGAGGAGACGAGTTGGAAGCAGAGGGAGGTCATCGGAAGCTAGTGGCACAGTCAGACAGCATGCATCGGCACCCGGGGTCAGCCAGACAGCACGCCAATCAACGCATGCTGTTGCCACCACCAGAACGCCGTCACTGCAGAGCTCAGCAGTGTGGCACTTTTTTTGTGTGTCTGCTTGTGACAACAGCGATGCCATTTGCAACCTGTGCCAAAAGAAACTCGTGGGAAGTCCAACACCCACCTAGGTACAACTGCTTTGCGAAGGCACATGATGTCACATCACAAATGCCAATGGGATCAACACCTAAGTACAAGCAGCACACAAACTCAAAGCCGCCATCCTCCTCCTGGTCCAGCATCTTCATCCACGTCAACCACTGCTGTCCTCCTTGCCCCCTCTCAACCATCCGCCACTCCGTCTCTCGCCTCTAGCTGTTCCTGCTCATCTCCCCACAGTCAGGTGTCTGTCAAGGGCATGTTTGAGCGTAAGAAGCCAATGTCACAAAGTCACCTCCTTGCCCGGCATCTGACAGCTGGCCTGTCTGAACTCTTAGCCAACCAGCTTTTACCATACAAGCTGGTGGAGTCTGAGGCGTTCAAAAAATTTGTAGCTATTGGGACACCGCAGTGGAAGGTACCCGGACTAAATTTCTTTTCACAAAAGGCAATCCCCAACCTGTACTCGATTGTGCAAAAGGAAGTAATAGCATGTCTGGCACACAGTGTTGGGGCAAGGGTCCATCTGACCACTGATACCTGGTCTGCAAACCATGGTCAGGGCAGGTATATCACCTACACTGCGCATTGGGTAAACCTGCTGACGCCTGCCAAGCATGGAATGCGTGGCTCTGCAGAGGAGTTGGTGACACCGCCACGACTTGCACACAGGCCTGCTGCCACCTCCTCTACTCCTCTACTCCTCCTACTCCATCCTCTTCCATAACCTCCTCAGCTGAGTCCTCTTCTGCTGCTGCGTCTTGCTCCACATCAACGGCACCGCCCCAGCTCCCCAGATACTATTCCACATCCTGGATACGGCAGTGTCACGCTGTCTTGGGAAGATTGGCAAAGTGGTTTGTGACAACAGAAGAAATTTGTTGGCGGCATTGAATTTGGGCAAGTTGACACATGTGCCGTGTATGGCACATGTGTGTAATCTGATCGTACAACGCTTTGTGCACAAGTACCCAGGCTTACAGGACGTCCTGAAGCAGGCCAGAAAGGTGTGTGGCCATTTCAGGCGTTCCTACATGTCCATGGCGCACTTTTCAGATATCCAGCGGCGAAAGAACATGCCAGTGAGACGCTTGATTTGTGACAGCCCCACACGTTGGAATTGAACACTCCTAATGTTCTACCGCCTGCTCCAACAAGAGAAAGCCGTTAACGAGTATTTGTATGACCGGGGTGCTAGGACAGCCTCTGCGGAGCTGGGATTTTTTTTGCCACATTACTGGATGTCCATGCGCAATGCCTGTAGGCTCATGCGTCCTATTGAGGAGGTGACAAACCTTGTCAGTCGCACCGAAGGCACCATCAGCGACATCATACCATTTGTTTTCTTCCTGGAGCATGCCCTGCAAAGGGTGTTGGATCAGGCCGTAGATGAGCGTGATGAAGAAGTGGAAGAGTTGTGGTCACCATCACCACCAGAAACAGCCTTATCAGCATCGCTTGCTGGACCTGTGGCAACGCTGGAGGAGGATTGTGAGGAAGAGGAGTCAGAGGAGGAATGTGGCTTTGAGGGGGAGGAGGAAGACCAATCACAACAGCCCTCCCAGGGTGCTCGTTGTCACCTATCTGGTACCCGTGGTGTTGTACGTGGCTGGGGGGAAGAACATACCTTCAGTGAGTTCACTGAGGAAGAGGAACGGGACATGGGTAGCTCGGCATCCAACCTTGTGCAAATGGGGTCTTTCATGTCGCGGGACCCTCGTATAAAAAGGCTGAAGGAGAACGACCTGTACTGCGTGTCCATGCTACTAGACCCCCGGTATAAGCAGAAAGTACCTGAAATGTTACCGAATTACCGCAAGGCAGAAAGGATGCAGCAGTTCCAAATTAAATTAAAAAGTATGCTTTTCACTGCGTATAAGGGTGATGTCACAGCACAACGGGAATCTAACAGGGGAAGAGGTGAAAGTAATCCTCCTCCTCCCACAGGACGTTTAAAAGACGTGTTGTTGATGGAGGACATGCAGAGCTTTTTCAGTCCTACGCATCGCCACAGCCCTTCGGGATCCACCCTCAGAGAACGACTCGACCGACAGGTGGCAGACTACCTCACTTTAACTGCAGATATCGACACACTGAGGAGCGATGAACCCCTTGACTACTGGGTGTGCAGGCTTGACCCGTGCCCTGAGCTATCCCAATTTGCCATAGAACTTCTGGCCTGCCCCGCTTCCAGTGTCCTGTCAGAAAGGACCTTCAGTGCAGCAGGAGGTATTGTCACTGAAAAGAGAAGTCGCCTAGGTCAAAAGAGTCTAGATTACCTCACCTTTATAAAGATGAATGAGGGATGGATCCCGAACGGACTGACACTGGGCGATACATTAGACTAAAAAAGGGCTGATGAGATGAGCTGCCTTGAGCTAAAAATGGTCCACAAGCTGCAGTATTTTATCTTTGAATGCCGCATGACTTGCGTGACTTATCCGCCACCAACTAGGGTTCAAGACGCAATGTTTTAGGGCAGTTTTGGCCTGGGAAACAAACATAAATTTTTCTGGTCGCTGCAACAGCAGCGGCTGCAACAATACCTAATTTTTGATAAGTGCACGCATCCCGGGGAGTCAGCACTCGTCGGCATGTATCAGCTCTCTAATTCCGACAGTTATCAAAGTAACAGATGGAGCGATCAAAGGAACCAGTCTATAACTGATTAAATGAGCAATTCGCAGTTTCACTGTACCGGCTGTGTGTATTTAAACGTGCATGGCTTAATCTTTGAGGCAGGATCAACCAGGTAGCCCGACGAGGGGGCACCCCCCCGGCCCTGTGACAGTAGGAGGACCAACCAAGCATCTTTTTCCATCTCCCGGTTCCAAAAATCCAGGCCTTATACACGCCCCCTGATAGGTGACGTAACAGGTATTAAACTGATTGGAGTGGCTTGTTTGTAAGTACTACTCTTATCTGGTGGCACCTTAGATTGCACGCGCTGTGCCCCAAATTTGAAGTTATACGACCAACCAAGTATCTTTTTCCATCTCCCGGTTCCAAAAATCCAGGCCTTATACACGCCCCCTGATAAGTGACGTAACAGGTATTAAACTGATAAGAGTAGTACTTACAAACACGCCACTCCTATCTGGTGGCACCTTAGATTGCACGTGCCGTGCCCCAAATTTGAAGTGATACGACCAACCAAGTATCTTTTTCCATCTCCCGGTTCCAAAAATACAGGCCTTATACACGCCCCCTGATAGATGCTGTAACAGGTATTAAACTGATAGGAGTGGCGTGTTTGTAAGTACTACTCTTATCAGTTTAATACCTGTTACAGCACCTATCAGGGGGCGTGTATAAGGCCTGGATTTTTGGAACCGGGAGATGGAAAAAGATGCTTGGTTGGTCCTCCGACTTCAATTTTGGGGCACGGCTCGTGCAATCAAAGGTGCCACCAGATAGGAGTGGCGTGTTTTTAAGTACTACTCTTATCTGGTGGCACCTTTGAGTGCACGAGCCGTTCCCCAAAATTGAAGTGGGAGGACCAACCAAGCATCTTTTTCCATCTCCCGGTTCCAAAAATCCAGGCCTTATACACCCACCCTGATAGGTGAGGTAACAGGTATTAAACTGATAGGAGTGGCGTGTTTGTAAGTACTACTCTTATCTGGTGGCACCTTAGATTGCACGTGCCCCAAAATTGAAGTGATACGACCAACCAAGTATCTTTTTCCATCTCCCGGTTCCAAAAATCCAGGCCTTATACACGCCCCCTGATAAGTGACGTAACAGGTATTAAACTGATAAGAGTAGTACTTACAAACACGCCACTCCTATCTGGTGGCACCTTAGATTGCATGCTCTGTGCCCCAAAATTGAAGTGGGAGGACCAACCAAGCATCTTTTTCCATTTCCCGGTTCCAAAAATCCAGGCCTTATACACGCCCCCTGATAGGTGACGTAACAGGTATTAAACTGATAAGAGTAGTACTACTTAACACACCTTATAATAATGCAGAGAGAGGCAACGCAGTGAGAGGAGTCTGAAGAAGAGGAGTCAGAGGAGGAAGGTGGCTTTGATGAGGTGGAAGACCAAACACAGCAGGCGTCCCAGGGTGCTTGTTGTCACCTTTCAGGGACCCTTGGTGTTGTACGTGGCTGGGTGAAGGAAGAGACCTTCAATGACATCAGTGAGGACAAGGAACGGGACATGGCTAGCTTGGTATCCAACCTTGTGCAAATGGGGAGTTTGCGGTTGTGCAAAGGGACTGTTTGCGGTTGTTTGCGGTGCGTTAAATGGGGAGTTTGGCCTGTCACTGTGAAGCGGGCCCAACCCTTACACTACCTGATCGATACAACATCATACCTGATGTTTTAAAGCACGTTATTCCAAACAATTTAGGAATGTTAGGTAATTTATGCCCTTTATGGATTAAAACCAGACTCTGCATCAACTATGTAATTTTCCGTGGGAGTTTTGACATGGATCCCCCTCCGGCATGCCACAGTCCAGGTGTTAGTCCCCTTAAAACAACTTTTCCATCACTATTGTGGCCAGAAAGAGTCCCTGTGGGTTTTAAAATCCGCCTGCCCATTAAAGTCTATGGCGGTTCGCCGGATTCGCTGGTTCGCGAACATTTGCGGCAATTCGCGTTCGCGGTTCGCGAACCGAAAAGTTTATGTTCGCGACATCACTACTCATAAATGTAAATCTGATTTGGTCATAATTGAGTGTGTGTAAAATTGCAGCCCTCTATAAAGAAACCATGCAGGTGGTGGGCTGTCTATTAATGGTCTGCTTGAGCACACTGCTTTCTTAAAGGATCTCTGTAATGCAAGAGGAGCTAGTTACATTAAATATGCATTGATCATTAATTTATAGTTACTAATTTATAATAACAATCCTTAATATTAAAATAATTTTTAAAATATTTTACTATCAGCCTTCAGTTGAGTATTTGTCTCCAACCTGATAATGATGAAAGTGATTAAAGGGACACACATTTGGTAGAAATTGGGCTTCAGCATCATTTAGATCTCATTAAAATAAGTTCAAATAGTTTTTAAATATATTTTTAGCATATCTTATTTTAATAAAATACATTTTTACATGTTAAGTTCACTTAAAATTGATTGATCCAATAACTACTCCGACCACAGCAGACCATTGTGCTACAGTACAATGCATGATAGATAGAGATAGATAGAGATAGACAGAGATAAATATAGACATTGTGTTAAATCACATATAACAGTTGGCGTAATTGTGAGTTTGTCTGTAACGCTATGTTAAAAGTTAGGGGTTGCGCATGCGCAATGAGCACCAAAGGTCTAACGAGCCTAAAGCGCTCATGGTGAGGCCTGCAAGACTTTGACATTTTGAAATGACAGGAGCTGCAATGAGCGCCAAAGGCGCTCATCACGAGGCCCACAATACTTTGAAAAAGGCTGTCAGAAGGAGAGAGGGGGGAAAACAGACACATGGATTGGAGCGGGGGGAAACTGACACAGGGGTCAGTGGTGAGAGGCGCTCATCGCGAGGCCAGAAAATTGCAGGTTGGACGACGCCAGCAATGAGCAGCAAAGCCGAAGGCACTAATCGCGAGGCTTGCAAGTTAGGGGGAGGGGGGCTCGCATTGTGCAGCAAACAGCATTGCCAGGCTTCAAATTTTATTGCCGTCATTTTTGACGGTCAAGTCGCTTTATGGCATCATGCTTCAAGGCACAGCAGTTGAAGCATTCTGTCTCCTCCAATCAGTCTTTTTGGATGAGAAACTGGTTCAACCTTCAGCATGACATCACCACTGTTATGAACATGCTGAGAGGGTCTAACAAGCCCTGCAATGAGCTCCTTAGGCATTCATTGCGCTTGTACAAGCCCGTAAATTATAACATTTCGTGACCGACATTCATAACTTACCACAGCTATTATATGTGAAGTTTTGCACACTGAACAGGGAACATATCACATATGGCAAGCACTCACAAAGGGTTGCACATTAGGGTTTGTTACCAGCTGCATGTTGTAGAAATGTTAGGGCTTACACGGGATGTTTACTCATAAGATTTCCTTCAGTAGTCTTGTAATCAAGCTCTTTATCTTTAAAGAGAAACATTAGAAGGAATGAGAAGGGGAAAGGAATTTTGAATTTGTTTCCTAGACAATTGCTCTGCTATTGACTTCCAGAAGTATATGAGAGATTTGTTAAAGTAGTTCACATCATAGAATTATCTAAGAGCCCATCACTGGACATTGCTCAATGTCATGCAAGGAGGGTCATGCATAAGGGTGTTTTTTATTATTATCTGTAATTCTGTTAGGACTATGGTGGTCCTTACTATCCCCTATGGGGAGATAGGGTCCATGGGAGTCCATAGGGACCCCCATGGTAGGGTTATAATTTTAGTTACCTTGGGGGTCTATGTGACAACCAGGTACAGTACTAGTAATAATTTAGGGCATTTACATACACTTGAAAAGGCTTTCTAGCCTTTGAGACTGTTTCAGATGGCCATAGGATTTTTGGCCCTAGTGAGAGCTTCTAAATATTTGCAAGTAGATGTAATGTGCTGAGGGTGATGGGGAGTATTATAACAATATAAGACTAGCGACTTGCCCGTCAAAAATGACGGCAATAAAATTTGAAGGCTGGCAATGCTGACTGCCACAAAATGCAAAGCTCTCCCCCCTCTAACTTGCGGGCCTCACAACGAGCACCTTCACCGCTCATTGCAGGCCTTAGGCTACCCGCCACTTTCATGTCTCGCAATGAGCACCTTTGGCGCTCATTGTGAGCTTCTCCCACCGTCTACTTTGTGGGCCTCGGGATCAGCGCCTTCAGCGCTGATCTCAATCCCTGCAATGGGAGCTCATTGCAGACGTCGTCCAACCCGACACTTTCGTGCCTCGCGCTGAGCACCTGCGGTGCTCATCGAGAGCCCATCAATGAGCGCCTTTGCCGCTTATTGCGAGTTCCGCAATGAGGGCATATTGTGTCTAGGCAGATTTAAAAAATAAGTGCCCCTTTATGTGGTCTATTTAGAAGGGAAATCCCTGGAAATGTGGTTATAGGGATATGTAGAATTGCACTAAAATATTGTTTGGCCAGTCTGTTCAGGTTCAGATGACTAAAAAGCAGAACTTTATAAGCATTTGATTTTAAATACATGTTTACTGAAGTTGCAGCAGTGTTGGTAAATATAGCCAACTATTCATCTAGATCAGTGTTCCTCAATTCCAGTCCTCAGGGGCTACCAACAGGTCACATTTTAGGTATATCCCTGCTTGAGCTCAGGTGAATTAATGAGAGGCTCAGTAATTCTGTTTAACCACCTGCTGAGCCTCTGATTAGCTCACCTGTGCTCAAGCAGGGATATACCTAAAATGTAAACTGTTTGTGGCCCCTGAGGACTGGAGTTAAGGAACATTGGTCTAGATCTAGGGGCTCTACCATATTATTTCATCAAGCTTGTATTAGTGTACTGTATTTGAAGATGATATTATCAGGGACATTAGGGAACAATAGAATATGGAATAGTGACCCTGAAACTGATTTCAAAAGGTCACAAAAAGAAGTAGCTTATATGGCGTGTTCGGTTGTAGGAGTTTTAGACAACATTTGCATGTATAAAAAATAGTCTGTTGTTGGAATGTGCAATTTTTCTTGTGCTTGTTTAGAGGACATTAGTTTGTTATTCTCTACCAGGTCTACCCCTCTATAATGGTGTTTTTTTGTTTTTTTGTCATTTACAGAGCCATATAAATGTTTAACTAGAGATCACCATTAGAGGTACCTAGTGAATATTGTGTTAATTTGTGCTTATATTGCAGTGAACCCCAAGAGATTGCGCTGCATATTCGCTGCAAGTTGTTAGAGTTGGTAAATTCCGTTCTTTTATGGGCAATCATAGAAAGGATATTACATCAGTTTTTGGGATGAGTTGTTGTTACAATGCCACCTGTTGTACTTGATGTGTTTGGTAGTGTCCATTTAATAATGTCCATTAATTAGTATATTATTAACGAATTATAATATTAAGCCACAGGAAGCAAATAGGGTATATCTCAAGGTATATTTAGAAGAAAAAAAACTGGAACAGTGTTTAGGCAGCTTTTAATGTATTTTTAAGAGTTCATTAGACCATCACCTATTAGAATTCTGGCTATGGGGTTGATTCTCAGTAACCAGCATCTATTCCGGGACCATCGGGATTCAGAACAAAAAGCCAGAGGTTAACAGAATTTATGTTAAATGAAAGTCAAACTACTATAATTGTAACCTATAAAACATTTCAAGTGCATAACACGTTATCCTAATTTATAATTTTATTAAATTGAAATATATAAAAACCAGAAAAAGTGTTGCTACATGCTAATATGTATCCTAATGCTAAATTCCCAATAAGGTTTATGGCATATATCATAACGTAATTGACATTCCTAATCCAGGATAATTACAATTACAATTCAAATAAAAAATATATATACATGGACAAGTTTCCATCTAATTATCATATAGCACAATTATGATCAGGCACAGCAAAAGGTTGTAACAGCCTCAACTTTTTAATACTTATAATGCTTATGGTACTTGCGGTTTTAGTTGCTCACTTAGGCCCTCATTCAATTGCAATTTGGCCAATTGAATAGGGCTCTAAATAAGCACATAACATAATATGTAAAAATAATATGCTCTGTGCTTATATAGAGCCCTATTCAATTGACCAAATCGCAATTGAATGAGGGCCTTAGGGAGCCTCACTGCTTCGACACACTTTTGAATGCAGTTATTGAAAGTGCGTATCAATGGGACACTCCATGGTAGAAATAAACAATGTGACAGTCCGTTACGATTGTTAAGAACAAGCTTCCTCAGGGGCTTCATTATTCTGGCATTTTGCGGGCTTTTTAAAGGCCCTAACTTCCGGTAAGATCAATACATCACTGAGGCTAACTCTAGAGTTAAATGCCCTCATCTTTGCCAGTATTTCTGGTCTTTCACTATTGCAAATCACTATTAATAAAGTTCATTAATTCAAATTACAATGGATCCTTAAACATACCTCGCAAGTATTAGCAAATATATACATGTAAAAAGGGTCCTTCAATATATCAAATGGACCCTTTTACATTTACTATACACATTGGGCCTCAATTGTGATTTGGCCAATTGAATAGGACTCTAAATAAGCACATAGCATATATGTTTAAAGAAGTTTTTAGTTAGTGAAAATCTTGCTTTTGGATAGATGCTTTAGCTAACTAAAAACTTCTTTAAAAAATATGTTATGCTTATTTAGAGCCCTATTCAATTAGCCAAATTGCAATTGAATGAGGGCCATTGACTGGTAACAAACTCCTTTACTGCGCATAGCTATACCATACAATGTGCTAGTTAGATTCTTCATGGCTACATAGAAAAACAATTCGGGCTATAAATACATGACTATAAATATTTAGGCTTAAAATAAATGGATATATAAATAATCAGTTGCATCTAAAATGATCAATTGCACCTAAAGCGAAAATCAATATACAGTACTGTATATCTCTTGTGATGTGTTTTATAACTGTGAATGTGAGCTAAAAGTTGAACAATAGTTATATTAATAATATAATAGCTAATTTTATAATGACAAAAACTCTGATTCTGTAATTTCTTTGTGTTAAAAATGTAAATAAATTAATATAATAATAAAGTGCTTTGTGCTTTATGAATTGATTTTACTTACAATTATACATTTTCTAAACAATTTTTGCCTACAATTTGTTAAAGTGATTATTAGTGACCCTTAAACTAATTAAAGACTTTTTATGTTCACCTATCATTTTATAGCTCTGTGCATGATTTTAATTTATTTATTAATATTGTGGTTATAACAAAAAAATTAGAATTCATTGAATAGTAAAAATTAATAGTTATTTATAATGTGAATTTCAAATAATACATTATATTATTCATTTAAAATAATTTAAATGTGAACTGTAGACATACAACCACTTTAAACCTTATTAATATTCATCTTAGTTTTTTTTAGCCTTAACTGAACAAATCATATGAGCTATATAAAAATTCACCAGGATATAAAAATATTTCTTGGAATCACCAATTACTTGCAAATGGTAAATTTGCAAACCATTCGGAGCTTGTGAATTTAGTAAAAAAATCCACTTGCTTTCTCTTTGTAAGAGTTCTTTATCTACATTTCCTCCTCAAGGACCTATAACAACTCTGTCAACTACGTTAACTTCATGGGCTCAGATTTATTTCTGTGAAATTACTTCATATTTCTTGAGACTGGAGTATCCAGATTTTTATCTCCTAAACACATGTGCTCAAGAATCCTTCTACGCAATTGTTGCTTGGTTTTTCCCACATAGAGCTTCCAGAGCATACAGTTCAAAAAGCTTTTCAGAGGAAAATTTCTACCTGTTGCAGGGTCCACAAAAGACTTAGACCCTCATTCAATTGCAATTTGGCCAATTGAATAGGGCTCTAAATAAGCACATAACATATTTTTTTTAATAAGTTTTTAGTTGGTAAACATCTATCCAAAAGCAAGGTTTTTAATAACTAAAAACTTCTTTAAAAAATATGCTATGTGCTTATTTAGAGCCCTATTCAATTGGCAAAATCGCAATTGAATGAGGGCCTTATTGGGCTGATCATATTTGCAGGCTCTACAGTGACCACACTTGAATAGCCCTATTGTGGGTTTCAGCCATGTATAGTAGGTCTCTCTAGAGGTTGGAAAAAGCTTTTAAGCAATAAATCCCTTACATTCCTGTTTCTGCAGTATGTAATGGAGGCTTCCTTTGGTAAGTATTCATTTAATGTTGGATCCTCTTTTAGGATATACCAATATTTGCTCAAAACTGCTTTTCACTTCCTTCCAATCTTTTCCAAAATTCATCACACATCTTATCTGCTCATTGGGTTAATCCCTTTCTTTCTCTTTTTTACTGTAAAGCAGCTTGGATCTGTCCGTTGAAAGTACCTTTTTATAGGCCCTTTTGAGGACTCTATGAGGGTAGCATCAATCCTTAAATCTTCTTCTCAATTGGTCCGCTTGTTTCTTGAAGTCAGAGGGATTATCATAGTTTATTTTTAGTTCCTAAAGCAGTAACTCGAGCCACGATCGTGATTACTGCAGGGAGTGCAGGGGCGCATCTGAGGGGACCCCAGTGCTGCTGAATTTGCCTGGGCCCCGTCAGCACACCATTCCTCCTCCACCTTATCTTGCTCCCTCCTTCCCCTCCTACTTCCCCCTTATCCACCTCCTTCTACTCCCTCCTTCCCTCTTATCCTCCTCCTTCTCCTCCCTCCTTTCCCCTTCTCCTCCTCTCCTCCCTTTCCCCCTCTCCAATCACCCCCATTTCCCTCTCTACTTACTATGATCCACAATCTGATGTTGATCCCTCCGCTGCAGCATGTCTTCTGGCTGTGACTGGGACCGGCATATGCTAATGACGTGACTTCACATGCAGGTCAAGTTATTAGCATATGCCGGTCCTGGTCACAGCCAGAAGACATGCTGCAGCGGAAGGATCAACATCAGATCATGGATCATAGAAGGGAAAGAGGGAAAAGGGGATAGGGAGGTGATTGGAGAGGGGGAACGGGAGGAGGATAAGGGGGTAAGGAGGGAGGAGGAGGATAAGGGGTAAAGGGAGGAGGAGAGGCTGTTGGTTTCCTAAAAGACAATGTATGTATATTTCCATCTATGTTCTTATAGTTAAACTTAGATCCAAGAATTAAATTCGTTGATCATTAATGACATAGGTAAATCTTAGCACTAAGGAATTATTATTGAGTCTGTTCATGAATAGCTCAAAATCACCTCTTGTACCGGCCCATAGCAATAAAATATTGTTGATGTAACATTGCCATGACAGTATTTTATCCGAAAAATCCAACATGTCATCAGAAAATACACATGTTTTTTCCCAATAACTCAAGTATAGGTTAGCATAATTCGGGGGCCCATGCTGAGCCCATGGCAGTGCCCCTTATTTGATGATATCATAGATTATTAGACAGAAAGAAGTTTCTTTTCCAATTGAACCTGAGCAGAGATATAGTAAATGTATTGAATTTATCATTTGCTTCCATACATATGTAATTTTCCATCACTTTAATGCCTTGATCATGCGGAATGCTTGAGTATAACTGTTCAACATTATTTGACACAGGTAATGTGTCTAAAGTAATATTTATACCATCCAAATGCCTTAACATATCCAGAGTATTTTTTAGATAGGATGGTAATGCCTCCACCAGTTCCTTTAGCTAATCGTCCACATAGGTGCTTATTTTTTTCAGTTAAACTGTAGTTTCCCAACACTAGCAGGTGCCCAGGCACCAGAACTTTATTCTTGTGCAGTTTTGTTAAGGCATAAAATGTCGTCATCCTGGAGTGTCTAGGAAACAGGTAATCAAAAGTCCTTTGGTTTATAAAATCGTTATCTCTAGAAATACAAAGGATCACTTTCAATTCATTACTATATTAATTCAAAGTATTCTTCATTAGTCTCTTATATGTCAATTTATCAGAAAGTAGTCTAGAACACATCCACTAAGTCTTTCTCGTCAATAAGGACTATTTGGCCCCTTTATTTGCTGATTGCACTATTATATTTCTTTGACATATCTTTTAGCACTTGTTTTCCTCTAGACTTAAATTACATTTTTGATCTTGTTTTTTTTATTTGTTTTCTGGTAGCTTTTTAAAATCCTTGTCCACCAAATCCAGAAATTCTTGTATATTGCTATATCTTCTAAATTCTGGTGTGTATTTGCTTTGGCATTTTCTCACCATCATTCCAGATTTAGGAATATTTGAACCCTGTTCACTTTCATTAAAAAGGTACATCAGGTCCTTTAGAATCTTTGAATCCCCTTTGTCAAGGCCCAGTTTATTTAACATCTTTTCTTCTTTATCTGCAAACAGATGAAAGTCCTTAATATTGGTGAAGAGGTTGGAATAGCTGGTTTGGACATATGAGAGACCTTTGGTTAGTACCGTTCTATGTGAGTGTCATAATTTGAAATGCAACAATGTAATTATAGATATCTCATCATCCATTTATAGATTAACCCTTTTCATAAGATTACCAGGATCTCTACTTTCTTTTAAGATGAGATGAATTTAATTTTAAGGCAAAAATGGGTAATTTTATATATATAACTTTAATGAAAAATAAACAGCGTCGATTAAAAACATTAAAAAGAAAAAGGGGATCTTAAAAACAAAACCACTGACTCCTTAGTTGGCTGCTGGAAACCTTATTACTACTTCTCAGTCATAGAGTGTGAATTTGTCAGCTAAAGAGGATTATGAGGGCACTTCTTTGACCACAATCAGCTTGGGAATTCAGTATATACCCAATTTGCATATAATTTGAATCAGAGTGTCCTATATATGCAACACACATACAATACACCCTATAGCTGGTAACTAGGTGTAATAAGACCTATCATGGTCTATTCAATAGCCCTATAATAGGGTAACCTGTATTTCACAACCAGTATATCAAAAGATGTATCGGTGGGTATCTTAATGGTGTGTTCTATTTCTGCATAACAAATGTGTGCACATCCCCTCCAAGTCATTTATCTATACTCTCTACCCACTCTCATAGATCCCCACATTTGCTATACCATCATCTATTAAATGGTATACAATTGGCAGTGGTTAAAGCCCTGTCTCTCCTCCAAATTGCAATGCTCAGTATCTCAGCGTCTCCATGAGCTGTGGAGATTCGGGCTTCCTGGTTAGAGCATGCGTCTCCAACGTGATGACGTCACACTACACCTACTTACTTAACACGTTGCTACGTCTAAAAGTCTTTCTCAAAGGATTAAGGTGTATGTCATTGCTGCTGTCCTTTTATAGGTTCTGGTAGTCATAGTTAACTGATCTACCATGAGTGCTACATATAGTTAACCCCTGTAGTTATATATGAACAATTTTGTAAGACTTTGCACAGTAAATCTTTATAAGAGTTGATGCATCTAGCAAGATACAATATATAGATGCATAAAATGTTTCTTTTGTCCCTTTATTACACTATGCAAACAGCAAAGTCTAATACAAAGATAAATCCTTATGTCATTAGGGAGAATCACATTTGGAAAAAATAGAACAAATAATAAGATATATCCAGAATATAAAGTATTCATATATCCTCAATACAAGATTATATATTATTAATAACCACATAGGAAGTGACAGTAACATAATACTTCTATCTATATAAGGGTCTAAACAATAATAGTATATATGGAATGTTTCTAAAGGTCATATTATATGGACATACTAAATTGTACATTTTTGAAATTGATACATTTTTTAACTGTAAATCATCAGGAATTGTGTATATAGCTACCTGTTTGTGTAATGAGATCTATGTAGGCAAATCTTGTAGGGAATTCCGCCGGAGAGTAGGAGAACATATATATTCGATCATTAATAAATATGATACCCCCATAGCAAGACATGTCAAATATTGCCATAATAACAATCCAGATGTGCTCAAATTCTGTATCACAGATTCAGTAACATCAGGACCTAGAAGGGGAGACCTTCAAAAAAAATGACTCCAATGTGAATCCAGATGGATTTACAGATTGAGAGCACAGGTACCCAACGGCCTAAATGAAGGCTTTTCATATACGGCCTTCATCTAACCGAGATATAGCTGATATTCCATTATTATTTTATACTAGCGACTTGCACGTCAAAAAATTACAGCGATGAGATGTGTATATTTAGACATTTGTTTGGTCGATAATTAATGTAATTGACAGTTGTAACCTTTTTCTTATGTCTAAAGAAGCACAATAGTTATATTAAAGCTGTTTATTATTGTAACATTGTAGTTTTAGATTGAGGAACTGCTGAATTGGTTTCTGGGTAACAGCGTTAACATTATAATGTAAGAACAGTTGAACATTGGATTAATGAGTATTGTAAACTTGAGCTAATGTTTTTTTAAGATGCAACTTGTACATTAATAATTCTTAAATAAAATATATATTGAATCCAGAGGAAGGTAAACAGTAAAAACCCTCGTTGAAACTTAGCCAATTGTATCAAAGTTGGATTTTTTTTATTCCTTCCTGACCCCATTAACTGGGTAGCGGATTACTCCCTGGATTAATATTTTACCTGAAATTATACATTAACATTGTGTAACAAAACATGGTTCTGCTGTTAACATCAACTTTGAAATATGTACAGTAAAGGAACTTTATCGATGAATTTGTGAAACTTGTAACCTTGTAAACAGTAACATAGTTAATTAATAGTTGAAATGTATGTTTAGTAAACTGCAAGGTAGTGAGGCTAATGAGTGTTAACATTTGAATGTACTAAGAGTTGGACATTGGCTTAATAATGTATTGTAAACTTGACATAATGTTTTTTTAACATGCAACTTGTAGATTATGAACTGTTAAAGAAAATATATATAAACAGTAAGGCAAACATTAAAAACCATCTTTGAAAGGTATGAAATTGTATAACAGGAGTAAAAAAATGAATTGGTTTCTGACAGCATGAACCGGCGATCGGATTAGCCCATGCATTAATATTTAACATGCAATGCAAAATGTGCAATGTGTAACCATAAAGTTTGAAATATGTACAATTAACCAATGGTATTTTTTGCTTTAAAATTTGTAAGTTGCTGAACAATAACATACTTAATTAAAGTTTGAACTTGAATTCTGTTGAAATGGAAGGTAAGTGTTTTGTGGGGCTAATCATCTATAAACAGTACTTCCAGGAAATATGAATGAGTTATTCTGTCATTGGTGCTTTGTAATAGTTGTAATTTTTTGGTTGGTGTTGTAATAGTTGAAAATGGCACATAGAGTTTGCTATGTGGAAGAGTGGTTCTCTAAAAAGAGAACGCGAGACATTAAAGTTGGTCCGCGATGTGTAACCACTGTTCTCTATGGACCTCATTCTATTATCGGCCGCAGCCGCTGCGGGGCCGCAAGGACCGGCCGCAAGCTTTCCGGCTATTCTATTCCCCTCCGGCCGGGGGTTCCGGCAGGCTTGCGGCCGGTGCCTTGCTATCTCTTGTGGCCGATCGCGCCGGAGGAAAGCCTTTGATCTAAAACGTCCGCAAGGAAATCGGCCGTAAGAAAAGCCTGGTTGCGATTCTATTGCTCCGGGAACCCTGTCTGCAAGGCTAAAAACGAGCCGCAGCTTACTTGCAGCAAACAGGTCCCGCTAGCACCAATTAAGCACATAAAATAGCTCAAATAAAGCCATCCTGCACTTTGAGAAGACTATAAAGTGATATTCGGTGTTAGCAAAAATAGCACATAATTACCCTATACTCAAATCCGTAAAATATATATTTTTTAATATACGTCAAATATCCATGTAAAAAGTCCATAGGGCTTGGAGCACCTCAGACACGCCCACGCCGCAGCCGGAAAACAAACAGTTAATTTGAACTCGGGTTTGGGCTGATGTGCAAGCTTGAGAGGGGGTTATTTTTAATCCTCATGTACCCCAATATGATCCCTAGCATTTACAGAGCTGTACAGTGCAGGCTTGAATTTATTTTTTAGTTTTTAGATTTCAGAGCTTACGGCCGGTTTCAAGATATGCGGCCGGCCGTAAGGGGAGATCCTTGCGGGGCCGTATAATAGAATCGCGAGTTAACAGAACCCCCGCAAGGAATCGCAGCCTTACGGCCGATTTACGGCCAATAATAGAATGAGGCCCTATGCGTTTTACCATTGTATGGAGTTTATTATAGAAATAGTGTTGATGTAAAAAGCTTGGTAGTGAGCTCTCAAGTATTTATTATTTGTGAATATTTTCGCTTTGTTTTTTGTTGTTAAATTGTCGTATTGGTCATTTTTTCCTTTTGGTTTTAGTTAGTGATGGATGGGGTTGTGTTTATTGCAATGAAAGTTAGAGTACTTCATAGTAGACAATGTTTTTTGTAAAAATGCATCCATCCTCTAATAAATCACCTTGACTTTCATTGTTTTTAATGTAAACTTGAATAGCCTGTGGGTTTTTTTCACCTTGAGAAGGCAACATATAATTGGCCATGTGAAAATACCGGTTGTTCTAAGAATATACCCACAGATTTGAAAGTTTGACCTTGTGATTTATTAATGGTCATGGCAAATGCCATGATGATGGGAAATTGTCTTCTTTGAAGTACAAAAGGGAGGCTACTTTAACTTGGTGCTAAATCTATTCTTTGTATGAAAACTCTCTCTCCTTTATGGGTACCAATTAGAATTTCAGCATCTATGAAATGGTCCTTTAATTGTTGAACAATTAATCTTGTCCCATTGCATAGGCATTTTTTTGGGTTCATATTTCGCAGTAGCATAACAATTGCACCTTTCTTTAGCTGCAAAATATGTGGTGGCATTCCAGAAGGAGTTAATGAGTTTATGAATTCAGTCGAAAAGTTTGCCTGACTTTCTTTGGCGTCAGCAAGGACAGAATCAGCACTGTGATAATTTTTTTGTGGTGCATTAATTTTTTTAATATTTCATTATTGAGGAGCAATGCATCCTTATTTTTTCATGTTGGTATAACTTTGTCAGCAAGTTCTGCATAGTCGTCGTTATTTATAGTAGTTTGGAATATAGCCGATATAAGATCTTGTTTGCAAATCATGGAATCTGGGATGTGTACAGTGTCCGCAGGTAAATTTTTAATTCGTTCAGTTTTTCCTTCTCCAATTGTAATAAGCCAATCATTGAAATCATTTTCTCCTTCTGATCTCATATTTTGTTGTAATTGAAGATGGGTAAAATGTTTCCATAGTGTACTTGACTTTATACATGTTTTGATAATATCTGTTCGATTTCCATGTACAATGACAGGTAATGTTTGTCTAAAATAGCCACCTAACAATATGACTTTTCCACCAAATGGCAAAGTACTATCCATGATTTCACGAAGCAAATGGTCAATACATTGTAGGGCATGGCATGACATCATTGTAGCTTCATCTATTATTATTATTATTATTTTTTATTTTTTTTGCCTTGTAATGATGTCATTCTAATATCAGACACGGATGTTTCTAAAATAGGGACTGGTAGTTTAAATCCACTATGCACAGTCCTTCCACCTTCTAACAAAAGTGCAGCAATTCCAGTAGTTGCAAATGCGAGTGCTATTTCACCTTGTGCTCGTACAAAACTCATCAATAAATTATATAGATACGTTTTGCCTGATCCACCAGGTCCATCGAGATAGAAATAACACTCTTTTACCATATCATCATCTAGTGCATTTTTGATAGCATGAAATGCTTGCACTTGTAATGTATTTAAAGTTGCAAGTCTTTCTTCAGTTCTTTCTCTTTGTAGTTGCATGTCATAGTCTTCAAAGTTGATGTCATCTATAAGCCCTGGATCTGGCAGATTAAAACTTGCACAACTTAATCCATGAGTTAAAAAGACCTCTTGGATTTCAATTAATGCTTTTAATTGTGCAATCGGCTCATTGTATCGTTGTAAAAAATCTTCAGCAATATTAGTTTTAAATTTGTCCCACAGAGCTAATGCATTTGAGAAGATACAAATAAATGCAAATTGTTCCCTCATCTGCCATGGCATTTGACATAGTGCTGCTTCTTTTAGACATCTTTCTCATTCTGTATCATCAGCTAGGAAGTTTCTATGGCACGCAGCTAAACGAAAAGATTCATATACTATGTCATTAACAGTTCTTAAGTGTTCAAAACTTTGTGCACCAGGAACATTTAGAAGCAGTAGTCGTAAGCAGAAACGTTCAAGGTCTCTTGGACTTACAGTGTAAATTTGTGGTATTATTTTAGTTCCACGCCTTTTTCTTTTTCGCCATAATCCATTAACAAAAACATAATGGTATAGAATGTCAATGCATAAGAATTCTATTGCCTCTACGTCAGTTGAATTTAATTGGAACCATGCAGTTAGTGTAGTGTGAGGCTGCTCACTTTGTGCTAAAGCATTTGTTTCATTGCCAGCATGGAAATACACTAAATGTCTTTGTGGCAAATGTACAGCTAATCGATATACTGCATGTGATCGATCGTGCATTTCAAATTTTAAAAAATTCAAATTATAGTAGTCGCCACATAGCTTCTGGTGCACTGACATAACGAGCATCTACATGAGATGCAAGTTCATCATGTACTAACTCAGTGGGTTCGTTATTTTCTGCACTTTTGACAACTACAGTAGCTGCATCATAGCCTTTGTAAATATATTTGTACACAAATGTTATGGATTTTATGGAAGTGCAGGCTTCTACATTAATGTGTGCATTATATTTCATGAGTAAATGTGGATTGTATGGGACTACATATCTGTTGTCGACTTTTTTGCCCCGGATGATTGCAGTTTGTCCTTCTCTTCTTCTATATAATGGATAGCCATCACAATTAGCATAAGTTTTATCTCGCTAATCTTTTGGGAATTCTTTAGTACATTTCTTATTTTCCATACATGGTGACTGTGGATTAAGATCTCCACATGGTCCGTGAATCATACGATGAGTTACAATCTCATATAGCCTACCATGTATTTCTGGATCTGGTAGTTCTGCAATGATGACCGAATCTACTTTGTCATCCTTTCTTGAAGGATGATAAGAATGTGTGCATGTGGAAGTCCTCTTTTTTTAAATTCTATTGTATAAACATAAGCCAGACATTTTCCAAATAACTGACTGATGGTTATGTCACGTATTAATTCATTTAATTTAATTTTAAATACTCTGGCTACTAAATCTGGTCTATCAGAAGCAGTTTGGCCAATGAGGAAATTTTGTGTAATCTCTGGCCATTGTGGATTACATGTAAATGTAATAAATAAATCAGGTTTTCCAAATTTGGTGACAATAGCCATGGCATCATTGTATCTTTCTCGCATATTGCGAGGAGATCCCTGAAAAGACGATGGTAAAATGATGGCTTTGCCAGCTGTCATGTCTCTGCTTGTAGCAACCTCAGCAACATAATTCATCAATCCACAATACTGTTCTACACGTAGTTTATCTTGTTCATCTTTGGAAGGAATGTTCTGAATACTTATCTATTATATTTAAGACAGAAATGATAGTAAAACCGCAGATGGCCTTGTTTAATATTTTTCCCCCTAAGATGGAAATAAAAAATAAAGCATTTATGACTCAAATTTTTCAGGTAGTAAAAACTGCAATTGCACGAAATTGAGAGAAAGAGGATCTTCCAAAACTAACTGAAATATTGGCCATGATGGGATACAATAGGGAACTAGAGAGGGATTTTAATATGGCATTTCAGCTAAAACAAGACCCTGTAAAATGGATAGTTTGGGACTCAATTTTTAAGTAACCTCTACGGGGTGATCTCACGAAGACACCATATCTTCCCTGGCAGATCGATCCCTCCCTGGCTCTTCCTCCCTACCTTCACCAAGCTGGCTAGAATATGAGTGGAATGAAAGGGTGTGATAGGATATGTAAGTAATTTAAGAGAGAAGTTTAACTGGTTAATCTCTCCATTAGGTTGAAGAATATTCAACCAAATATTAAAGTTTGGATTTCATTCATAGCCATATGTAAGTTTAATACAATGATACACTTAAAGTCTATTATTAGCAATAAACATGAAAGAACAGTTACACTCTTAGGATTATTGGTATAATGTCAGGGCACAAATGTATGCCTTCCGTATTTTTGTCTGGCTGTGTATATAATATGTAAGGTATTATTTATGTAAATGGAGATTTTAAATTTGAAAAAAAAAATAATAAAAAAATAAATAAAAAATAAATAAAGCAGTAAGGGCCATGCCCTGGTACATTAGCAGCTAATGTTGCCCCCATAGATGCAAAAGCTATGGAACTATTGTATGATCTTATGTTTGTTTTTAAATGTTTGTAGTTTGGAAAAGTAGGTTCAGTCATAATGTTTTGTAAATATGTTGGGAATTGTTGTCTTTCTGGAAATTTGACCTTGCCTTTTTGACAGCAACTAATGAACTTTCCATCTGTGGGTCTTTCCTGTTTAAAATGACAAGCCTCACAAAACTGACAAAGAATATTCATATCACCACAATTATGAACCTCTACTGCTAAAGACTTGAGTAAAGGACAATTTGAAGAGAATATCAGTATCAGTTTGTAATTGATCAGTTGAAATGTTATGTGATGGTTCAGCAACAGGTTCTAAATGCTTTTGTTTTTTAGTAGCTTTTTTTGGTTTAGCTTTTATTTTTTCAGCTGAGAGTCTTTTGCTTGCAAGTCTTTTCCGTTCTTTTTCTCGTCTAATTTCCTTCTGCTCCGGCATCTGCTGGTTTGCCCATCTTTGTTGTCGTTCTCTAGCTTGACGTCTTTTCCTGTTTTGTGTCGTTATCAGCAATCTTAATCTGTAAATGAAAATAATGTATGATTCGTTTAGTTTGTAATGTTAAATTGGTTTAGGCAACTGCCTGCACCTGGTATATGCTAATGACGTGGCGCGCATGTGACGTCACATGCTCGCCACATCAAGACCCGGAAGGAGTGGAGGCTGGAGCAGGTAAGTGGGGGGGGGGGGGGGGGGGTATTTAGAGGGGTAGTATGAGGGGGGGTTAGAATGAGGAGGGGGGGTTTAGAATGAGGGGGGGTTGAGGATGAGGAGGGAGGTCTCGGAGGGGGTTGAGGTTGAAGAGGGGTTTGAGGATGGGGGGGTTGAGGAGGGAGGTTGACAAGGGGGTTGAGTATGGGGGGTTGAGGTTGAGGAGGGAGGTTGAGGAGGGGGTTGAGGATGAGGAGGGGGTTGAGGATGAGGAGGGGGGCTGAGGATGAGGAAGGGCCTGAGAACGAGGAGGGGGGCTGAGGATGAGGAGGGGGGCTGAGGATGAGGAGGGAGGGTGAGGATAAGGAGGGGGTTGAGTTGGGAGGTTGAGGATTAGGAGGGAGGATGAGGAGGGGGTTGAGGAGGGGGGTTGAGGTTGAGGAGGGGTTGAGGATGGGGGGGTTGAGGAGGGATGTTGAGGATAGGGCGGTTGAGGTTGAGGAGGGAGGTTGAGGAGGGGGTTGAGGATGAGGAGGGAGGTTGAGGATGAGGAGGGAGGTTGAGGATGAGGAGGGAGGTTGAGGAGGGGGTTGAGGATGAGGACGGGGTTTAGGATGAGGAGGGGGGTTGAGGTTGAGGAGAGGGGTTGAGGTTGAGGAGGGAGGTTGAGGATGGGGGGATTGAGGTTGAGGAGGGTGGTTGTGGAGGGGGTTGAGGATGAGGATAGGGGTTGAGGTTGAGGAGGGAGGATGAGGAGGGGGTTGAGGATGAGGAGGGAGGTTGAGGATGAGGAGGGGGTTGAGGAGGAGGGGGTTGAGGATAAGGGGGTTGAGGAGGGAGGTTGAGGATGAGGAGGGATGATGAGGAGTGGGGTTGAGGAGGGAGGTTGAGAATGAGGAGGGGGAAGAGACACAGGGAAGGGAGAGGGGGGGAAGAGACACAGGGAAGGGAGAGGGGGGAAGAGACACAGGGAAGGGAGAGGGGAGAAGAGACACAGGAGAGAGGGGGGGACACAGAAGGCACAAAAGGGACACAGGGGTCAGCACATTTCCCACCCTCGGCTTTTACTCGAGTCACTCATTTTACCCAGTATTTTGTGGTAAAGTAGGTGCCCCTCTCCCCTCACTTAACTGCTCCGGCCTCCGCTCCTTCCGGGTCTCACATGCGGGCCGGGTCTCACATGCCGGCACCCAGTATATGCAAATGCGGTGACGTCACACGCGCGCCACGTCATTAGCAAATACCGGGTGCCGGCACCCAGTATATGCTAATGACGTGGCGCGCATGTGACGTCACATGCGCGCCACATCAAGACCCGGAAGGAGCGGAGGCTGGAGCAGGTAAGTGAGGGGAGGGGGGGGGAGTATTTAGACGGGTAGTATGAGGGGGGGTTAGAATGAGGAGGGGGGGTTTAGAATTAGGGGGGTTGAGGATGAGGAGGTCGGTCTCGGAGGGGGTTGAGGTTGAGGAGGGGGTTGAGGATGGGGGGGTTGAGGAGGGAGGTTGAGAAGGGGGTTGAGGATGGGGGGTTGAGGTTGAGGAGGGAGGTTGAGGAGGGGGTTGAGGATGAGGAGGGGGGCTGAGGATGAGGAAGGGCCTGAGAACGAGGAGGGGGGCTGAGGATGAGGATGAGGAGGGAGGTTTAGGATGAGGAGGGGGTTGAGGAGGGAGGTTGAGGATGAGAAGGGAGGATGAGGAGGGGGTTGAGGAGGGGGGTTGAGGTTGAGGAGGGAGGTTGAGGATAGGGGGGTTGAGGTTGAGGAGGGGGTTGAGGATGAGGAGGGAGGTTGAGGAGGGAGATTGAGGAGGGGGGTGAGGATGAGGAGGGGGTTTAGGATGATGAGGGGGGTTGAGGAGGGGGGTTGAGGTTGAGGAGAGGGGTTGAGGTTGAAGAGGGAGGTTGAGGAGGGGGTTGAGGATGAGGATAGGGGTTGAGGTTGAGGAGGGAGGTTGAGGAGGGGGTTGAGGATGAGGAGGGGGTTGAGGATGAGGAGGGGGTTGAGGAGGAGGGGGTTGAGGATGAGGGGGTTGAAGAGGGAGGTTGAGGATGAGGAGGGATGATGAGGAGTGGGGTTGAGGAGGGAGGTTGAGAATGAGGAGGGAAAAGAGACACAGGGAAGGGAGAGGGGGAAGAGACACAGGGAAGGGAGAGGGGAGAAGAGACACGGGAGAGAGAGGGGGACACAGAAGGCACAAAAGGGACACAGGGGGCAGCACATTTCCCACCCTCTGCTTATACTCGAGTCACTCATTTTACCCAGTATTTTGTGGTAAAATAGGTGCCTCGGCTTATACTCGGGTCGGCTTATACTCGAGTATATACAGTAATTCCCTTCTCAAGTAACGGCAGCAGTGAACTATCCAGTCACACTGTTCATCACCTCAGGAGAAATGTAGAATTTTCTGGAAAGTGCCCAGTATTTATATACTTTTAGGTGCTTGAAACCGTTAGAACGCAATACGCATGCACTATTTGCGTTCCAGCGTTAAATTTGCGTTCCAGCCGCCATTTTTTTGATAATAGTTGTGTGTCTCATGTAAAATGGTGGGTAATAGCAGTGTGGTACGTGCCGCATAGTGTGTGTTACGTGCCTTGTCAAGTGGTCTGTAGCGTCCGTTCCATTTTGCGAATAAGTGTAGTAGTTTTGCGTGCTTAGCCTCGTTTTCGTTTTTTTCGGCCACCATTTTTTCTCTCGCTTAGGGGTTTTCGGGCATCTAAACTCTTTCATTTCAAGTTTAATTGACCTGTAACTTCACTTTTGGAGGTCCTTGGTGCCCCCCCCCTTGCTGTAGGTAAGCTTTTTATGTATTTGTTGTGTGTATTTATTGTGTTTTTAATGTTTTCATATTTGCGGGTTTCGGGCAGTTCGCATAAGTCCGTACATTTTTGCGAGGTCCGCAGTTGCTTTGCGAGGTCCGCAGTTGCTGGCAAGGAGCGCCTTCGGTTTGCTTTGCGAGGGCCGCAGCGTTAGCAACATCTTTGGACAACCCGCACTTATGATAACTATATATGTGATAGGACTGAGAAATTTTAAATTAGTCTTTGACTTTTGAGAGAAAGAAAACACCTTCTTTTTGATAAGATATTTCTTCTTTTTTTTTATAAGATATGTCTATATATGAGAGACGCTTTTTTATTATTTAGGACCTAAGAAGACAAAAGACAAGAATAAAAGACTAATTTCTCTAGTTGTAATAAACCCTTTTCTCAAAAGGTCAATATGCTGGAACTTACACACATTTACACAGTTAAGCCCTATATTTTGTTTTATTACAATACAGAGCATACTTGTAAACTTCATCTGCACACCTTATTTTTAAATCACTTAAATCTGACATAAGTAAGATCTCTTATACAGACCACATTATGCACATTTTATGTGGACTTTCGGTTTATTAGACCAAGCCAAAGGTCTGCTATATGGAATTATGATATATATATACGTAATTTTATATTTATTTATGCATCATATTTTTCACTGTTTTATTAATTAATATCTACTGTTTATCACACATTACACTTTGATGCACAACGATTATTTTCATTTCACTGACACTTTATAATGGATCACCACTTAGGCACTTATGTGTGAATACAGTAGTTTTACCAAGTATGTTAATACAGTTAATTACCCCAATGTGGGATACTGACAAATATTATAAATACTACTGTCTAACACTACTATATAATTTAGTATGTCCATATAATATGACCTTTAGAAACATTCCTTATATACTGTTATTGTTTAGACCCTTATATAGATAGAAGTATATGTTTCTGTCACTTCCTATGTGGTTATTAATAATATATAACCTTGTATATGTAGATATATTAATACTTTATATTCTGGATATATCTTATTATTTGTTCTATTTTTTCCAAATTTGATTCTCTCTAATGACATAAGAATTTCTCTTTGTATTAGACTTTGCTGTTTGAATAGAGTAATAAAGGGACAAAAGAAACATTATATGCATCTATATATTGTATCTTGCTAGATGCATCAACTCTTATAAAGATTCACATATAACTACAATGGTTAACTATATGTAGCACTCATGGTAGATCAGGTAAATATGACTACCTGAACCTATAAAAGGACAGCAACAATGACATATGCCTTAATCCTTTGAGAAAGACGTTCAGATGTAGAAACATGTTAGGTACTGGTTGTGAAATACAGGTTACCCTATTATAGGGCTATTGAATAGACCATGGTAGGTCTTATTACACCTAGTTACCAGCTATAGGGTGTATTGTATGTGTATTGCATATATAGAACACACTGATTTAAATTATATGCAAATTGGGTATATACTGAATTCCCAAGCTGATTGTGGTCAAAGAAGTGCCCTCATAATCCTCTATAAGTTACCTTTAGCTGACAAATTCACACTATATAACTGAGAAGTGGTAATAAGTAGTGATGTCCCGAACAGTTCGCCCACTGACTATTCGCCGCGATTTTGGCATGTTCGCGCTCGCAGCAGACGGCGAGCACATTCGCTTTTCGGTCCGCCCCCTATACTTTATCATTGAGGAAACTTTGACCCTGCACCTCACAGTCAGCAGACACATTCCAGCCAATCAGCAGCATACACTCCCTTCCAGAGCCTTCCATCTGAAGGACAGCATCCATTAGCTGCTGCTGATTTAATAGGGAAATAGATAGCCAGGCTGTGTATTTAGCTTCCACTACAGACCTGAAGGACTCATCTGATATCTGCTGCAAGTACAGCAACCCAAAAAGCCCTTTTTAGGGCTAGAACATCATTTTTTTTATTTTATTATTTTTTTCTGTGTAATCTAATTGCATATGCCTGCCTGCCAGCGTGTGTGTGTGACAGGCTAACACCTAACAGCTTATATTATGCTCAGTGAAATAAAACAACACTTTTTTGACTGTAATCGATTGAATATCAGTTGCCTGCATACAGGCGTGTGTGTGTGTGAAGCCTATTGCATCTACTCTGCCAACTTTTGACAGTGCACAGTGACACTCATATATGGTGGCACCTTATTTGGGGCACTGCGCGTGCAAACTTTGAAGTAGGAGGTCCGACCAAGCATCTTTTTCCATCTCCCTGTTCCAAAAATCAATGCCATATACACGTCCCCTAATAGTGGACGTAACAGGGATTAAACCGATAGGAATAGTACTACTTAACAGTACACACCTTATAATAACGCAGACAGAGGCAACGCAGAGAGAGGAGTCTGAAGAAGAGGAGTCAGAGGAGGAAGGTGGCTTTGAGGAGGTGGAAGACCAAACACAGCAGGCATCCCAGGGGGCTTGTTGTCACCTTTCGGGGACCCTTGGTGGCTGGGTGGAGGAAGAGACCTTCAATGACATCAGTGAGGACAAGGAACGGGACATGGCTAGCTTGGTATCCAACCTTGTGCAAATGGGGAGTTTGCGGTTGTGCAAAGGGTCTGTTTGCGGTTGTTTGTGGTGCATTAAACGGGGAAATTGGTCTGTTACTGTGAAGCGGGTGTAACCCTTACACTACCTGATCGATACAACATCATACCTGATGTTTTAAAGCATGTTATTCCAAACAATTTAGGAATGTTAGGAGATTTATGCCCTTTATGGCTTAAAACCAGACTCTGCATCAACTATGTAATTTTCCTTGGGAGTTTTGCCATGGATCCCCCTCCGGCATGCCACAGTCCAGGTGTTAGTCCCCTTGAAACGACTTTCCCATCACTATTGTGGCCAGAAAGAGTCCCTGTGGGTTTTGAAATTCGCCTGCCCATTGAAGTCTATGGCGGTTGGCCGGGTTCGCCCGTTCACGAACATTTGATGAAATTCACGTCGGCGGTTCGCAAACCGAAAATTTGATGTTTGCGACATCAATAGTAATAAGGTTTGCAGCAGCCAACTAAGGAATCAGTGTGTAATGATATGGAATCACAAGGTTGTGGAGACCAGCAGCCAAGGTCAGCAATAATCCAGTTCAGCAATTTGTAGGTGAAACAGGAACAAGCTTTATTGAAGTGATCAGAAACCACACAATAATCTGGCAAGGATACAGAGACAGGAAGTGCCTTATATAGGCCAAGAACCAGACAGCTGACCAGATACAGCTAAAGAGAGTTGTCACTGATTGCATTGCTTTTAGAGTCAAGGTATCAGATCTCAGGCAAATCTGCAAGAGGCAGGCTGGCGCAGTGGTAGGGAAGAGGTATAGCAGCCTGGGGACCAGGGTTTAAAACCCAGCAGAGTCAATTCCTCACATTACCCCCACCTCTATAGGTGCAGCCTCTGGATGCCCTATTACCTGGTTTAGCAGGGTACTGCACATGAAAAGACCGAAGGAGATCAGGAGCGCGAATATTGTCCACTGGTTCCCACGAACTCTCCTCCTCACCATAGCCTTTCCAGCGAACCAGATACTGAAGCTTGTTACGGAAGATCCTGGAGTCAAGAATTTTTTCCACTTCGTACTCATCCTCACCATCCACGAGGACTGGAGGTGGGGCAGGCAGGGCTCGGCCAGGGAAAGTATTTTCATGAAAAGGTTTAAGCAGTGCAACGTGAAACACTGGATGTATTTTCATGGAATTCGGGAGTTGCAAACGGAAAGTGACAGCATTGATCTGAGCAATGATCTCAAAAGGTCCCATGAACCTTTGACCCAATTTATGAGAAGGAATCCAAAGCTTAAGATTCTTTGTTGACAGACACACCTTGTCACCAACGTGATAGACTGGGGCCTCCTTTCTATGCCTATCAGCAGCTCTTTTGTAACATTCCTGAGCCTCCAAAAGAGTCTCTTTCAACAGTGCTTGGGAATCACGTAAGGCGGTTAGCCGGTCAGTGACAGCAGGAATGGAAGTAGTAATTGGGAGACTGACTAGAAAGGTCGGATGGTAACCATAGTTGGCAAAAAATGGGCTCAAAGAAGTGGAGCAGTGTTGGGCATTGTTATAGGCAAACTCCGCCGTGGGTAGAAAATCCAGCCAGTCATCCTGCAGGTAACTAATATAGCACCGCAAATATTGCTCCAATGTCTGGTTGGTTCGCTCAGTCTGTCCATTACTTTGTGGATGAAAAGCTGATGACAGATTTACATTAATACCTAGATTAGAACAAAAATGTTTCCAAAAACGAGATGTAAACTGCACTCCCCTGTCAGAAACTACTTCATCAGGCACTCCATGCAAGCGAAATATTTCCCGAATAACCAGGTCAGCCGTCTGTTTAGCTGAAGGGAGACCACGAGCTGGTATGAAATGACCCATCTTAGTTAACCTGTCCACAACAACAAGAATGGTAGTGTGTTCCTTAGAGGGAGGTAGTTCCACAATAAAGTCCATGGATATAGATCCCCAGGGACGATGAGGAATCGGAAGAGGCTGAAGCAAGCCAACAGGGGATGAGCGAGGAGTCTTATGTCCGGCACATACATCACAAGAGGACACATACTTCTTAACATCCTCATAATACTTCGGCCACCAAAAGGATCGGGCAAGTAGGTCTTGCGTCTTTCGGATTTCTGGATGACCTGCTGGTTTTGAGTCATGGTAGAGACGTAAAAGGTCCAGTCGCACTGACTCGGGAGCAAACAGACGTTGTTGAAAAATCCAAAACCCATTAAGCATCGTCATATGGAGGTCACGAGGAGGATCACAAAGAACTGGGTCTTCAGCGTAGCCCTTTTTAAATGCGAGACATCAGATCAGAAGGAAAGGTAACTCCTATAAATATATCCTCCGGCAAGATGGTGGTCTTGGTTACGGTAGTATGGAGGGGGTCAGCTATTCTAGACAAGGCATCCGCCTTACCATTCTTGGAGCCAGGACGGTATGTAACCAAAAAATTAAACCTCGAGAAGAATAGGGACCAGCGTGCTTGACTGGCTGACAGTCTCTTTGCTGATCGAATACATTCCAGATTTTTGTGATCTGTGAGGACAGTAATTGGATGGGTAGCTCCCTCCAAGAGATGTCTCCATTCGGTGAAGACAGCTTTTATAGCCAAAAGTTCATTATTCCCTATGTCATAGTTTCTTTCTGCTGGCACCATCTGGCGGGAATAGAAGGCACACGGATGTAACAGCATCTTAGGTCCAGTCCTTTGAGACAGTATAGCACCAACAGCTGAATCAGAAGCATCAACTTCCACAATAAATGGTAATTCCGGCTGAGGATGTACCAGGACAGGGGCAGAGGTAAACAGAGTCTTCAATCGGGAAAATGCGGTATCCACCTTATCGGACCACTGAAAAGGAGTCCCTTTACGTGTGAGTTCAGTGATCGGTGTAATAACGGCAGAGAAATTCTTAATGAAACGCCTGTAAAAATTGGCAAACCCCACAAATCTCTGAACATCTTTTTCATTCTTGGGGATGGGCCAGTCCAGCACAGCTTTAATTTTACTTGTGTCCATACTTAAACCTTTGGGAGTTATTACATACCCCAGGAATTGAATTTCTGTTTGTTCAAACTCACATTTTTCTAGTTTAATGTATAGGCGGTGGGTACGAAGGCGCTCTAGAACTATACGGACCTGTTTTCGGTGGTTTTCAAGATTATCAGAGAATATTAGGATATCATCCAAATATGCCACAACAAACTGATCCAGGAGATCTCGTAGTACATCATTGATAAGATGCTGGAAAGTTGCAGGGGCATTACACAGCCCAAAAGGCATTACTAGATATTCGTAATGCCCGTACCTGGTTCTGAAAGCTGTTTTCCATTCATCATTGGGTCTTATGCGAACCAGATTATATGCCCCCCGAAGATCAAGCTTCGTAAATATTTTAGCTGAGCGAAGTCTCTCCAAAAGTTCAGGAATCAGAGGCAAGGGGTAGCGGTTTTTAACAGTGATGTTATTAATGTCCCTGTAATCAACGCATGGCCGTAGGCTGCCATCTTTCTTTTCTACGAAGAAAATAGGAGCTCCTGCTGGAGAAGTAGATGGTCGAATAAAGCCTTTGGCAAGATTTTATTGTAGGTATTCACGAAGAGCTTTCAATTCAGGCTCAGAAAGGGAATATATACGGCCAAATGGGATAGCAGCCCCAGGCAACAGCTCTATTGGGCAATCATAAGGCCTGTGTGGTGGAAGCTGATCAGCATTCTTCTTATCACAGACATCTGCAAAATCCCGATATTGTAGAGGAAGCTTAGTCAAGTTTGTAGCAACCATTTCATTAATTGTTGTGGCAACAGGTGTTACCTTAGAGGGTTGACAATTCATTAAGCAGTGTTCTGAAGGAAAGGACAAAGTTCTGATCTTCCAATCAATCTGTGGGTTATGCAGAGCAAGCCAAGGTACCCCCAAAATCACTGGAAACTGTGTTGAGGAAATTAGGTGGAAAGAGATAGCCTCATGTTGATTCACTTCCACAGTCAACATTAAGGGCACAGTCTCATGTGTAACCGGGCCTGACGTAAGTGGAGAACCGTCAACTGTCTCCATTAACACAGGTGAAGAATTAGGGATAGACTGAATTCTATTTCCTGCTGCAAATTTAATGTCCATAAAGTTTCCGCCTGCTCCAGAACCTATCATAGCTGTAGTTGAAATTTTACGATCACCACATTGCAAAGTGATAGGCACCACAAAATGAGGATGTTGAGTCAACATACCCTCTTCACCATGAGCCAGAGAAAACAAGGGTTGTGTGACGGAATTCAGTTGATCTGAAATCTGGGATTGGTGTTGAATCTGTGCACCCTCAGCTGCCATAGCTATTGTTCTTTTGGATTTGCTAGGGCAATTGATGGCATAGTGCCCTGCACTACCACAATACAGGCATAAATTGTGAGTGCGTCGCCACTGTTTTTCTTCGTTGGATAATGGCCCTCTTATTAGATTTACCTGCATAGCCTCTGGCTCAGAGTCTGTAGGTGTTTGTGGGATCGGAGTAGAAGTTCTTGAATAGGAAATTGGAGTAGTGCTTGGTCTAAAAGAGCCCTGTCTTTCCAATCTTCTTTCAGAAAGTCTCCGATCAATACGGATAGCCAAACGCACAAATGCATCAAAGTCAGCAGGAAGATCAACACGAACTAGCTCATCTTTTATAGCTTCTGGGAGACCTTTTCTGAAGTGGAACCTCTGGGCTGATTGGTTCCAGGTAGTATCAGCAACCCACGGTCTGAATTCAGCAGCATATTCAGCCACCGAGCGCCTCCCTTGATGCAAATGAAGGAGAGTGGCTTCTGCTGTAGCACATCGATTTGGGTCATCAAAAACTAGGCACATGGCCTCAAGAAAGTCATTTAGATTACCCAAGACTGGACTGTCCTGTTCCAGAAGAGGGGAGCCCCAAGCCAGGGCTTCATCTTTGAATAAGGAAAAAATAAATCCCACCTTCTCTCTTTCTGATGGAAATCGTTGAGGTAACATCATGAAGTGCAAACGGCATTGATTTAGGAAACCCCTACATTTTTTGCGATCTCCTCCAAACTTTTCTGGTAGGGGCAAGCGGGCATCTTGTGCAGGTGTAACATCTCATGCCCTGTAGCTGGTATACTCACTGTGCATTGACTGAATTTTATTTTGCAGTTCAGCTATCTGGTCCTGCAGCACTTGAATGGTCTGTGCCTGGGTCTGCACATTTCTTGCAGTAAAAGCAACCTGTTGAGCCTGCAGTTCAGCTACCTGGTCCTGCAGCACTTGAATGGTCTGTGCCTGGGTCTGCACAGTTCTTGCAAATAAAGCAACCTGCTGGGCCAATGCAGAATCTGACCCGGCGGTCTCCATGAAAGGGCCAGATTATTCTGTAATGATATGGAATCACAAGGTTGTGGAGACCAGCAGCCAAGGTCAGCAATAATCCAGTTCAGCAATTTGTAGGTGAAACAGGAACAAGCTTTATTGAAGTGATCAGAAACCACACAATAATCTGGCAAGGATACAGAGACAGGAAGTGCCTTATATAGGCCAAGAACCAGACAGCTGACCAGACACAGCTAAAGAGAGTTGTCACTGATTGCATTGCTTTTAGAGTCAAGGTATCAGATCTCAGGCAAATCTGCAAGAGGCAGGCTGGCGCAGTGGTAGGGAAGAGGTATAGCAGCCTGGGGACCAGGGTTCAAAACCCAGCAGAGTCAATTCCTCACACAGTGGCTTTGTTTTTAAGTTCCCCCTTTTTCTTTTTAATGTTTTTAATCGACGCTGTTTATTTTTCATTAAAGTTATATATATATATAAAATTACCCATTTTTGCCTTAAATCCAATTTGTAGTGTTAAGCACTAATGGGACCATTTCCCTAAAGTTATTTTTTTGAGTTTAATTTAATCTAGAAGAATCCGATGATATCTTGGATGGTAAATTAAAGTCACAGTGGGTATTATTTATTATTTATATAGATAGGGATAGAAAGAGAGAGGGGAATATAGAGAGATTGATGGATAGAGTCAGAGGGATAGGTAGATAAATAAATAGATAGATAGAGGGATAGAGAGAGGGGGAAATTTAGAGAGGGATCTAGCCTTCTCTCTATCCCCCTCTTGCTCTATTCCACCTCTTTCTTTACCCCTCTCTTTCACTGCCTCCTTTCTATCCCCCACCCTTTCCCCATTTACAAATTAACATTTTCGACACACCAATAGTTAACCCCTGTTGCGAGGTACTTACAGTACCCCCGCAGTGTCCCTACATTAACCCTTGCAGGGGGACCCCCACTGCATTTAAAAATTATAAATTCTGCCGCAGGCCCATAAAGGGCCAGCGGCACACTAATGCGCAATACCGGCTGCGGGGGTACTGTGAGTACCCCTGGGCACCTAATATTAACCCCGCCCCGATCGGGACCCCCGCTGCATTTAAAATTCAAATTTCCCGCTTTGTGGGTCCTGAAAGGACATTAAAGGTCCTTAAAAGACCCGGGCTAAATAAAAAATTAACCCCTGCCTCTGGAGTACTATAAGTACCCCCCCGGCACCTAAAATTAACCCCATCACTCATGGGGTCTATATAGACCCTCATGGGACTATAATTAGCCCCATCAGTCCAATATATCAGACCCCTATAGGACACTATTAAGCCCTATATTAACACTATAAGTGCCATAAGGTTCCTCCAGAACCCACACGACACAAAGTCTAAAACCTACACTACACTATTAACCCTTTCCTACCCTATAACATTCTATTAACCCCCTCTAACTAATTAACCCTATTTAACCCTCAACATACCTTATTAACTATATCACTAACCACTTAACCCTATCTAGACCCAGTTATCCATATCTAGTCCTATATACCCTTAACTATAACCCATTAACCCCACAATATACCCCATTAACCCTAACTATACCCCGTTAAGCCTAACTATACCCTAGTAACCCTAACTGTACCCCATTAACCCTAACTGGACCTATTTAACCCCAACTGTACCCAGTAAACCCCTATCCTATTAACCCCACTTGACCCTATCCAATTAACCCCCCTACCCTATTAACCCCTACACTTCCCTACCCTAACATATTAACCCCTACATCACCTACCTAACTCCTACCCTACCCTATTAACCCCTACACTACCTACCTAACTCCTACCCTTCCCTATTAACCCTACACTACCTACCTAACTACTACCCTACACTTTTAACCTCTACACTACTCTACCCTATTAACCCCTACACTACCTACCTAGCCACCTAATCAGAAGGCGCCATTTCGGTTTTAGTATCTGAACATGCGCGGGAACTTCCATTTGCGTAGAGGAGCTCTTCAGTGGAGAGCTCCGTTAGTAGTGTATGTTTTTAGAACGTTGGGTTATTTTTTGGAAGGCCCGTGTCCTGGCTGGACCCCGGCATCGCTGGACATGACTGGAGGGACATGTGGACAGGAAAGTAGACTATAAACCGTTTCTTTTATTACAGGTTGTGTTTATATGTTTATTTAATGTAATGTTGTGTTTTATTTCAGGTGTGTCCGGATATCTGGACTTTGTTGTAGGGTCATTTTGGCCAGGTAAGTAATCTGTTTTTTTCTTTTCAGTCGTTTTTCTGTTTTTTCTTTTCTGTAGTGTTTCTTTTTTTCTTTTTTGTAGTTAGTGGTTTATTTTTTTGCAATAAGTGGTGTTTTGTTATTTTTTGTAATGTGTTTTTTTTTTTTTTTTTTAATTAGTGGAATGTTAGGTATTTTATTACGGGTTAGGTAGGTAGTGTAGGGGTTAATAAGGTAGGGTAGGAGTTAGGTAGGTAGTGTAGGGGTTAGTAGGGTAGGGTAGTGTAGGCGTTAATAGGATAGGGGTTAATAGGATAGGGGTTTATACAGTTGGGGTTAACTAGGGTTAACAGCATCTGCGAGGCAGCAAGTTTGAATTATAAATGCAGCGGGACCCCTGCAACAAGGGTTAATCTAGGGATCCTCCTGGGGTCCCGATGGAGACCTTGCAGCATAGGGGGGGTAATTTTATGTTGCCGCAGGGGTACTGTTGGGTTAACTACTGGTGTGCCGCAGGCCATTTAAGGACTTGCGGCTGGAACTTTTAAATGATGCTGGGGTCCTGATCAGGATGTCATCATGACGATCTCTGTTTCCTCTGGCTATTTTGATCGCAGGAGTTACGGCCTTGATGTATAAGCCTGGAATTGTTACTTCCGACAGCATGGCTTCCGATTTTTGGGATCGGGGACTATCTTGCGGGCCCTCATAATTGAATAGCATTGGAAGAGTAGACCTACTTGGGCATGCAATCAATAACAGACAATCAGCTGTCTGCGATGGAGTTGTGAGCCCTGAATTGATTGAGGCTGTATATCAATAATATGTGGGCGGCCTTGATCCAGAATTCACTGTTTTCCAGTCTGCATAATCCTTTCAACTCAACCTTTTATTTTATTTACCTTTTATTTCCTTAATTATTTCAAGAAGAAGCATAGGACACATGGAACATTCATTTGAATTTGAAAGTGGGTTTATTTATCTATTTCAGAAAGAAATTACTGACCTTATAGATTACATTATGGTGGACAATTCAAGTATCAGGCATTAGCTTTTGAAGTGTTTGAGATAAAACATATAAATCATGAGGTCTGCACTGTAGGTAATGTTGATATGATGGTAGCAGTACACTTTATGAACATATTATTCTATATTATGCTGCCTAGAGCCCACCCCCAAGTTTAGAATTTTAAACCGATACTAGCCACTTCAAAAACAGTACACAGAGATGAAGCTATACATTCATAGTAACCCTCCTTTGAGTAATTTAAATCTGATTGACTATACATTTTAAAACATATTGCTTGTTATTTTTATTTGCAAAAAAGAATAGCCTAGAATAGATTTTTCTGTGTTGTCGTAACATAAGTACCAAATAATTTCGAATCTGATGAAAAATTCAAAGATAACTAAATGCTATCTGCATTATGCCAGAGGTTGACATAGCAAAAATTACATCTGTACAGAGCTTGATTTACACATTTCTCATGGGTTTATAAATAGCACCAGCATGTTTTCGAAATGGAGATTCTCCCTGATAATTAAGCCGTGTCAAGGAAGCACACAGGCTAAAAAAAGCACCACTTTGACTGTGCTCTCTGCAATTACCTTGGTATATTGCAGAATTTTACCATTTATAATTAGCCCATGTCAGGATCACAGTTATTATAGACAGATTTGTACTAAAAGACACATTACAATTATGTTTAAACGAACTTGATACAAAATCTATTTTCTTCACTGTCTATACAGACGATATCGTTTTTATAGTCACTCACATTTTGTTTTAGGCCATTTTTTCTTTTGATGTGAAAGGTGGCGCTGGACTAACATTGATTAATGGTGCTATTCCTCCCCCTTTCTCCAGGAAGACGTCCTCCCCCGCCTTGCCACTCAGACTAAGACACCCATATTGTTTACTATGTGCCATGATGGATGTCAGCCATGTTTTTCACTGTGGTCTATGTTATGGGGTTAATGGGTGCTAATGTGTTTTGTGTTCACTGTTGTATGGATGGTACCCAGTCGTTTTTAGTTTTAAAATGCTGCTTTTTCCCCAGGGAATTTAAGTATAATACCAGGGTTAACTGGGGAAGAGGGCTTAAAGTTACATGGTAACCTGATGAAGGTGCCGAATTTTATAAAATAAAGGATCATGATCTGATTTTGGAATGACTTTTACAGGTTGAAAAAAGACTTTTGTCCATCAAGTTCAACCTTTTTAGATGTCCTCTTATCTGCAATATGCAGATTTATTGTTGATTGATCCAAAGGTAGGCAAACAGAACCCCCCCCACCCCCCACCCCCCACCACCCCACACACACACACCCCAAGTGAAACCCAAGTGGATTAATACTCCCTCTCTATTTATCCAGGATAGCCCTTAATGCCCTTTTTATTTAAAAATATATCCAATCCCTTTTTAAATCTTATCTATCAAATCCGCTGTCACCGCCTCCTTTTGTTGGGAATTCCACAGATTAACCACAATTACTGTGAAGAACACTTTTCTTTCTTTAAGGTGGAATCTTTTTACTTCTAATCTCAAAGGATGTCCCCTTGTCAGTTGAAAACCTCTTGGCACAAAAAGTTCCATTGACAAAGCCTTGTATTGACCCTGGATATATTTATATAAGGTAATCATTTCCCCTCTTAGACACCTTTTATCTAGAGTAAATAAGTTTAATTTCTTTAGTCTTTCTTCATAACTTAGACCCTCCATTCCCTTTATTAGCTTTCTTGCCCTTCTCTGTACTTTTTCCAGCTCTAAAATGTCCGTTTTATGTAGTGGTGCCCAAAATTGTACTCCAAATTCCAAATGAGGGCATACTAGGTTTTTGTATAGTGGGGGAATTATATTTGCTTCCCTTGCTTCTATACCCTTATTAATACATGCTAATATTTTGCTTGCCTTTGTAGATGCTGCTTGGCATTGAGTACTCTGACCTAGGCGGTTGTCCGCAAGTACTCCCAAATCCCTTTCAATATCTGATACCCCTAGATTTGATCCATTAAGATTATAAATTGCATGGCTATTTTTCCTTCCCAGATGCATAACTTTACATTTATTCATATTAAATCTCATCTGTCACTTAGATGCCCATTCCTCTAATTTATGCATATCCCTTTGAAGGGAAAGTACATCATTTTCTGATTTAATTACCTTGCACAACTTTTTGTCATCAGCAAAAATGGAGACACCACACACCAATCCCACTTCCAAGTCAATAATAAATATGTTAAAAAGGAGGGGACCTAATACTGAACCATGAGGAACCCCACTTACCACATTAGTCCAATCCGAGTATGTTCCATTTAACAAAACCCTTTGCTTCATGTCTTTTAGACAGCTCTCAATCCTTAAGCAAATATTTATGGCAATTCCTGTATCCTTTAGTTTGCTCAATAGTCTCCCATATGGCACTGTATCAAAAGCTTTTGCAAAATCCAAAAAGACTACATCCACTGAGTTGCCTTGATCCAAGTTCCAACTAACCTCCTCATAGAAACTAATTAGGTTTGTTTGACATGACCTATCCTTCATAAATCCATGTTGGTTCCTACTTATAATCCTGTTTGAATAGACATATTCCTGTATATTATCCCTTATTAACCCTTCTAAAAGTTTTCCCACAACCGAAGTGAGGCTCACTGGTGCCCGGATTTGCTCTTGCTTCCTTCTTAAATATAGGTATCACATCTGCCTTTTTCCAGTCATCTGGTAGAGACACTGTGTTGAGTGAATCTTGAAAAATTAGATATAGTTGTTTTGCTATTACAGAGCCCAGTTCCCTCAGTACTCTTGGATGTATTCCATCAGGACCCGGGGCTTTATTGACATTTATTTTTTTCAACCTCTTTGGTTATTTGGTGAAGGCAGTGTAGCCCCATTATGTTGCAGTGTCCCAACCACTGGTACCTCCCATGTATATACAGTAGAAAATAACGTATTTAGCTCATCTGCCTTTTCCTGGTCACTAATCAGACGGCCTGTTTCACATTGTAATGCTCCTATATATTCCTTCCTGGCCTTCTTACCATTTATATACTTAAAAAATATTTTAGAGTTAGTCTTACTCGCTTTTGCAACTAATTTTTCATTTTCAATTTTAGCCAGTCTGATAGCAGTTTTGCATGCCTTGTTGATTTCCTTGTACTCCCGTAAAGCAGTCTCTGTCCCCTCGTTTTTGTATAATTTAAATGCCTGTTTCTTACTCCTTATCATGATCTTTAAATCATTGTTAAGCCACATTGGATGTAATTTACTCCTCTTACTTTTATTCCCACATGGTATATGCTGAAGTGTATGTAAATTTAGTACGGATTTAAATGTCCATTTATGTTCAGTATTTTTACCTGCCAGTTCTCTGTCCCAGTCTATACTGTACTTTGTATCGCTGCTCTTAGACCGTTAAAATATGCCCTTTTAAAATTAAGAGTTACAGTTTTGTTTTTTTAATTCAATCTCAAATGAGACTGTGTTGTGATCACTGTTTCCCAAAGGTTGCCCTATTTCAACATTTGATACCATATCAATATTATTTGTGATGACTAAATCCAAGATGGCCTCATTTCTAGTAGGCTCTTGTAAAATCTAGAACTTTCACATGCTTAGCTGCATTTCCAATCTGTAACAATAATTGTATTTCCTCACTTTCAATTATATTTGGTGGTTTATAGCATACTCCAACCAATATTCTTTTGGAACTTGCTGCTCCGCTATTTAACTCTACCCACAAACATTCAACATTACCGCTAGTTCCAGCATAAATATCTTCTCTGACTATAGGCTTAAATTCAGGCTTAACATACAGACAAATCCCTCCTCCTCATTTACACACTGCCCCAATCTTTCCTAAATAGGTTATAACCATCCAGATTAACAGTCCAGTCATGAGATTCATCCCACCACATTTCGGTAATGCCTATTAAATCCCATTTTTCTTTAATTGCCAATAATTCTAGCTCTCCCATTTTTCCTGACAAGCTTCTGGCACTAGTAAGCATACATCTTATGTTATGAGTTTGTAGTTTTGAGGTGCCTTCCTCTGTACTTGAATTACTTAGTAATTCCTCCCTATTGACTATACTAACCCTCCCCCCATCTCCTCCCCCCTGAGTAGTTAATTCATCCCTCTTACCCTTGATTTCTTCATTGTGAGTTTATTGGCTAGGAATATCATGATTATAAAAGTGTATTAGCTTGTTTTTTCCTTGTATTTTACTAGAGTGTTCAAGAAGGTTGTCTGTAGAAGTGTTTGGGTGGATATTCCTTTACCATCTGTTTCCTTTCTTTGTCTCACAACTGCTGACGGTAAATATCTATAGGAAGCCGTTATTAGATAAGGAAAGTTTCACTGAGTTAGACAGAAAATGAGACTTGCTTGCAAATGTGTATTTAACCCTATTTTGAACTATGCTGTTAGCTATGACGTGTTTTATGCTATATAATGGGCTCCCTGCCCAAAATTAAACTCAGAGATTATTCTGATGGCACTCTGACTTCTGTGCATTATTTTCTCTCATTATATCTTGGTACCCAGGTATAATATATACACACATCAGAATACATGATTACTCACTAATCTGATCCTATCATTTTGGTCCTTTGAGCGGTGGTTGTTTCCCTTATCATTCCTCGGACGGAGCAAAACACCTTTTACAGAGAACGACCTCAGGCCTAATATATACGATCAGTTGGACCGCAGAGGCAAGGTGTTTTTCCGAGGGATGAAAAGGCATAGCTTACAACGAACTGACAGTGAGTATATGAATTTCTGTTGCTTTTGCATTTGTGTGTATGTTCCCCAGGACCTTGCCTAACAGTGATATTAGGTAAAAGAGTTGTACAACTAGGTTTCTTGCCTAGTAATAGATAGAAGGGTTGACGCTTACCCACAGAGAGGTAAAAGAGTCATTATCCTGAGAGAAAAGACTATAAAATAAGTTCTCCGTACGTAACAATATTGAGAAAGCTTACCATGAAAAAGGGGTAAATGAGTCCGACTTTCAAATGAGCTCTTGCCAGACAATATGTATGTGTGTGTATGTTAACATTTTGTATGTTTCCATATACCGGTACCGGGTGTATGTATGTTTGTGAGAGGTGTCGCACGGATAACAGATTTATTGGTTATTGTATATACCTGTAAACATTCTGTATATTTCTGTGTACTTGTGAGTGTATATATATATATATATATATATATATATATATATATATATATACATGTATTCTTTTGTGTTGTTCTCAAAACTTCTTACCTGCAACTATCCACTTTTAGTAGTGAAGTTGTCACACACTACCCAGTGACTTGCCTGTGTTTTGGTAAAACGTGCGGGTGATTTTTATAATTACCCGTAGCAGTCGAGCACTGCAGGCTTTCTAACTCTCTCTCTCTTTTCTCATTCTCTGTACCTTTGCAAGTAGTGAAGTTGTCACACACTACCTGAAGTCCACCGAAGGGCTACCCAGTGACTTGCCTGTGTTTTGGTAAAACGTGCGGGTGATTTAATAATTACCCGTAGCAGTCGAGCACTACAGGTTTTCAAACTCTTCCTACCCTGCCCTCTGTCCTTAAAGTCCGTGAGATTGAAACGTTTTTTTTGTTGTTGTTTTGTTTTGTTTGTTTTTTGTTTTGTGTTTTTTTCTTCTTTTTTTTGTTTTTCAAATGGGACAAACCTGCAGTCGCTGTGTTAGACAGCACACATCAGACCCACCGATTAAACATAAAAAAGGTACAAAAGATAAGACCAAGGCAAGAAAAATGAGGATTAAGGAAAAACGTGTTGAACATATTGAAACAGAGGATGATGTCAATAATATACAAATTGTTGAAGATGAAAAAAGGCAAATGTGTATAACAATGAAAGTGCCTACGGTGGGAGGGACATGTGATGTTAACCACCTCTCTCCTTCGGAAGAGGATATGTTTATGTGTACACAGAAAAGACTTCCACGACTGACCGCCCCTCCACCTCCTGGGAATATGGTCACTTATAGTGATGATGTAGAGGACGAATTTGATGATGCCCGCAAATACCTGCTTGCCGCCACCGCTGCAAATCCACCTGCTCCGACACCACCACCTTATGAAGGACGGCCCGCCAGAACCAGGCGGGCACCAGATTATCAATACAGAGGTAAGGGAATAACATCTGTGCCATTATATCCCTTAATTGAGGTTCCCAATCCTAGGGGAGCATGTAGATCAGTGTTGAGCGATGATGGCACATGGAGTATTTATACGTCATCACAAAACATACTGGTTAGGTCAGCAGCAGGACAGACAAATAGCGAACCTATATCATGCCCACTCACAGTGAGATTGTTCAATGGCCAAACATTTGGCATCCTTTTGTACTCTCCCCTAGATGCCCGATAAATCTCTTGGGTAGAGATCTGATGCTGAAATGCAACATTAGAGTGGTTCCCACAGAGAAAGGCATGAAAGCATACATGGGGGACATACCTGTCAATGTAAATGTAGTGCAGGGGATGGGTGAACCAAATTACTTTTACACATTAGACATGGTGTCGAAAGGGCCAGGACAAGTATCCAGCACTTTGGTAGCCATGGCTAATGACCGAGCTCCATCTTCCAGTGTAAAACAAAGCACAGAGTCATTACACTGCACTATGAAATTTGAAAGTACATCGGGGAGGGATGTGGACTATGAAAAAACATTTTTCAAACACACCAATACCAGAATAACCTTGGATTACATATACTGGACAGAATATGGGTATACAGGGGTGGGAGTAAAATTGAAAAATCAAGACCAGTTACTCTATGCAGGACACACAGTGCCACACATATCACTGACTATACCAGCTGGTGGAAGGTGGGTACAGGTAGGAGGGATGGTAGAAGAGGCTCAGACAGATAAAACACAATGGGAGTACTTGCCCTATGACCTCGGAGTGCAGTACTCGCTGAGCACAAAAATATAAAGGAAAAGCCTGAACTGGGTAACTGAGACAAAGAAAGGAATACACTTACAGTCATCCAGGTGGGAGAAAGTTGACACAACACACAGATACTGTTCACTCAGGAACAGGAGGCAGCATTAGAGAGCCTTCCGGACACCTTATGGTCCACAGGGCCCGCTGATGATGTATAAAGGGGGTAGAGCCAGTAAAAATCACCCCAAAAAGTACTTTTTGCCCACATCAGAGACAGTATCCTCTAAAACCTGAAGCAGAGAAGGGCATAGAACCCATTATAAAAGGTTTGATTGAGAAAGGGATTATAATAGAATGCCCAGGATCCCCATGTAACACCCCACTTTACCCAGTCAGGAAAGCTACCGGAGCTTGGAGATTAGTGCAGGATTTACAAGCAGTAAACAAAACTGTAATTCCCCGAGCACCCACGGTGCCAGATCCACATACACTCCTAAATGACATGCAGCCAGATAACACACATTTTTCTGTGATAGACTTAGCCAATGCATTCTTCTCCATACCAGTAGATAAAGGTTCCCAATATTGGTTTGCCTTCACCTATATGGGGAGGAGGTACACATATACAAGATTGGCTCAAGGATATAACGAAAGTCCAACTATATTTTCCCAAGCTATGTCCTCGAATTTGGCAAAATTTACGCCCCCAAGGAGAAGCCAAATACTACTGTATGTAGACGATATCTTAGTGGCCTCTCCTTCTAAGGAGATATGCCAGGAGGACACGCTAGCCTTACTCACATTCCTGGCAGAAGAGGGACATAAGGTTAGTCGGGATAAATTACAGCTCTGGAAATCAGAAGTGAAGTACCTGGGATACCTAGTGAGCAGGGAAGGGCGAATACTAGACCCAGTTAGGAAAAGAACCATACTAGAAGCCCCTAAGCCGGTCACAAAGAGACAAGTTATGTCTTTCTTAGGGATGGTGCATTTCTGCAGGAGTTGGATTCCCAACTATGCATAACTTACAGGGCCCATACAACACCTTATTTATGCACAATCAATGTCAGCTAATGAAAAGGTAGCGTGGACACATGAAGCTGAAGCAGCATTCATTCAGCTTAAGAACACAATAGTGGGAACATCTGTATTGGGATTGCCAGATTACAGCAAGCCATTTGTGCAAACTGTAGACTCGAGGGGAGGCTATATGACTTCTGTTGTGACTCAGAAACATGGCCTGTGAGACCGACCCTTGGCTTTTTACTCAACCGTGGTTGGACCCTGTAGCCAGGGGACTTCCGGTTTGTGTACAGGCTGTAGTGGCGGCTTCCATGGCAGTTCTGGCGTCAGCAGCCTTAGTCCTGTTCCACCCTTTGACTCTAAGAGTACCACATGCTGTATCTGTCATTCTACTGCAAAATAAGGTTTCATACCTTTCCCCTTCAAGACACTTATCATGCATGACCATATTTCTGTCACATCCAAACTTGCACGTAGAAAGGTGCACAACACTGAACCCATCAACGTTAGTTCCCATCTCGGAAGATGGCACACCACATGCATGTACTGAAATCATAGAGAAAGAAGTCTCACCAAGAGACGGCCTTAGAGATGTTGCATACACCGAGGCTACACTAACTCTGTTTGTAGATGGGTCATCAAGTAGAAACAAAGATGGTACAAATGCAACGGGATATGCAGTAGTAACACAAGAAGCAACTATCAGAGCAGGAAAACTTCCATCACATTTTTCAGCACAGGCAGCTGAGATCGTGGCCCTTACTGAAGCCTGTAAAACAGGAAAGGGACAAATAGTCAACATATACACCGACAGCCAATATGCATTCTCAACTGTGCATATATTTGCACAATTGTGGAAAAATAGAGGCATGGTCACATCTACCGGCAGGCAAGTCACTCATAAACAACTCCTTTTGCAGTTACTTGAAGCCATTCAATTGCCCTTGAAGATTGCGGCATGTAAATGTGTGGCTCATACCAAGACCAAAGACGCAATTTTAATAGGAAAAGGCAGGGCAGATGCAGCTGCAAAGCAGGCGGCTCTAACGGGAAAAATACATATATATATATATATACATGTATTCTTTTGTGTTGTTCTCAAAACTTCTTACCTGCAACTATCCACTTTTAGTAGTGAAGTTGTCACACACTACCCAGTGACTTGCCTGTGTTTTGGTAAAACGTGCGGGTGATTTTTATAATTACCCGTAGCAGTCGAGCACTGCAGGCTTTCTAACTCTCTCTCTCTTTTCTCATTCTCTGTACCTTTGCAAGTAGTGAAGTTGTCACACACTACCTGAAGTCCACCGAAGGGCTACCCAGTGACTTGCCTGTGTTTTGGTAAAACGTGCGGGTGATTTAATAATTACCCGTAGCAGTCGAGCACTACAGGTTTTCAAACTCTTCCTACCCTGCCCTCTGTCCTTAAAGTCCGTGAGATTGAAACGTTTTTTTTGTTGTTGTTTTGTTTTGTTTGTTTTTTGTTTTGTGTTTTTTTCTTCTTTTTTTTGTTTTTCAAATGGGACAAACCTGCAGTCGCTGTGTTAGACAGCACACATCAGACCCACCGATTAAACATAAAAAAGGTACAAAAGATAAGACCAAGGCAAGAAAAATGAGGATTAAGGAAAAACGTGTTGAACATATTGAAACAGAGGATGATGTCAATAATATACAAATTGTTGAAGATGAAAAAAGGCAAATGTGTATAACAATGAAAGTGCCTACGGTGGGAGGGACATGTGATGTTAACCACCTCTCTCCTTCGGAAGAGGATATGTTTATGTGTACACAGAAAAGACTTCCACGACTGACCGCCCCTCCACCTCCTGGGAATATGGTCACTTATAGTGATGATGTAGAGGACGAATTTGATGATGCCCGCAAATACCTGCTTGCCGCCACCGCTGCAAATCCACCTGCTCCGACACCACCACCTTATGAAGGACGGCCCGCCAGAACCAGGCGGGCACCAGATTATCAATACAGAGGTAAGGGAATAACATCTGTGCCATTATATCCCTTAATTGAGGTTCCCAATCCTAGGGGAGCATGTAGATCAGTGTTGAGCGATGATGGCACATGGAGTATTTATACGTCATCACAAAACATACTGGTTAGGTCAGCAGCAGGACAGACAAATAGCGAACCTATATCATGCCCACTCACAGTGAGATTGTTCAATGGCCAAACATTTGGCATCCTTTTGTACTCTCCCCTAGATGCCCGATAAATCTCTTGGGTAGAGATCTGATGCTGAAATGCAACATTAGAGTGGTTCCCACAGAGAAAGGCATGAAAGCATACATGGGGGACATACCTGTCAATGTAAATGTAGTGCAGGGGATGGGTGAACCAAATTACTTTTACACATTAGACATGGTGTCGAAAGGGCCAGGACAAGTATCCAGCACTTTGGTAGCCATGGCTAATGACCGAGCTCCATCTTCCAGTGTAAAACAAAGCACAGAGTCATTACACTGCACTATGAAATTTGAAAGTACATCGGGGAGGGATGTGGACTATGAAAAAACATTTTTCAAACACACCAATACCAGAATAACCTTGGATTACATATACTGGACAGAATATGGGTATACAGGGGTGGGAGTAAAATTGAAAAATCAAGACCAGTTACTCTATGCAGGACACACAGTGCCACACATATCACTGACTATACCAGCTGGTGGAAGGTGGGTACAGGTAGGAGGGATGGTAGAAGAGGCTCAGACAGATAAAACACAATGGGAGTACTTGCCCTATGACCTCGGAGTGCAGTACTCGCTGAGCACAAAAATATAAAGGAAAAGCCTGAACTGGGTAACTGAGACAAAGAAAGGAATACACTTACAGTCATCCAGGTGGGAGAAAGTTGACACAACACACAGATACTGTTCACTCAGGAACAGGAGGCAGCATTAGAGAGCCTTCCGGACACCTTATGGTCCACAGGGCCCGCTGATGATGTATAAAGGGGGTAGAGCCAGTAAAAATCACCCCAAAAAGTACTTTTTGCCCACATCAGAGACAGTATCCTCTAAAACCTGAAGCAGAGAAGGGCATAGAACCCATTATAAAAGGTTTGATTGAGAAAGGGATTATAATAGAATGCCCAGGATCCCCATGTAACACCCCACTTTACCCAGTCAGGAAAGCTACCGGAGCTTGGAGATTAGTGCAGGATTTACAAGCAGTAAACAAAACTGTAATTCCCCGAGCACCCACGGTGCCAGATCCACATACACTCCTAAATGACATGCAGCCAGATAACACACATTTTTCTGTGATAGACTTAGCCAATGCATTCTTCTCCATACCAGTAGATAAAGGTTCCCAATATTGGTTTGCCTTCACCTATATGGGGAGGAGGTACACATATACAAGATTGGCTCAAGGATATAACGAAAGTCCAACTATATTTTCCCAAGCTATGTCCTCGAATTTGGCAAAATTTACGCCCCCAAGGAGAAGCCAAATACTACTGTATGTAGACGATATCTTAGTGGCCTCTCCTTCTAAGGAGATATGCCAGGAGGACACGCTAGCCTTACTCACATTCCTGGCAGAAGAGGGACATAAGGTTAGTCGGGATAAATTACAGCTCTGGAAATCAGAAGTGAAGTACCTGGGATACCTAGTGAGCAGGGAAGGGCGAATACTAGACCCAGTTAGGAAAAGAACCATACTAGAAGCCCCTAAGCCGGTCACAAAGAGACAAGTTATGTCTTTCTTAGGGATGGTGCATTTCTGCAGGAGTTGGATTCCCAACTATGCATAACTTACAGGGCCCATACAACACCTTATTTATGCACAATCAATGTCAGCTAATGAAAAGGTAGCGTGGACACATGAAGCTGAAGCAGCATTCATTCAGCTTAAGAACACAATAGTGGGAACATCTGTATTGGGATTGCCAGATTACAGCAAGCCATTTGTGCAAACTGTAGACTCGAGGGGAGGCTATATGACTTCTGTTGTGACTCAGAAACATGGCCTGTGAGACCGACCCTTGGCTTTTTACTCAACCGTGGTTGGACCCTGTAGCCAGGGGACTTCCGGTTTGTGTACAGGCTGTAGTGGCGGCTTCCATGGCAGTTCTGGCGTCAGCAGCCTTAGTCCTGTTCCACCCTTTGACTCTAAGAGTACCACATGCTGTATCTGTCATTCTACTGCAAAATAAGGTTTCATACCTTTCCCCTTCAAGACACTTATCATGCATGACCATATTTCTGTCACATCCAAACTTGCACATAGAAAGGTGCACAACACTGAACCCATCAACGTTAGTTCCCATCTCGGAAGATGGCACACCACATGCATGTACTGAAATCATAGAGAAAGAAGTCTCACCAAGAGACGGCCTTAGAGATGTTGCATACACCGAGGCTACACTAACTCTGTTTGTAGATGGGTCATCAAGTAGAAACAAAGATGGTACAAATGCAACGGGATATGCAGTAGTAACACAAGAAGCAACTATCAGAGCAGGAAAACTTCCATCACATTTTTCAGCACAGGCAGCTGAGATCGTGGCCCTTACTGAAGCCTGTAAAACAGGAAAGGGACAAATAGTCAACATATACACCGACAGCCAATATGCATTCTCAACTGTGCATATATTTGCACAATTGTGGAAAAATAGAGGCATGGTCACATCTACCGGCAGGCAAGTCACTCATAAACAACTCCTTTTGCAGTTACTTGAAGCCATTCAATTGCCCTTGAAGATTGCGGCATGTAAATGTGTGGCTCATACCAAGACCAAAGACGCAATTTTAATAGGAAAAGGCAGGGCAGATGCAGCTGCAAAGCAGGCGGCTCTAACGGGAAAAATACAAATTTTTCTCTTACACAGCTACACATCTGTGTATTTCGTAGACCACATTGACAAGAGTATTCTACAGCAACTACAGGCAGATGCACCCTCACAGGAAAAAAACATACTGGTTGAAGAAAGGGAGTAAACTGAATGCTGATAATATTTATGAGAGTGTAGAAGGGAAACCAATTTTACCAAAATCACTATTCAGATATGCAGCTATGTTGAGCCATGGCATTAGTCATGTCTCAAGAGGGAGTATGGTAGACATGGTCAGCAGAATATTTTCAGCCTATGGATTAAACACCTATTTTAAAAAAATGTGTGCAGGGTGCCTTGTTTGTGCACAACACAATCCTCAGGGTAACTATCACCCCATAAGAGGCACATTCCCAGAACCAACATACCCCTTCCAAACAATATGTATGGATTTCATTGAACTAACAAAGTGTGAAGGGAAGAAATATTGCCTAGTGATAATTGATGTATACTCTAGGTGGGTGGAAACGAAACCATGTGCACACCCTGACGCAATCACAGTGGCTAAAACCTTAATGACACAAATAATTCCTAGGTTTGGTATACCAGAGAAAATATATAGGGATAAAAGCACACATTTTGTGAACAAAATTATCGACCACTTGAGTAAAGCATTACACATAGAGTTGAAAAACCACTGTGCGTACCACCCACAGTCAGCTGGATTAGTAGAGATAACTAATGGTACCATTAAAAATAAATTGAGGAAAACGATGGCAGCGACAGGGAAAAATTGGCTTTACTGTTTACCATTAGTCATGCTAAACATGCACATGTTTCCAGGCAGGAAGAAGTTAACCCTGTTTGAAATATTGTATGGGAGACCATTCCTACTACCAGAGTTTAGACCATTTATCTCAGAAGATGAGAACATGAGTGAAAACTTAGCAGACTATATGAGAAAAATGTTAAGTAAAAAAAATATTACCTCCATCTCTCTCTCTCATCCACAGCAACAGCAGGGACCCTGCATGGTACAACCAGGCCAGTGGGTCCTAATTAAAGTAATCAAGCGTAAAAATTGGGCATCGGCCAGGTGGGAAGGACCGTATCAAGTTCTGCTGTCAACACCCACTGCCTTGAAAGTTGCCGAAAGAGACACCTGGATACACCTGACTCACTGCAAGAAAGTAAAAGTGCCAGAGCTTGAGCCTAAAACCTGCTAGCTGACTCATTGCGAATCAGGCTGGGCGAATCAGGCTGGGCTACAAAGGGGGGGAAACTTGTCTCAAACCCAGTGAAGAACCGAATGGTGCGGGTTTGGGGATCTCAACTGGCCCAAGAAAATGTCCTGGCACCTGTTCAAAAGACCTAACTGGTGTGGCCTAAGAATCTCACTGACATGCCTCATCTTGCATAGTAGCACCCATAATCATATGGGAAGAAGTAACAAGACCCAGAGGCAACCAGACGCAATCTATTAGAGAGATGTGGATGCACAGAATGAAAAGAGACATGATGGAAGTCAATTTAACTGGCCAAGTGACCCTAGTGTTCAAGGAAGGGCAGATAGGAACCAACCAAATAGACCTATGTCAAGTACTAAGATGTGGACTTTCTGGAGGAGGATGTAGTGGAAGGGTGAGAAAAGCGCCAGTATACTTGTGTATAGCCTCTCCGTATGGAAATGAGAGATGTGCTAGCTGGAAACTGGCCTTATGGAATACAGGAGCTGACTGGGGTTACTCCCCACCTAATCACATGAAGTGCAAAAGTACAAAGAGACGCTTAAAGCTGACACGGGGTGTGGAGCCATCCTCCTGCAGCCAAAATCAGCTATACAACCCCATCCGGATCACTCTCCAGGACCCACAAAAGTGTGATGAAGGGAGATATACTCTTGGAATCTACACCTCAGGCAGAGGTAACAACATGGAATATTTGCAAGTTCAGGTACTGCAAAAAGAGGTGCCCAGACAGACTATTGATCTCACCAAGGTGAGCCCTGTGAATAGGACTGTGCCCTCACAGGTCATCTATTTGGAACCTGACCGCCTGATTGACACTTTTGAAATTGAGACTGGGTATGCAGAAAAAAACATCTGGTTGGAATGGATGATGTATATGGCGGCCTCCATGGAAATGAGTAACTGTATAGCATGTTCCACTGCCAGGCCATCAATGGCAACGGTACCATTTAAACTGAACCAACAGAATGATGAAAAGGGACTGAAGTGCATGTTACAGTTGTTCCAACAAATAGCGCCTGTATCCAATTGTACTGTCCTTCTCTATTTGTACCCACCAGTGCCAAGGATCCAACCACCCCAATTTATGATGTACCCGGGTAACTTTACGTGCTTTAACCATACCGGACAGAACTCAAGAATAAGTGTTGGGCAAGCACCTTATTGTTCGAACATTATACACGTGGGCAGTAAAGAATATCCAGACACATTGTTTTCCAACCACTTAGTTGGACTGGCAGATATCTGGTAGTATTGTGGAGGTAAACAAGTGAGACAAGTATTACCCTCACTGTGGGGTGGAATATGTACCCTGATCCAACTGGCTCAACCGTTTTATATTTTGCCTGATAGAAGCGCTGGTATGATGTGGATAACCGAAGAAAACCTGAAGCGGGCCAAAAGGTCAGTTCCAAAGGGGAGCTTTGATGACCGAATATACATTGATTCTATTAGGGTTCCGAGAGGAGTACCTGATGAGTTTAAAGCCCGAAATCAAGTGGTGGCTGGATTCGAAACCATCATCTCCTGGTGGGTGACTATAAATAAGAATGTAGATTGGATCAACTATATCTACTATAATCAACAGAGATTCGTAAATTATACCAGAGATGCAGTTCAAGGCTTGGCAGAGCAACTGGATAGAACTAGCCTGATGGCTTGGCAGAACCGGATAGCTCTGGACATGCTGTTGGCGAAAGAAGGAGGGGTATGCAAAATGTTTGGGACTGCCTGTTGCACTTTCATACCCAACAACACAGCTCCAGACGGATCTGTGACCAAAGCACTGGAAGGCCTCACTGCCCTGTCAAATGAACTAGTAGAAAACTCCTGTATTAATGATCCTCTGTCTAACTGGCTCCAAGACACCTTTGGTAAATGGGCAGCTTACATCAGAGGGATATTGATCACTGTTGGCACATTCCTAACACTGATCATTTTGTTAGGATGCTGTGTGATACCATGCATCCGTGGATTGGTGAATAAGGTTGTTGACCAAGCAGTAACTCAACAATACCTAATAGAGACGATACCCCTCACTCAAGGATAATCTGATTCTTCTCTTGATCATGGCATTGATGATGTATAAAAACAAGTGGGTTAAAAGAAGCACCATGATGGTCCAGACCCCAACTCTTCACTAAAGAAAGGACTATGACCTGAACCTTGCCTTAAGACCTTTGTCTAATACATTTATAAAAGGAGGGACTGTTAGATACTGATTTCTTCATTGTGAGTTTATTGGCTAGGAATATCATGATTATAAAAGTGTATTAGCTTGTTTTTTCCTTGTATTTTACTAGAATGTTCAAGAAGGTTGTATGTAGAAGTGTTTGGGTCGATATTCCTTTACCATCTGTTTCCTTTCTTTGTCTCGCAACTGCTGATGGCAAATATCTATAGGAAGCCGTTATTAGATAAGGAAAGTTTCGCTGAGTTAGACAGAAAAAGGCACTTGCTTGCAAATGTGTATTTAACCCTATTTTGAACTATGCTGTTAGCTATGACGTGTTTTATGCTATATAATGGGCTCCCTGCCAAAAATTAAACTCAGAGATTATTCTGATGGCACTCTGACTTCTGTGCATTATTTTCTCTCATTATATCTTGGTACCCAGGTATAATATATACACACATCAGAATATATGATTACTCACTAATCTGATCCTATCAGCAGTGTAATAACTGTTTTTTCTCTGAATTCTGAGCTGGAAGCAGGTTTTCTAACTTGTTTTAGACATTCAAATGTGAACACAGATGTACTATTTATTTACTATACATATATATATTAACCATCATAATGTTTTCTGCAAAGCTGGGTCTTCCCCTGACACATTGTCCCTGTAAGATATTGTCAAGTGTTGGCAACTATTTGTTTTATACATCACTATTCAAATTGGATTATTGGAGCCTGTAGTACGCAGGGGGGGGCGTGATATACAAGATGGCTTCACTCTGGTTATACTTTCTGAGGGAACTGCATGGAGCAGTGTCAGTGCATTACCTTGTGCTCCCTGACATCAAGCATGAGTTGTCTGTATGTCTGCACCTCCTCATCATGCCTGCCGCAACATGAAGACTCTTTGTCCTTATGGACCACCATGGTATAAGAGTTGCATTTTCATATCATGGGGAACCAATGAGGTCCAACATTATGACAAGGTCTAAGGGGATTAATCTCCATTGGTCCTGACGACATTGCCGAGGGTCCCCATGGGCCATGTGGGCCAAGTGCTTATTACTGGGGGTCTCTATGGGTTCCATGGGCCTAGTAGGGTTCCACAGGCATCTTGATTGTCCCCAGAGACCTAATGGGGATCCACAGGTATCTTGAGGGGCCCTGTGAGCCTATTGGTGATTCCAGAGGGTCATTATGGTATGCCAGGGGCACCAAGGCTTTTCCCAGCAACCATGGATTAATAGGAATAATCGTGGAGATTCCTGCAGGGTTACACCAAGCTCATAGTTTGTAACAATCTGCCTTGAGAATATGGGTATTAAGAGGGGTCAGTGGTTGGGGGAGGGGTCTTGAGTCTTCCTTCCCAGCAGGTAAAGCGTTCACCAACCATTACTGCTAATTCTCCTAACATATGTCACTCAAACAAATGCAAATACAGTATAAAGCAATATGTGATGCCATAATAGTTTGTGCTGTAACATAGGACAACATTTAAATACATAGGATGATACATAGCTGAAAATGTTCACTGCATGAAAAGTATATAATATTCTGAATTTTCTGATAATGGAGATTAAAAGCTAGAGCATCACTGGTGTAAATAGTTACATAGGTCCACATTCAATTTGAATTTTGGCAATTGAATAGGGCTCTATATAAGCTCATAACATTTTTTTGACAGAAGTTTTTAGTTAGTGAAAACCTTGGTTTTGGATAGAAGTTCAGTAACTAAAAAGTTATGTGAAATTTTTTTGTATGTGCTTATATAGAGCCCTATTCAATTGGGCAACTCGGAATGGAATGAGGCTCATAGTATTTAAGGTTGAAAAAAGACTTTCAGTCCATCAAGTTCAACATTTTAAGATCTCCTCTGATCTGCAATATGAGGATTAACTATTAATTCATTAGTTGTTAATTAATTATTAAGCAATTATTTAATTTTGTTTAATTATTAATTAGTCCAGAGGAAGGAAAATAGAAAAAAAAAAAAAAAAACACAAGCGAGACTTAGCCAATTGTCTCAAAGGGAAATGTAAAAAATTTGGATCAATACTGTCTCTCTAATTATGCATGATAACCCTGAATTACCTTTTTAATTAGAAATAAATCTAGTCCCCTTTTAAAGTTATCTATCGAATCCGCTGTCACCACCTCCTCTGGTAGAGAATTCCACAGATTAACCACCCTTACTGTGAAGAACCCTTTTCTTTCTTTGAGGTGGAATCATTTTACTTCTAACCTCAAGGGATGTCATCTTGTCAGTTGAAAACCTCTTGGCACAAAAAGCTACCCTGACAAATCTTTATACTGACCCTGGATGTATTTATATAAGGTAATCATATCTCCTCTTAGACGCCTTTTTTCTAGAGAAAATAAGTTTAATTTGGTTAGTCTTTCTTCATAACTTAGCCCCTCCATTCCCCTTATTAGTTTTGTTGCCCTTCTCTGTACCTTTTCCAGCTCTAAAATGTCCTTTTTATGAATTGGTGCCCAAAATTGTACTCCATATTCCAAATGAGAGCGTACTAGAGATTTGTATAGTGGCAGAATTATATTTGCTTCCCTGGCTTCTATACCCTTCTTAATACATGCTAATATTTTATTGGCCTTTGCAGCTGCTGCTTGGCTTTGAGCACTGTTACCTAGGTGGTTGTCCACAAGCACTCCCAAATCCCTTTCAATATCTGACACACCTAGATTTGCTCCATTAAGATTATAAATTGCATGGCTATTTTTCCTTCCCAGATGCATAACCTTACATTTATTCGTATTAAATCTCATCTGCCATTCCTCAATTTTATGTAAATCCCCTTGGAGGGAAAGCACATCATTATCTGATTTAATTACCTTGCACAACTTTGTGTCATCAGTGAAAATGGAGTCCCCACACTCCAATCCTACCTCTAAGTCATTAATAAATATGTTAAAAAGGAGATGACCTAATACTGAACCCTGAGGAACCCCACTTACCACATTAGTCCAATCGGAGTATGTTCCATTTACAACAACCCTTTGCTTCCTGTCTTTTAGCCAGCTCTCAATCCATGAGCAGACATTTACTGCAATTCCTGTATCCCTTAGTTTGCCCAATAGTCTCCCATGTGGCACTGTATCAAAAGCTTTTGCAAAATCCAAAAAGACTACATCCACTGAGTTGCCTTGATCCAGGTTCCTACTAACCTCCTCATAGAAACTAATTAGATTTGTTTGACATGACCTATCCCTCATAAATCCATGTTGACTCCTACTTATAATCCTGTTCAAATAGACATATTCTTGTATATTATCCCTTATTAACCCTTCTAAAAGCTTCCCCACTACAGAAGTGAGGCTCACTGGTCTATAATTCCCCAGATTTGCTCTTGCTCCCTTCTTAAATATAGGTATCACATCAGCTTTTCTCCAGTCATCTGGTAGAGACCCTGTGTTGAGTGAATCTTGAAAAATTAAATATAATGGTTTGGCTATTACAGAACCCAGTTCCCTTAGTACCCTTGGATGTATTCCATCAGGACCCGGGGCTTTATTAACATTTATTTTTTCCAACCTCTTTTGGATTACTATTATCAGGTTACATTTATAGATACATTTTCTTGTCAAGAATTCATTAATTTCAATGAATTCCTCTGACATGCTGCAGCCTAGTTCCCACCTCAAGTGGTACCACCAAGCCAGAATTGCAGAAGTGTGGAACATGGATATATTATTGTGGTTAAGTCATGTCTACAGATGTGTGTATATTCTTATGCCCTGGACTTCAGACTTCCACAGTCTTTCATGCACATTTATTTTCTGTAATCCTGCTGATAAATGTACCCAGACCAATGGGATACAGGTTTTAATCACACACTAAAGGGTAAAGATGGAAATGTAAGAACAATATATAAAGGCACTTCCCAAGTTTATATTTTAAATACCATATGGATTAGTACTGATGAATTAGATACTGCAAAGATTTGGAACTTATAGCCTCATGCAATTGAGCAATTGTAAGTTACTGGAGTCAGTAATGGAGCCCGTAAACTAATCTGCTATTCAATTGGCGTCTTTTTTGCGGCCTACGCTTTACAGGCTTGAAATCCCTGAGGTTGTTAAAATCGGAACTTACACCTTATCTAAGCCTTTGATCTTTGAAGTCCGCAAGAGTTACAATTGCTAAAATCGCAAATCACTATTCAATTGCTACAATTCTGCATGGCGGCAAATGTTCTCACACCCGTAAATGGCAAATGTAGAAGAAAATCCTACTAGTACCAGATAGGACTTACAAAGGGGTTTAACCCTTGTCTGTAGCACTGTAAATGAAAAACAAAAATCAATACTGCACTGTAAATAACGGTAAAAGCAATGAAAGACATTATAATTAATTGCACAACAGTCTCAAGCTGCAATCATTTTTATTTTTTATTACGTTTCATTTCGGGGGTTATATCGATCTTGGGAATCAATGAGTTAATGCATATCAGGCCACCCACATGGACTAGAACAATATTGCCATTCATTTTTATTATTTTGGCTTTTGTGGTGTTGCGAGTCCGATCGCATATGGGACCTCTAAAAGCTAATTGATTGGCATGTAACCTCCATGTTTTACTAACATAATGATGACAGTCTCGTTTTCTAATAGCTGTTGCTAAATGGGTAGTTACGGCCTTGCTTAATTGATCATAATCACGCTCTGAAATGCTACATACTATTGCATGGTTTATGGTTTCGGCCATTGGCCCGTAACGTGAGGGCTTGATCAACTGAATAGCACCAGATTTGTGGCAGACTGCGAGTCTGAAGCTGGCCCGCAGACATACGGCCTATATACCGCAAGATGCGGCCTTTAAATTGAATGAGGCTCTTTGGATTTAGCCCATCTTTACTGTGGTTGCTCCTTACAACCTACTCCTCAACTCTGACTGTGGTGCATAAATAGTTGCAATACTTAATGCAAGAAAGAGAGTTCATCTCAGATCTCATTAAAATAAACTATTCTTAGTGAATGAGCTGTGAGGGAGCTGTGACCCCAGGTTTGAAAGATAGCTGTGATACAAAAATGTTATTAAGTAGATTGTGGTTTGTCATAGTTATATAGCCAACTGAAAAGAAAAATAAATGTTGATCTTAAAAAGCAAGTTCCAACTAAAATTAAGTTTATTTTTATTGAAGAGAAAACCTAGAGAAGAACTTTCCATGTAAGATTCATGAAACCTGTCTAATTCGCCAGTTATTCCTCCATGTTTATGAAAGGTGGAAGCTGCCATTTTAAGCTATATTAGTGCCACTGACACTTAGAAGGCTGAGCTAATTGGGTCAAAAGATTAAAAAAAAATCACCAACCAATTAAACAGCAGCTATGTTCTAAGCTGTGATAGTTACATTCTTGTTTCTGTAAATTCAGTAGCTCCCATCACTTAACATGCTAGGCAATAAAAGACAAGCACTAATTATGTTATACTTGTAGTTTAATTGTAGTGTACTCTTTCATACATGAATAATCTGTATAGGTGAAACTCCCCTTTAAATGTTTCAAGTTACAAGAAATAAACTATGTTAATGATATTATAATCGCTCAATTGGTATAGAGCACAAAACATTTTTAAAGCTTACACATAAACATTTTAACCAATATATTATTCAAATATTAGTTTCTAAAATAATAATTTAAATTTAAAAAATTTGTGAGGGAAAAACAGTTCAAATTAAAGCTAGATTCATTCAACCAAGATGTTAGTTTTGCCACATATGTATGTCACATAGCACTGAAAACGAATTCCATGAACATCTCTACATGAATAGGATACACTTAGTTGTTGATGCCTTTGCCCAGAAATACTGTAACATAAATCAATAACACCAGAATGAGTCATCCCCTATAGCTGTGGCTTGAACATATTGCTGAGTGTTCACAGTTCAGGCTGAAATACGTCACTGTAGCTGAAATGAGATTACTGCATTATCAATATTGTATGACTCCGATGAATGATTTCATCCACCCACTGCTAGACAAATGCTTCATAATTAAATAACATCTCTGGGATTTAAAAGGTACCAGATAGTTTATACTATATTAAATTAAGTCTAGGAAATTTGTCCCACAAGGCAGCAATATCCTGTCCCTAACAACACTGCTTATTAAAAAACAAGGAAAGTTGAGAATGATGTTGCCACTTAATATAAAGCAATTTTAAGATGCAGCATTAAAACCAAGGCAAGGCAGTTTGTATTTCTCGTGATTTTCAATTTTTATAATAATCTACATACTGATTATTGTTGCTTTTTCATTAAATGTGAGTAGATATTCATTGTTTTATATATTTGTATCTAGTTCCTTATAGCAAGGAAATTAGTAATTTAAAGGGCCATTGAACTCACTGTAATTGCTCTTCATGGTGTGAAAGATTGTATGTTAAAATTATTTATTTATTTTAATTACACTAATAACAGCTAAAACATGCTAACATTTTAAATCTCTTTTTTACACACAGTCTATTTTGCCCACTGACTGTTCCATAAGTAATTAGCAGATTGCTAAGTGCAGCATGCTCTCTGTAAGGCTATGGAAAAGGGCTGTGATTGATAGACACAGCATCCCAAGTGCACTGACCAGTAGCTTTCCTCTTTTAGGCAAGTCCAGTATTCCATGTCTGCAAAGATAGATGTGGTAAGGGTTACATTTTTGTTTGTTGGGATCACTGCAAGGAGAACCAGAGCACAGAGCACTAACTTACCCTGCATTGGTCTGCATTGATCAAATTCCAGAGAGGCAAAAGGGCAGAATTTTGATTATTTTTATTTTGCTGTTAAGAAATACATTAGAACCTGTTACCTTCAATCTTTAAATATACACTGTCTGACAAAAAAACAAACAATTATGGGCTTGAATGGGGAGGGCCACCGCTGCAACCTGATTGGTTGCGGACATGGTTGCAGACATGGAGTGGTCTGCAGGCAGTCTTTCCACATATAAACACAGACTTTATTTGATTTGATTTATCAGTGAAAAAAACACATGTATCAAGTATTTCAACATGCTTTTGCAGTGTGTTCATAAAAACATGCGCATGAAAGGGTGCAAATGCATTCATGGGAGAGACACTCATTTTTTTTTGATGCAAGTGAGGGGCTGCTAAAAAAAATGTATAATCATGAAAGTGGATCCAAGTATGTGAAAGAGCGTGGCTGAATGAAAGTGGGCATGCATACGTACTGAAGAGTTAGCAGATGCAGTGAGTGTGTGAAAGAGAGAACGGATTATGTTTGATATGTATACTCTCAGACAGCCTGACAGATAATGATTTAGACAAAACTGCTCATATGCCAAGTATGTATCATATAAACAGCATTAACCCATAACCGTAAAGAAAAAAAAAAGAAAGAAATCTTAATTTTAGTAGACTACTCTAGTGTATAGGGGCAGACATGCTTTTTATCCTTCATATTCAGTGCATAAGGAGATTAGTGCAAAGGGAAAGCTTTATGATCAGTTTCTGACATTTGTGGAGCTAGTAAATGGAGGGCCCTGGAGCAAAATCATTTAGGCACACTTTTGCACCTTCTCAACATAAGGTAGATGCCAATAGAAGTCAATAAAACCCAACAATGTATAAAGGTATTTAGATCACCCCAAGGGGGATCAAATCACCATTCTATAAAAATACTTAATACCCCTCTGGAAACTAGACAAGAGTTCTGGTATGATAAGCCAGGGCTAAAATATGTATTTGCACGCACACATTATTAATAAAATGTTGAACTTCACTCCTCATATACACACTACAATCCCCCACAACTTGTAAATACATCATAATAATCATACAAATAAAATCATCCTAGATTCTAACGATTCTATATTATACACCATGTACACAAAGGACACCATCAGATTTTCCACAATCCCATTTGCAAGTAGACACAGTCTTATAAGTTTGTATGAATCAAGAGTTGAAAGATCACAATATTATATCACTTTTATGCAGTCTAATGGCATCTAGTAGTCTACATATATATTATTTTCAGTTAATAAAGTGCATGTGCACACAACTCCTCATCAGTCACAGTATATTGTAGCATTGCTGGTGAAGTCAGTAATAGACCTTCCATTTAATCATATATTTATAATACAGTGGTATTTAGTAGGCCGAATGGTATGATCAGGATATGAGTTCTATCTCTGGCTGCATATCACTTATACTCCTTGCTGCATCTTAATTACCACTGTTGTTTGTCCTGCATTTGCCACTCCCATCTGCTGCTCTGATATGCATATAGCTGATTTGCAAAGAGAGTCTCAATTTTCAGAGCACACTGTAATAACTATACCTTCACCAGGTCACCTGGACTGTACAAATGCTGATGTGCGTTTCACCCCCTCCAAATTCGCTTATTGGGCTTAATCTGGGCTCATTTGCCCTGTTATCAGCACAAGTTAAAGGGGCCCATACTGGATAGCGGTGAAGTTTAAAGCCTTGGACATCAAATTAGAAATCAATATCACGTGTATCTCAAAGCCACATCACATCATAATAACAATACCCAAAATCCTAAATATGTTAGTATTTTATAACTCATGTTTTGACTACCGTATCCTCATTAAGCAACAATCTATGCTCTTTTTCATATATATTACTACCATTATCACATGTTTCTGTCAAACACATATTAATGTCGTAATATGTTATGACTAAAAACCTGTGCACGTCTCTAAATGAAAGCGCCAAGTTATGGCGCTTTCATTTAGCTTATTTATTTAACAATTTCATACCTAATATCCTATAAAATTAGAAAATACTGGTTTAATGCTTATGACCCAGCCAAATATCACACTAACTGGAAAAAGTGCTAATTGTATATATATATATATATATATATATATACTAAAATGTAAGGATATTTGTATCATTTCTCTAACCCTCCCCCCTATGACAAAGAAAGCAAAAGGAAAGAATACAAATATGAGAGGGTAGAATCTCAAAATAAATTTCACACATATAGCTAAATAAATAAAATGTAGTTGGCTGTTAAGATGGATTTTTTTCATTTCTAATGTAAACAATATAAATGGCTATGTCTGCTGATTTCTGGCAGTTGCAATTCAATAACTGAGTGAATTGGTGACAGCCATGTTGGTTTGTTACTAATCCACATCTTTTTTCTAATTAAACTCACTATGAGAAATAACCAAAGGACTTTGTTTTTTTCTTGGTGTCATGCGTGGGAAGTGGGGTGAGTATGAGTGAATTTTCCCTAACAATGCCCATTGGGACAGATGCGCTGACACATGTGCCTTCTGTGCCGGCCAATTAATACTGTTATAATCCTCCAAGTACAGCTCCTGACAGAGGCAGATCATTAGTACCATCCATAATTTCAGGCAATAATATGGTGGTCACATCCCAACTCTCACCTGTGTCATGCTGCAGATGAGCTCGTCGTCGTGGGCACTGAGACGGGTTCGGATAACAATAGTTCATGGGCAGGTACACCTGGTGGCAGTGACACCACAGGGTGCTAGGGTGAGCCAGCAACCAGTGAGGGAAGAGCCTGACACAGAGGGTGAGCGCAGAGCTTGATGACATTGCACATTGTATTGTACTACGGACAAGCTGAGGACACACAGAGCGAGAGACAAAAACTCAGGACAATGAGAAAGACAGAAACACAACAAGAGTGCAAGAATGAGAATGAACAGAAATAGATAGACTATCACTCAATTTGAAGTCTCCAATGGATGATGGGAGGTGAGGTTACTATGTTTCGCCCTAGAGTGCACCAAGTACACAGCAGACACTCACCACTTTGGTCACAGAGAACTAGTGAAGTTAAAGCAGCTATTGAATTATGGAGAGTGCTGGGACACAGCACACACACTGAAAAGACAATCACCTGGTAATAACAGAGACAGACAGACTGATGGGATAGAGACTGCACAAAAGCATGAATTAAAGAAGAGACAAGAGTGACAAGATAGGGACACAGAGAGCACAGAGAGGCAGACACAGAGAGTGCAGCGAGGCAGACACAGAGAGCGCACCACATCTCTGGGAGCAGAGTTTTCATTCCATCCCAGCTGTACACGTTCAGCACGGCCAACCAGAACTTGCCCCAATAAGGAATCCCAAGTGCACCACCTGTGATGTATATGTATAGATGTCCCCCTACCCACCTCATCTGTCCCAATGGGCACCCCGACTTTAAAGCGCCTGCTACCCGCGCGCAGATGTTGGGGCACGCTATTGATGGGCACGCTTTTGTGTGTGCGCGCATGCATCAGAGTCCATTTGTCCACGCGCAGGTATCAGGCACGTTAAAGTCGTACTACCAGGAATTCCTCATGCTGATACCGGCATCCTGGGCCTGGCAACTTAGATATTTAGTGAACAACGGGAGAGACTCAAGGCAAAGGGAGGTTTAAGTTGGGTATGTGAACATGTTGTCTGTTTCCTTTTTTTTATTTTTTTATTTTGCATACAAAATTGAAAATAAAACAATACATCTTATATTCAACATCCATCCATACAATCCTCACGTATTACATGCAGAGGAAGAATGCTACCAAGAAAACAGCACATTTCATTACAACTGCTGAGAATTACAATAATAACCCATATTATTTCAACATGTAGAGATCCCGTTTTACCCACTTATTTATATCCTTAATAGAACCCTTAACGGTTCTCTGAGTGAAATCTCTCGCCAACAATCTATTCCTTTGAAGAACCGTTACAATAGTCTTCCATATCAGGATTTTACCCTCTTTCCAGTTCAGGGAAACCAACCACTTAGCAACCATTAATGCATTAATAACCACTTACTAGTAGGATCAAAATCCTGGGGAAAAATATTAAATAAGATCAGCTCAGGTGTCATATCAATATTCAAATTGCAGATGTTTGACAAGTTGGAAATACATTCTCTCCATAACATTTTGATTTTTAGGCATGACCACCACATGTGGGCCTGGGTACCCGCAAGATCACACTCTCGCCAGCACTTATCCGAATTGGACCCTGGATCTAAATCATGTGACATAATGGGAACCAAGTACCACCTCTGTAATTTCTTGAAATTACTTTCCCTGAGGGGAAGAGTAGATTTTTATATATCAAAGACAAAGCACCCTTCCATTCTTCCATTTCTATTGAGAAACCAAAGTTGGATTCCCACTTCTGCATAGCTATTGACTTCCCTGGAGGAGATACCGAATCCAAAATTTTACTACGATTCGAGATACTGAAGACATGATCTCCTTTACTCAGTTTGTGCTCATAATTTGTTAACTCACGCAGTGAAACTTGATTCCCAAAAACCTTAGTCACCTCTGTTTTCAAAGCGACATAAGGTAGCCAGAACTGTGGAGGAACACCATTATTTCTGACTACATTACTATATGTTTTCAGCGTCTCATTAGCATAAAGATCTTGAACACTTACAAGATTCCATTTTCCCCTTAATTTGAGATCATTGGGGACTATAGTTCCCAAAAAGGGAAATTGGGGTTGCTGGTGACAGAAAGGGAATTAGATTAAATTTCTTGTTTATTTTAGACCCTTTTTTAGACAGTGCGAGACAACCACTAACTGGCCCTTTACTGCTTTCTTCTCCAGAGGTTTGTTCCAAATAACTTTAGTCCACTTCACTTCAAGAGGGTATTTTCTATCTCTACAAATTTCAATTTTCAACTACCTTGGACAAGTCTTAAAATGTGATAAAGAGTTACTGCTTCAAAATAACTTTCTAAGCATGGGCTGCCAAGACCACCCTTATCATACATCCTCCTCAGGACTGCATTCCTAATCCTAAATGATCTCCGTTTATTAATAAACTTATCTATCAACACTTGAAATCTCACAAGTAATGGCTTGGGTGTTTGAAGTGGAATACACCTCATCAGATAAAGAATTTTCGGCAATATGAACATTTCGCAGTAACCCTGCCTAACCAGGACAAATTTAATTTAACCCAGTTTCCCAAAGACAATCTAATTTTGGCCAATAAAGTTTGTAGTTTAGTCTAACTAATAATTTTAAATCAGCTACAAACTGTATGTATTAAAATTATACCTAGATTTAAATTCCTTATCCAGATTGAGACTAATTGTTTGCCTTTTAGTATGGTTGATCTTATAATACGAGACCTCTCCATATTGCTGAATTATTTCCATCAAGCCACTAAAAGACGTGTCGGTAATAGTAAATATAACATCATCAGTGAAAAGAGTAATTTTAGTATTTATTTCTTCAATTACCACCCCTTTACCTTTCGACTTGTTTCTATTTCTTTCCACAAGGCGCTCAATAATCAGGGAAAAGATAAGGGGAGACAATGGACAATGTTGTCTAGTTCCATTATTAATCATAAAACTGTCCGTTTCAAACCCAGGACCTACAACAAATGCAGAGGTATTAAAAGTACAAGATCATTATGGCCTTGATTACTCCGGCACCAAAGCCAAACTTTTGCATAGTCAAAACTATGAAATGCGATCAAAGGCCTTCTCTGCGTCAATTTCTAGGGCTAGCATAGGGATATTCTTAGTTTTACAATAATCTAAAACATTAATTAGTTTACGCGTATTGTCCAGACCTTGTCTGGACTTTATAAAACCTGATTAATCAAAACTAATAAGATATTTTATAATCAAATTCAATCTACTAGGCAACATTCTGACATAGAGTTTAATATCCAGATTTAGGAGTGATATAGGCCTATAATTAGCACAATCCTCAATGGGTTTCTCCTCCTTGTGGATCGTCCTAATAGAGGCCTGTAAAATCTCTTGAGCGATACCAACCTCTTTGATTTGATTAAATGTATTCTTGAGAAGCCTGTTTACTAAGTTCTTATAAATAGTATAGAAACAACCAACAAACCCATCAGGGCTTGGGGCCTTATTTGGTTTGAGTGAACTAATTCCCTCGTCAAGTTCCTCCAGGGATATTTCCTCCTCTAATTTTTCTCTTTGAGAGTCTGAAACTTTAGGTAGGTTCCCTGTTTTTAAGAAATTGGAAATTTGAGCTATCAAGGGTTTGCATACATCGTTCTTTAGTTCCAAATTGTACAAGCCCTATTAAACAGTACGGGGCTATTTTTACCATATAGTATTATCAATTCTCAATTGATGTATTTTAGTTATTTGTTTCTGTATACTTTCAATTTGGCCTATGTTCTCCCTATCAGGGGCCAATTTGTTTGCCAAAGAACATTTACTACGTTGAATATACAAGTCTCAAAGAGTCTTACCTCTTTCTTTTCTCTTCTTAACACTCAAGGCTATCATAAAATCTCTCAGAAAGGCTTTCAATGAATTCCATAAAACAATTTTCAATGTAATAGAATTTTAATTTAACACAACAAATTCTTCAATTAATTTGCCATTATAATCCCTGTCTTCGACTGATCTTAACAAAGAGACATCAATTCTATAATTCTTGGACCTTATGTTATTGAAGTTCCTTTGAATACATAAAGTGACATTTGCATGGTCCGAATAATAAATCAAACCAATCTTTACCGCATCGACTTTGCTAATTAAGTTTTGATCTACTAAACAGTAGTCAATTCTCGTGTATGACCCATGGCGCTTAGTGAGAACCGTAAAGTCTCTCTCTTTCAGATGGACAGTGCGCCATGCATCATACCGATTATATTTAAGTAGTGTTTGTTTCCTTTTGTTCAGGCGCCTCAGGTGGGATAATGAGGTACTGCAGATGGCTGATTGAATTAACTGATTATGGGCAGGTAATTTAACCATGTTTATGGGGCGAACCAAAGTTGTATTTTCTGTTTGCCTTTGTATGTTTTGTTAACAAAGTGAACAATACCCTCTTGGGACATAATACAAGTGTCTGAACTGTATCTCCTCTTGTTTTAGTTCTTCCCTGTGAAGACAAGGGGATTCCTCCCTGCTCAACTAGCTGACTCCACTGTTCCAGTGTTCCGGAGTTCCAGTATTCCCGTGGTCCAGTGTTCATGTGTTCCAGCTCCTATCCAGGATCATCAAGGAGGTTGAGTGCTACATAACCCCTCACAGATCTAGAACCACAACCTAACCAGTGGGAGTTCCAAAGTGTGGCCAGTCCAGCTGGCTGGGTTTTGTTCACAGGGGAGCAAGACACCTGATTCAGAGGCAATCTATATCTGCTCCTGAGGGTGACCAGCTGCAGGGTTTTCCAAGAATGAGTAATGTAGTAATCAAGCTTTTTTTCCCCTACAGGTTTTTTTTTTATTTCCAGTAGATTTTTTGTTTCTTTTAAATGCAAATAATGTTATAATTTTAATTGTAGTTTTATTTTTCTTTCTGTAATTCTTTTTTCTTTTCTGTATTTTCTTGTTTTAATGTTATAAATATATATTTATTTTTTGTTCTTCGTTTAGGGTAGATGGTTTAGTGGGATTACACTTAGGAACTATGTGTGACCTTATGAACCTCAATGGGTGGGGGGGGGCATAGGCTTCATTGGGCACCATAAGGACCCTGTGGTGTTAGGTTATTATACCATGGGAGACCATAAGGACTTCATGGTAGTGGGTTGATCTTAAATACCATGATGTCCATAGGGACACCTGGGCTTATTTGATATATTAGGGGATAACAGGACATAGACAGATGGGTCAGTAAACCCACAATATTCATTTTATTTATTTCTAATACCTTCCCTGCCAAGATTAGAAAGGAAGGGTATAGTTTTAAATGTAGTGTGGGCTAATACTTATCACAGAAACTTTTTTGGTAGGGGTTTAGCTGGTCCTAAGGGTGGTTGAGTTTACACATAGGTGTTAGGCTCCTGGCAAGAGCGCATCTTCCGAGAACATATAGCATCTTGCTAGACTTCTTACTGGAGTCATGTAATCACACTTAGGTTAGACACAAACATTCTGGTGTACACACAAGTTTTGTTATAGGCCGCATTTAATAGCTACGTGAGGGCTTATGTGAGACTTTCAAGATTTCCTATGGGAGCCATGTAATCAAATCCATAGTATGGTGTATAGAGCTGAAATAAGGACAACAGTCTCAGATTAACTTTTTTTACTTTGTCACCTAATTATTAACATAATTTTACAACAAACTGTGTGTATTAATTAATCAAACATTAAGACATTGGTGTCGTAAGCAGATTTTATTGCCACTAGTCCATGACCTTTTCAAATTTCTATTTTCCATGCAAAAAACAATGAATGTTTGTAATTATCTATCACAAACAACCTGGGGCCCAGCTGAATCACATAACCCAAGGCCCAGACCTATACCGCACTTTGTTCCAAAGCATCTATAATTACTTGTTTTTGGCAACCTATTCCCTGCTGGAGCATAGGAGAGGAGATGATGCCTCTTGAAGGAAAACCATAGCAGCCAAAGAGTACTGAAATATAGTGATCCAGCCATGTGGCCTTATTAACTAAACAATAGCAACAGGTTGCTCCTTATGTCTCCTACAGAGGGATTGTGAACAAAAGGCAGGGATGGTCCTGTGGTAGAGACAAGTCACAGAAGTACCCAGTAGCAATGTAACTGTAACTTTGTTAGAGACAAAAGTGCCCTATTCTATTAGAATCTTTAAAATGCCTCTAACCAGTAATTTTAGCTGCAGGTATTTTTTTCTCTAAATGTTTAGATGTATTCTATTGTCTCAAGCCCTCAATTTACCTTACTAAAGCCTAAACTCGTAAACCCATTTCTTTTTAAGAAGGAGGTGTGATCATATGATCTTTAAGCAAGCCAATAATTTACTTCTTAGACACAGTAGTAAATGAGACTGTCATCATGACTTCAATAAAGCATGGAAGTTAGATGTAATCTGCAATTGGAGGTTACAAATTAAATAGTGCTAGTAAGTAATATTAGCCAATCATGCTCGCAAATAATCTAGTAATCTATAAAATGAATAACATTTAAAAATATATTTTTTAATTGCATATTTGTGGGTTTGAGACTGTTGTGCAATTAATTCCAATGTCTTTCCATGCCTTCCTATGGTTTTAATGTCAAAATTATGTGTGTTTAATTGCTGATACAGCTCTAATAAGTATAGCTATACCTTATTTAACACTGTACATAGGTTCCAAACAATAGGAGTGTTAAGCGAAACAGCTCTAAATCGGTCAATTTAACATGGGGAACATAAGGGACAATTAATACACAATTGCAATTGAAATGTAAACTTGTTTTGTTTTATATGAACTTCAAACAAACAGCAAAAATAACACTAACACAAACTGAACATTAGCAGAAATATAAACTTAAAATTTTTAATGTTGAAGCTTATAGCTCATCCTGGATTCAGGTTTTTTTTGAGAATCCGAGCATTACAAGGTGTTTGGCAAAGGGGTAGCATTAAGCAAGGTATCCCTGTATATAAATACAGGCATTCCCCTTTTAACTCTGTAGATGTGTTTCTAAAAGATCAAGTGCTAAACAAACAGTGTTAAACTGGTCAATTTTAGAATAGAAAAAATAACAGGCAAGTTCGATTTTGAAATTCTTTCCATGGCTCTTAGTGGTTTCGAATGATACACAAGCATTGTATCAGTGTTTCTCGGAGATGTGTCGGGCACAAACTGTGTTATTTCCAATAGGGGATGTGTCTGACAAAAACAGCTGTCTGTATTTGAAAAAGCCCTTTCGAGTCCTATTTGGCACTCATAATATTTTGGACATAAAAGTGATACTTTTTTCAGTTGTGAGTTAGACTTTATTTGCGAACTAGAGCTACGTGTCTCATAGAATATTGATTTTGTGTAACTTTAATTTTTTAATCGCTCTGTAACTGTTGCAAATTTCACATTGGAATTTAATAAGGGCCATAATATACATCAGCATAAAAATTTGTCCAAGAAAAACAAAAGAAAGTGAACTTCACTTACAGAAGTGCTACAAATTCTGTGATATGTATGCCTCACAATATATTTGCAAGGCTTATTTCTCTTAGATTATATTATAGAACTATACACTGTTATAACTGACCATCTCTCACTTGCTCATATTATTCATAAATCCCTTTATATGCTCAGTTTCTATCTCTAACTCATTGTCATTTTAATTTTCTCATGACTTCTTTTAGATATCCGTAATATGTGCTACTAATGTCGCTTTTAATTTCTCCTTTCCCTCAGTGGAGATGTGATTTATTTATCATTTTGCATTTGAGCATGAACTAATGTGGAAGTAGGTGGGCCGTCACCCCAATTTGTCTTCCTCAATCATACCAACAAAATGTGCATTCAACAAGTCCCCTGCAGCTCCTTAGAGAACATGTCAAGATCTTCTTGTCTACTGATAACCTTGGGCATCTTAATGTAACTCATTAATCAGTTTTGCTTACATATTTCTTTTAAGTGCAATGGTGCACTGAATAATTACTTATGAAATTGCGTTCCATCTCATCCTTAACTGAAGATAATTTATTTCTGTTATGAAATCTAATGTTTTTCACTAATTCTGCAATGTGCAAAGTCTTGAGTTTTCTAAAGTTGTAATTCTTGGACCACAAAGTTTGAAACTTTATATTTTCATAATAGTTGTCATACATCATTCATTTTTCCAGCAGTTTATTGCTGACCTTTCTAATGGGGATCTCTGTATTTGTTGCTTTAGGACAATAAACTTTGGAAATATTAATTAGACATTCATTATTCTAATTATACTATATTGTATGCACATATGATGATAATAACAATATATTATGAGAATTCATTTACTATACAACCAACTTTTCCGATTAGGATTTCTTCCTGAAGTTGCAAAAATTATGTTTTCACAATATTCTTAAATAGCTCTAGTAGTAAATGCTGATTCTGTTTATATCAGCAAAACTCACTAATTAAACTTATAGCATAGGAACACACTTCCCAAAAAATACTGATAAATAAAAAAAAATGTTTCAGCACATCAATTTCAATGAAAAAGCAAAAGCCTAAAGGCATCCCTGATATAAAAAATAATACAGTAGGAGCTTGGAAAATGTTTCTTGGCCTTCAAATTAACAGCAATTATGATATTTGATATTCATTTCTGCTTCTGTAATTGCGGTAACAACTTTCTGGGTCCTAGATTAAACACTTACCACTGCCTCAAATTATATTTTTTTATTAATTTCTCCAGTTCTGATTGGCATTCTGAAGAGTGCATGTCATGGTGGAATGCAACCATCTGGCACTAATAAATATAATGTATTCCAGAATAATGAAACAATAATCTAAATATATATCTCTATTAATCTATCACTAAACAATAATTCATATTACAACAATATAATATAAATATCATAATATTACTTTATTATAATATATGATAATACTATTCTATAAGATTTTTATATTTATAGATTATAACTTTTTATGCAGATGCAGTGGCAGAACTAGTGTATGGGGGACCCAAATGCAAAAGAAAATTTTGCCCCCACAGGTGCACAGCGTTCTACCCCACCTCCGGCACCACTCACAAAAGACAGGTTCCTAAAGCAGATTCCTCCGACAGCCACTGGCTCCTCTTAATTTTTTTATCCCCCAATACCCCTTCCCAAAGCTGCTCCCTTCCCCTCAATACCCCCTCCCCAACCATTGGCCCCTCTTAATACTCTCAAGACCCTTTCCCAAAGTAGCCAATGGCCCCTCTCAATAGCCCTAAGACTACTTTCTGAAGTAGCTTCCCTGAAGACCCCCTCTGCCGGCCACTGGCCTCACTTAACACCCCCACAAGACCACTTCCCAAAGCAGCTACGTCCACTTGCATCTCCCCACCCCCCGTGACCAGCAACTCTTCCGTGTGCCCTGTGACTACCACTGCTGCAACCCACAACCCCTCAAGAAAAATATGTAAAGACAAAGATGATGGAGAAGCCCCCATATGAGGACCCCATGCATTTTATAGCATTTACTGGCAGCAGATTTACCTATGTGCATAGGTCTACAGGTGCTGCAGTAAAATATCTAACAGTAACCAAAATACTATATCTCAATGGACCCCCATGGTATATTAAGCTATAACTCCCATGGCAAGTAAAGTTAATTATACCATATGGATCCTCAGGACTCCCATGGCACCCTTCCTACCATCATATTGGACTCCCATGGATCCCCTGTGAATTATTTTTGATTGTCTTTTAACCAATTAGATAGGGCATTTGAGTAATTCAAATACTCAATTCTGATTGGCAGAAATAGGATTGACACATATTTCAGCCAACTGGAAACCACAGAATCAGTATATAAGGTAAAGGCCTGCTTGAAGAAATGTTAATTTGCGCAAGAGGAACATTTTGATTTTTTATAGAGCAGCAGGATTCTTAAGCAGTGGCCCATTTCCATGAGCCAAAAAAGTAGAGGAAGCATTCTTCAATCAACAAGGAAGCGCCTAGTTATCCAGGGCTGAAGAGTGAGGAGAAGGGCTTTGATGATTGTTGTAGGAGGGCATCAAAGGATAGGTAATGAATTTTTTGCCCCTTACATGTTTAATTTAGTTTTTATTTTATGTAATTTTTTTTCTGTATTTAGTTTTATGTACTATAGAGGTCTATAGTATAGGATTGCCTTTTGGTGCCATGGGAGTCCATGGGGACTCACATGGTATAGGGGTTAACCTTAGGTGCCATGTGGGCCCATAGGGACCCCCATGGTAGCAGTTTAATATTTGTGTCATGGAATCCATAAGGATCCCTACAGTTATATTTTAGTTGGGCGATCCTCTGGTTCATAGGGTCTAGCGGGTTCGAAGGAGAATCCTGGGAGATACTCATGCTCATGGAGTTAGCAGGTATGAAGGGGGAATTCCAGGGAATAGCTGGGCTCATAGGAGGTAGCATTTTAAGGAGGAATCGCAAGAATCCCCTAGCTCAAAGGGGGCAATGGGTATTGAGGGGGCTCCCGGGTAACCCCTTGCTCATAAGGGGCAATGGGTATGGAGGGTGAGTTCTGGGTAAACCCCGGCTCTAATAAGGTAGCATGCATTGAGGGGGTTCACTGGGATCACCTAGTTAATAGGAGGTAGCAATATTAACCAGATTTTAGCAACCAAGCCTCCTTCACAGCAAAATATTTGAATCGTCCAGGCTTCTCTGAGGCATTTTTCTGCATTTTCAGAATACTGAAAGTAACAACATTTGGTATCCTTGAAAGACTTACAAGTAATCTTCTGCAAGATCATATATGGTTATGTGAGGCATAAGACAGAGATTTATTAAACAGTTATTGGCCAGGTACTTTGGGCTTTGGATATTAGGGACATTTTGAGCAGTCAGATGGCATTTCTTAAGAAAAGCGAAAATAATATATAAGTGGAGATCTCCTAATGGTCTTTTGATTTTGAAAGATTCATGTTGGTATAAAGTATCAAATTTCAAAGAAGGATTAGAACTTAAAAAAAAAATGGGATGGCATTTCTCGGAAGTTAGATTTAGGCGTGTAATGTGATTGCTCAGTGGTGATTTAGAAAACCCTACTCAGAATATAGTATTTTTCACTGGTAGGGCAAATAGTTTGAGAGTTGTAGCAACGGCCAGCCCTTGTGATGTATCAGATATTCCAGACAACCTCAGTGGGTTACTCAAAATCATCTTGCATCTTCAGAGGAAACTCCCGGATACATAATTATTTTAAATATATTTGCCTATTAGCTATACACTCTTAAAGAGATATGCACATAATCACATTTAATTTATATACTCATTTGGGACATGAACATTCTTTACATTTTATTATATGTTATATTATTATATGTGTATCATGATGAATATCTCTCATGTGTTAAGCATAATGTAAGTAGATGCATCATAAACTGAGTAATCATCTGAATCTAAATATCCACATCAAATGGATGTCAATTGGAATCATATTGCATATTAAGATATATTATTAACATATATTTATTTACAGTTTATTGTCTTGATTCATTTGATAACTTTAAAAAAAGATGTTTGTGTTAATATAGCAAAGTGTTAGCACTTGTCAGGTTACACTGCTAACACTATGTCCCTTTCCTTGCCATCCATAACAATTCTGTTCAAGGCCTCTTCTGGTTTGTTTTGGTGTACCTCCAGCATGGACTCCAGCCCGGACATTACATTACGAGCACTCAAATGCCAATTATCTTCAAGGTCATATTTTAGAGTGTGATTTGACTGATCGGTAGTGTGTCATGGGGGCCACTAATGGTTAGGGTTAATGATATTATGGAGGTTCTTTGAGGTCCTTTGATACCATGAAGGTCCTTTTTACTTATCAAGTTGACACGTAAATTCCAATGTATCGATCCAAATAAAATATTTAAAAAAACAATTTATAGACTGGGCAGAATGATGTAAAAGCATATATTGCTGGCAAGTAAAGATTAGCTGTCCCATTGTAAAATTTGCCTAAAATAAAAAAGAACAGGTTCATCAGTGACCATCAAGGGTGTAGGAGCCCAAAAATTCTTAATCTGCTCAATTAAACAGATGCATAAAATTCTGGACTATGTAATCCAGTCCAGTTACACACATAAAGTGTGTTCCCAAAACAAAAAAATCTGAAAAAAAGGTGGTCCAAACCTAAAAGAGGCAGAGGAGGATAAAAAACAAAAACAAAACATGCATGTACAGTTCAGTGCTAATTATTGTAACTGTAAGAATATACCAACTTACCTGATCTTCATCTGCAAGCATTACTGACCATTAGGTAGTTGTCATGATATATCACTAGCCATGACCATTAAAAATGATGTGGCATCTCACAATGAATGCGTAGCTGTGACCACAGTCAGTGGTCCAGGGCCCCCATTAAATTCCAAACCTGTAATTACAATGAAAAGTAGGGAGGGGGAAGAGAGAGCAATAGATACTCCTAGTGCAGATCACTTGATGCCACTTGATGATAATCGATAGTATATTTCTATAGACTCGTCTCTCACCTGTGATGACCTCTAGAATGTGAGGTACTTTCAAGTAGGAATAATCTTTTTTCCACTGATCCGTGATGGACGTTTCCAAACTTCTAGATAGTCGGTTGTATGATTCCAATGAGACATACAGTGGAATAGTATCTTTTATGTCTTGAGACAATACTATGTGTATTGGTAAGATATACTGACTATATGCTTTATGCTTCGCTGCCTTTATATAGTGGTTGGCGTGTATACTTCAATCTACGCATATATGTGTCCTTGTGATTTCTTATCCAATGGAAAGATATACTCACACCACTCTTTTCTTATGAAAATAAATAAATAAATAAATATATATATATATATATATATATATATATATATATTTTATTTAGTCGTACAATATATCATGACTTACTAAAGAGTCATAGAGCATAGGGAAATAGATAAATAAAAATCACAAATACTAAATCTTTTTGTTAAAAAGTAATAAAAAAAAATAGGGTAGAAGACACTATGAATTATTATAGTAGTAAAATACTAAAAGTGTGTGTGTGTGATGAAACAAACGCTTTTTGCTGCTCGTTACTGCAGCTTCCTCAGTGTTATTTGTTCCTATTGTAAACACAAGATATTGAACATAGAAGTTTGTAAGCTTCCTTTCCAATTTTAATAAACTTCTTGTTTGTTATGTTTTTTATTTTGATTGGGGATTCCAATGGAGTATCTATGTGTACCAATAGTTAGGTAAGTACTATATTACTAACCCCCCAATGTGTAAGATGATGATAATAATAATAATACTAAAATATTAAATTAAAGTGTGTCATTTTAAACAGGGGTGTGATTGTTTCACTCAGAGATATTTTGATCTCCTTATTATTTATATATTAAAAAATATGAGAATGTCTCTATCCACAGAAATAAAAAGTAAAATACACATTCAAGATATGTATTTCTAATAGGACTGTATGTGTGTGCAAAGATCACATATTATATATATATAAATATATATACATACATACACACACCTAAGAACACAAACGTATGGCATAAAAGAAAGACGTAATTATTATTATTATACTTTATCCATCCCAAAGAACCTTATAATATAGTGACTTGAGTCATTTGGCTTATTAGCAATTCATTATAATAACTATTGATGATGTATTGTGAAAAAAAAATGTATACTGAACGTACTATATAAGACATGACTCCCTTCTATACTGGGGAGATCGAACTAGTTAATGGAAAGGAAATGAGAGAAGTGATACATCAATATGGGTGCTTAGCTCCCTCTAATCTGAGTTCTATGTGCAGTGAGGATACTAATACATAGGCATCCTTGGGAGGTGTGTGGAGGTTGTAGAACTGACCTGTGAGAAGACTGGCTGATCTTGTCCAGAAATGAATAATGTGAAATTTAACACTGCTGATCGGCTGCCAATGATAATGGTGACAATTCTTAGGTCTGAACTAAATACTTGCGGGTGCATCCGACTTAATATGTTGAACCCCCAGGTTTCCATGGAGACCTTTGAGCACCATAAATGTAAACAAATACAGTGCAATAACAAGAAGGGGTGTGAAGAATCCACATTAATTGTGGAGCCAAATGAAGTATATATTAAGTAGGCTAAGTCCTAATTTCCAGGTCCTAACCCACCAGGGGAAGTCAAAAAGTCTACTGGCTGTTTGAGATCCCTGTTGTGTGAACTGCCTCATAGGGTAAGAAATACATATATGAACTACATTCATGAGCTATACTTTGTGTCTGAAGACAATGAAAATTACTATTATAGCGGTACTCAAAAGATGTGGGACTCAAAAGATGGATCCATTTGGTTTCGGCCTTCCTCAAAGCGAGGTTTCTGTTGCCTCCTCTGTTGTTAAGTTTGACGTGTTCCACAGCTTGTACAGAAATGTGTCCCACATTCTTATTGTGGACTTTGGTAGCATGCGCATAGAATCCATTTGTGAGTAATCCTTTATTAGTGTTATATAGGTGCTCCCTGAATCTTGTTTTTAATGATTGAGTGGTTCGTCCCACATATTTTTTGCCACATTGGCATGTAATCTTGTATTCCACCTATTCTGTTTTGCAGTTCATCCTCTTCTTAATTTTATAATCCTTGCTTCTCTTAGTAGAATGTATTACATCATTATTCTTTTTCTTGAGATGTTTGCAGGTGGAACAGTTGGTAACTCCACAAGGGTATGTTCCTGTGGATTGACTGATCCATGAGGTACTCTTCTTGATGTTTTCTTCTTTTTTTCTTAACTGACTGGGTGCAATAAGAACCTTAAAGTTAGTATTTCTTTTGAACGTCACAGTGGGAACATTGGGTATAACTTCTTGTAGAAATTCATCCTCTATAAGTATTGGCCATAATTTCTTTAGGCTCTTGGTGATCTTCTTTGATGCTGAGTTGTATCTTTTTAGAAATTTGCATGGAATTTTTCTGTCTGTTATTGGAGCATGTCTTCTTTTTGCTTGAGAACAATGCTGATCTATCCATTTCTCGTGTTCTGAATTTGGCATTTTCCACTAGTAAAGCTTTTTAGCCTTTTTCTATACATTTTTCTGTAAGAATCTCGCTTTCTTTTTCAAAGTTTTCTATATTGGTACAGTTCCTTCTCACTCGTTGGAACTGTCCAAATGGAATATTATTAACCCATTCTTGTTTATGCCCGCTTTTGGCGTGAAGATAGCCATCGGAGTCAGCGGGTTTCTTATACAACGTTGAAGTAATGCCCACTTCTGCAACACTTCTGTCAAAGGGTTCTTGTGTGCCTTCGGGAGATGATACAGAATGGCTTTTTTGGGATGTTTCACCTCTAGGAACTTAAATTCTTTCTGAGTTAGGAGACCATCCTCCTTCGACTTGTTGATACGCTCACTGAATTCAGGATGTATTCATCCGTTTGCTCCTTCAAAAGTGGTGTATAGGTCTCTATGTCTCCAGTGAGATTCAGGGCTTCTTTAACATAGTCCTTTCTATTTTGGACCACAATTCCTCCTCCCTTATCAGCTTGTCTGATGACTATCGTGTTGTCTTTGCTCAGCTTTTTCATTGCCGATCTTTCTCTCTCACTAAGGTTATTGTGATGTATATGTTTTTTACCACATATTTTTTGATCTCTTTGACCATTAGCTTATTGAAGACAGGGATGTGGTTACCCTGTGATTGAGTGGGAAAAAAGGTTGATCCTGGTTTACTATTGGAATGTACAATTTTCCTCTTTCCTTCTCCATTGTCAACAGTGTCTTCCATATATATGCTAAGGTCATTCGTGGAGATGTCATCATCTGTGGATGAATTTTCTAGTTCTTCCATTATGGGTAGTATCTCCTGGTCCCCTTATGTCAAACTAACCTCCATAATTTGTGACAATGGCATATCTGAAGTACATTTGTTGATTTTGCTGTAATGTCTTTTGAGGGGGAAATTTCTGATGAACTTGTGCAGATCAATGAACAGTTCAAAGGAATCAGGCTCAGTTTCTGGTGCGAATGAGAGTCCTTTCTTAAGGATTTGTTCTTCTAATGTGTTGAGGGTTCTGTCTGACAGATTGTAGATCTTGATAAAGTCTAGATGTTTTTTCTTATTTTCTTTGTTTCTAATCCACTTTCCACCTCTGCAACCCCTTCCTGTTCCTTGCTGTTTTTTCTTTTTCTCCTCAGCGGAGGTGGTGTTAATACCGGTTTCTCACAACCTGGTGGTGGGCTTTCTGCTAGTTGGGGCCTGGCCTGGCCTAAAAAAGAAGAAGAAGCCTTGGAATTAGAGAATATATCTGCTGTTGAGGTAGATGGAATAGAAAGTGTGGGTTGATGGAATGGTGGTGTGTGTCTTGCTCTTGATGGTGGTATACAACCTTCATTTGCAACGTTGTTGGTGGTAGGTTCTCTATTAGATAGGTGTACAAAACTATGATACATGGTTCTTTCTTTATGGTCAAGTACCTCTGTTTCTTGCGTTCTTGACAATGCTGCTTCTTTAATTGTTATTGGCCCGTGGACAATTTCTTAAGATAGGATTGTGCTGATTCTTTTCCTCTGTGGGACAGAAGCTATCTCTGGTCTCGTGTTGAGAATGAACTGGTATTTGTTTTTTCCGTGTTCTTTTGTTGGATTAGTCCTCTCTCTGATATGGATCAATATTAAGGTGTAATCTTTGCTCTTTTGGCTTGAAACTCGTCCTAGATTCCGCTGGTGTATTCCATCCTCTTTCCTTCTGTTAAGGTCCTTGACAGGATCTCCTTAGGGCCCTGTAGTCATTTTCTAATTTTCGGTGTAATTCTCCCTATCACTGTCAAACTTCCCTCTTTTCTTAATGTATATTTCGTGTTCTAGTCTGTTGAATGGTTCAAGCTCCTCTATCATGGATTTAATGTTGACGGAGAGGTTCTCTCGATTTTTTCGTCTGAATCAAGTCAGCACCTCTATAAGTTTGAAGGAGAATTCGTCCAGGGCACATCGCCACTCCTTCTGGTATGAATCCGCCTCTATCTCGAAGCTACAAGATTTGTTGATTCTCAAGCCTCTTGGGATCATATTGTGCCTTCTATACCCCTCAAGGCACCAGTCTTTTACCTCCTGGCTGCTTGGTTTCTCCAATTCAATTAGTAATTTCTTGGCAGAGGGGTTTGTGGCCGTATTAATATTGGTCATGTCAGGGTTTCTGTCTCTCACAGATCAATTCACATATGATCCATATGAGAAATTCCCTGATTTCTCCTGGGTTCTTGTGTTTTGCATCTTGGGTAACCAGCTGCTAGCATCTAGTAAGTGGTGTGTCACACCTACTTATTGTATGCCGTAACTGTAAAAGATCAGAAAGATGATTGGGCTGAATGTGTTCCCAATCTGGTCTGAAGTGCTTGGTATACTCCCCCCAAAAAAACAGATAAAAAAGGGATATCCTCGGACCTCTATTATTTTTGTGCTATTTCTCAACCGATCTAATCTTCACGGTGGAGTAGTGGATCAGTTTTGTTTGTGAGGCTCTGTGATCTCACAAAAGGAGGATGCTGCTTTTCATGATACACTGGCAACTATGATGCATCTGGAACTCTAAATAAGAAAAGAAGGGAGGGGGGGCGGAGAGCGCAATAGATACTCCTAGCGCAGATCACTTGATGCCACTTGATGATAATCGATAGTATATTTCTACTAGCGACTTGCCCATCAAAAAATTACGGCAATAAAATTGTAAGACAGGTAATGCTGTTTGGCACACAATGTAAAGCTCTTAGTCCTCTAAATACCTTTGGTGCTCATTATGAGCCTCGCGCTGAGCTCCTTTGTAGCTCATCGCGTGGCTCGGAATGAGTGCCCTCGGCGCTCATTGCGAGCCTCTCCTCTGCTCTTTTTTTTATATAAATATATATTTTTATAATAATTTATTAATTACTTTAATAATAAATGAATATACTTTACCTATTTGTAATTAATATATCCAGCAATCAATATGCTAAAGAGCTAACAATCGCTTTTTTTTTTTCCTGCAGCATACAATGTACATTTGGACTGTTGGTGACCTGAGGTGTAATTGTCAGCAATGTGGCAAGTGTGCAGTGTAAATAGGCTGCGTGCGTGAGGCTAAACCGTTTGTTTAGTTGTGTAAAGAGGCATTTTAGAATGGTAATGTTATTAGTGTTGTAAAATGGCAGCGATTGTCTATGCATTACGCGGGTGTGGAGCATTTTCCGTCCTTTCTAATAGTGTATTTTGTACCTCGTACGTTCCTCGTATATATATACTTTATTTAGCCGTACAATATATCATGACTTACTGAAGAGTCATAGAGCATAGGGAAATAGATAAATAAAAATCACAAATATTAAATCTTTTTGTTAAAAAGTAATAGTAAATTATAAAAAATAGTCTATAAGACACTATGGTCTATGAATTATTATAGTAGTAAAATACTGAATGTGTGTGTGTGATGAATCAAACGTGTTTTGATGCTCGTTATTGCAGCTTCCTCAGTGATATTTGTACCTATTGTAAACACAAGATATTGAACATAGAAGTTTGTAAGCTTCCTTTCCAATTTTTAATAAACTTCTTGCCTGTGGCTGTAGGTCAATTGACGCAAGCCTGCAATTACAGTGCTAAAGCTAAAGTGCTAAACAAAAAAAAATGTATTGCAGATTTGCAAGCTGGAAACTGTTGTGCAATTATTTCTAATTTCCAAGTATAATAAAGTACAGTGGTGTGTTTATATTTGCTTTTACAGTGATATGAACAGGTGTTTAACCCACTTGAGAGTCCTATCTAGTACTCATAGAAATGTTTGATACATTTGACATTTACGGTTCGAAGGCAATTGCGGTCTTGATGAATTGTTGTAATTAAATATGGATTTTGCTTTTATATTACTGGTAACGTTTGCAGGTTTGAAACATCAAAGGAGGAGTTTGGACAGAGTTACATTTTTGACAAAAGCAGGGATTTTGACTTGTAACTCGCAAATCGATTGCTGGTAGCTAGAAGAGGCCAATTGAATAACAGTAACTTTGATGGGCTAAATTATGACCTCCAGTAATTAAATTTTGGCCAATTGATTGGGGGCCTATGTGTACTATCGCCTTCTCCATCTGATATTGTGTAGCAACATTGATATCACATTCATCAGCTATACAGGTAATAGCACATTTTAAAGGATACTCATGATATCATAAGTTCGGAAAACCTACCAATTAATACAGAGAGGACAAAAAGGTCAGCAGTCAAATTCAGTGTTACTTACATCAGCCAAAATAATCTGTTCTCTTACTGATATTGAGGAGAGCATCACATGCTTCACTAGTACATGTATTAATGCTGTCACTGATTAACATGCCATTCTGAGACTTTGCAGTATTTCCCTAAATTTAAGCTAACAACAATCTTGTCTTATAAATCCGTATAGATGATTGAATTACTATAGTCTGAGCAACATGTTTAGGCTGTCATTGAATGGAATGTCTATCTGAGAGCCACTATGAATATATTACATTTACTTCATATTTTGAACAATGCTTGCAAATGAAGAAGATGCATTCATTAACCTGAATTGTGCCTAAAATCAAAATAAAACATAAATATAATACAGAGTTTCTGGAGAAGCCCAGCTAGGTTGGACTCCACTATGAGTAGGTGTCTCCTCACCTCCCTATGCTGCCTCTACAGAATGCCCACTGTCACTGCGTGGTTGGAGGAGTTTCTGGCCTGGATCCCCCGGTTGCTTTCCATGAGCTGATGCATTAGGGCCAGCATCTGCCCCTGGGCAGCCTCCGGTGGTGAACCCTGGGATGGAGGTCTCAAGAGAGGAGGGGAAAGGAGTTGTGGCCTAGTGGGGAGAGGCTGTGGCCTGGCTAGAGCCTGGCTCACTTATGGTGGGAGTAGTGGTGGCGAGAGCCAGGCTGTGGCACTGCTGGGAGGAGGCGGTGGAAAACCCAGTGAATCGGTCTGATAGGAGAGCCCGGGCGGAGATCCTAGTTGTTGTAGGAGCAGGACAGTGGGGTCAAATGGCATGGTGCCCAGATGATTGGGCCCTCATAGCCTAGGTCTACCTCCTCCTCTTTCACAGGCTCACGTTGGACAGGGGCAAGAGAAGAATGGAATACGTCTTAATTATGTTGAATGATACATTGGTTTCTGTTAATTAATAATTATCTGACATCTTGTCTTGAACCTGGACTTTTTACCTATTTTGTTATATTATAGCCTTAAGTTCAATGTTTTGTTAATCTGAATTTTACGTGAGGGATCAGAACACAATAGTCTAAGTTGGTGAAGTGAAATTAGAAAAATATATACATAAAACTATTTTTTAGAAATAGAAAAAAAATTGGCATGTGTGCATGTATTCACCCCCTTTGTTATGAAGCCCATAAAAAGCTCTGGTGCAACCAATTACCTTCAGAAGTCACATAATTAGTGAAATTATGTCCACCTGTGTGCAATCTAAGTGTCACATGATCTGTCATTACAAATACACACCTTTTTTGAAAGGCCCCAGAGGCTGCAACACCTAAGCAAGAGGCACCACTAACCAAACACTTAGGGTAGGTAATAAAAAAATATCCAAATCTTTGATGATCCCCAGGAGCACCATCAAATCTATCAAAGCACTCTTTCACACTCGTTCTATATCACAGTCAAGAACATGGCACAACAGCAAACCTGCCAAGAAACAGCTGCCCACCAAAACTCACAGACCGGTCAAGGAGGTCATTAATCAGAGAGGCAGCACAGAGACCTAAGGTAACCCTGGAGGAGCTGCAGAGCTCCACAGCAGAGACTGGATTATCGGTACATAGGACGACAATAAGCCGAGCCAGAGTGGCCAGAAGAAAGCCATTACTTTCAGCAAAAAACAAAATGACACGTTTTGAGTTTGCGAAAAGGCATGTGGAAGACTCCCAAAATGTATGGAGGAAGGTGCTCTGGTCTGATGAGACCAAAATGGAACATTTCGCCCATCAAATAAAACTCTATGTCTGGCGCAAACCCAACACATCACATCACCCAAAGAATACCATCCCATTTTTCAGCAGCCAGGACTGGGAAGCTGGTCAGAGTTTAAGGAAAGATGGATTGTGCTAAATACAGGGATATTCTTGAGCAAAACCTGTACCACTCTGTGTAACACTTGAGTGGTTTAAGGGGAAACAAGTAATGTGTTGGAATGGCCTAGTCAAAGCCAAGACCTCAATCCAATAAAAAATCTGTGGTCAGACTTAAAGATTGCTGTTCACAAGCACAAACCATCCAACTTGAAAGAGCTGGAGCAGTTTTGCAAGGAGGAATGGGCAAAAATCCCAGTGGTAAGATGTGGCAAGCTCATAGAGACTTATCCAAAGCGACTTGGAGCGGTGATTGAGGCAAAAAAGTATTGACTTTAGGGTGCTGAATAATTATGCACATTGACTTTTTCTGTTATTTTGTCCTATTTGTTGCTTGCTTCAGAATAAAAATAAAAAAAACATCATCAAAGTTGTGGGCGTGTTCTGTAAATTAAATGATGCAAATTCTCAAACAATCCATGTTAATTCCAGGTTGTGAGGCAACAAAACACAAAAAATGCAAAGGGGGGTGAATACAAGATGTGATCTATTCTCTGGATCATGAGCTTGATTGTTATTGGCTCATAATGCTATCTTGATTCCAGCTGCGGCCTGTATCTGCATATGCAGCAGTGGGCACACCCATACATGGACTCCCTATTGGTTCATTACTCATGTTGTGCCCACTAACGACTGATTTGTCAGCTTCATGGATTTAATGATGCATGACTGATCCATCTATCCCTTGTTACATTCAGGGAGCTGACAGTGTCCTTGTTGGTCATCATGTACATGTGTAGTGTGTGTGATGCACATGTGGAGGCATGTTGGTGTATCTGATATTCACCTGACATGGAGGCTGGATTCTGTTGGGGCACCAGGCTTGGAGCTCCAGCGATCTGGCTCAGCATCTCATTGAGCACTCTTTCACACTCGTTCTATATCACAGTCACTTGGGGGCCACCACTTGGTGCTGCAGCTGCACTGTGCTCCTTGGCCATCATCCTCCTCACCTTGGCTCGGACGTCACCAAAGCGATACTTGAAGGACCTCACATACCGTTCTGCAAAGCCCACTGCTGTGACTGCAACCACTACCTCCTTCCAGGCCTGGGCCCTGGGTCTGGGCCTAGCTTCTCCGCCCTTCTCCCCCGAAAGGATAGTGGGGCGCTCATGGATGGCAAGGAGGAGGACTACAATCTCCAAGTGCATGTAGTTATGGGCCCTGTGTCGGCCCCAAGCCTCTTGCGCTCCCGACTGTGAACAGGTATCCTCCACTTCCTCCTCTGACCCTGAGGCCTGTCCCACCTCTGCACTACCAAGCCCCTAGGATCAGACCCCTCCCCCTCTGACCCTGAGCTATTATAATGGGCAACTACACACCCCCTCTCCCTCTACACCACTCCTCTCCCCATCACTCCTCTCTCCACCACTCCTCTCCCCACCACTCCATTCTCTCTCACTCCCCAGGGCCACCTCTCACTCCTCCCTCTCCCCCTCTACACTCCCCCTCTTCCCCTGCCCACTTCCCCCTCCTCTCTCCAACCTCCATCATAATCACAAAAAGAATAAGGATAAAGTAAAAAAAAAGTATTTGTATATATATATTTGTAAGGGAAAACATATGTATGTTTGATGTGTCATTTTTACTTGTTGGGGTATAGGGTGGGTGTGTGGGGTTGTAGTGACCTATCTATAAATGTATCTACGTGTGTTATTTATATTATGTGACAATCATGGTGTTGGAAACTACAATGACAACGGGAGCCTTCTGCTAGTGTTTTGCACTGGGCAGAACTCAAAATCACCAATACAGTTTGCCAGCAGAAAGATAGACTAAAGACAATCTGGATGCATCCTCAGTCCAAGCACTGGCATCTAGCATCTGGCATATAGACTATATTCTGGTGTGCCAGCGCGACCTTCGAGATCTCCTGATCACCCGAGTGATGCCCACTGCAGAATGTAATAGGGACCACCATCTTATGCTCTGAAAACTTCGACTCCACTACAATCCTAAACCAAAGTGCAAAAGAGCCCCAAAGAAGAAGTTACAGATTGGTAACCTCCAATCAGCTGAAGCAAAGGCCGACTTCTAGGCGAATCTCCAGTCAACACTAGAAGATCACAGATGCTTCATGGATTCTTCCTCAGATGCTCTATGGGAACATCTCAAAACCAGCATCCTGCAGACCTCTGAAGAGGTCCTTGATTTCTCCACAAAGAAAAACAAAGATTGGTTTGATGAAAACAGTTAGGAGATCCATGAATTACTATCGAAAAAGAGATCCGCTAATCAAGCGCATCTCACTCAGCCGTCTTGCCCTAACAAGAAAGCAGTCTTCTGTCTTGTGTGCAGCAACTTTCAACGAAAGCTCAGAGAAATTCACAACCAGTGGTGGACCAACCATGCGAAAAAAAATTCAGCTTTGTGCAAATGTCGGCGACTACAGAGGGTTTTATGAATCCCTGAAGGTCATGTATGGCCCTTCACACCTGGTCCAAAGCTCATTGCACAGTGCAGATGGTCAAACCCTCCTTACAGACAAGGCATTGATTCTGAACCGGTGGCCAGACCACTTACAGACTCTATTCTGTGCCAATCGCATAGTTTCAGTTTCAGCGCTCCATCGCATTCGACAACAACCAACGAAAACAGAACTGGATGAAATCCCTACTCTCGAAGAGACTTTAAAAGCTGTTGAGCAGCTAAAAAAGGGTAAGGCTGCAGGAGTTGATAGGATCCCAGCTGAGATCTAGAAACATAGGGGCCCAGCTCTTTACTCTAAACTCCATGAGCTCTTTGTTTGCTGCTGGTGCCAAGGCAATCTGCCACAGGACCTTCGTGATGCAATCATCGTCACCCTGTACAAGAAGGGAGAAAAGTCAAACTGCTCCATTACCGCAAGATAACTCCTCTCTCCGTCACAGGGGAAATCCTCGCAAGAGTACTCTTCAACAGACTGGTGCCCACTATTGCAGAACTCCTCCCCGAGAGTCAGTGTAGTTTTAGAGCCAACAGGAGCACCACTGACATGGTTTTTGTTCTCAGGCAGCTCCAAGAGAAATGCAGAGAAGAGAACAAGGGACTTTATGTGACGTTTGTCTACCTTACCAAAGCATTCAACACTGTGAGCAGGAAGGGTCTGTGGCAAATCCTCGAACGTATAGGATGTCCTCCTAAGTTCCTCAACATGATCATCTAGCTACATAAAGACCAGCATGGCCAAGTTAAGCACAACAACGACCTATCTGAGCCCTTCACAATAATCAACGGCGTGAAGAAGAGCTGTGTCCTTTCACCCATCCTATTCATGCTATTCTTCAGTATGATGCTGAAAAGGGCCATAACAGACCTTGATGTTGACGATGGACTCTATATCCGATTCTGCACAGACGGCAGTCTGTTCAACCTGAGGCAACTAAAGGCCCACACCAAGACAACAGAACAACTCTTTTGAGAGCTACTCTTCGCAGATGATGCAGCTCTTGTTTCCCATATGGCGACAGCTCTGCAGAAAATGACATCTTGCTTCTCCCTTGTTTCCCATACGGCAACAGCTCTGCAGCAAATTACATCTTGCTTTGCCGAGGCTACTGAGCTCTTCGGCCTAGAAGTCAGTTTGAAGAAGACTGAAGTTCTTCACCAGCCCGCACCTCAGGAAGATTACTGTCCTCCTTGTATCACTATTGGCGAGTCTAAATGCAAGAAAACAGTCCATCAGATTACCTATCTGCGTTGCATCATCTCCTCGAATGCAAAGCTTGACAAGGAAATTGACAATAGACTGGCAAAGGCAAATGGTGCATTCAGTAAGTTAAATAAAAGGGTTTGGATCAACAAGCATCTGAATAAGTGCAAAAAAATCAACATGTACAGAGCTATTGTGCTGACCACCCTAATGTACGGTTCTGAGTCGTAGGTTTCCTACTGCCACCACCTATGACTTCTTAAGTGCTTTCGTGAATGCTACCTCCACACCATCCTCAACATTCACTGGAATGACCACATCCCCAACAGTGAAGTCCTAGGACAGGAGTCACCTGCATTGACGTCATGCTGTTGAAGAAGAAGTTGCGCTGGGCAGGACACATCTCTGGGATGGAGGATGATCGGCTTCCAAAGATTGTTCTATATGGTGAGCTCACCAATGGCAATCGTGACAGAGGAGGACAGAAGAAGAGGTACAAGGACTCACTGAAACAGTCCCTTGATGCCTATCATGTTGACCATCGTCGATGGTACTCTTTAGCTGGAGACCAAAAGGCATTGAGAAGTACCATTCACCAGGCTGTCTCCTCTTTCGAGACCAACTCTTTTGGTGTCACCTCAGCCCTCAACACAGAACAAGCCTTCCTGTGCAACCACCGCCATCGAGTCTTCCTGTCCCACCTGTAGATGTGGACACCTCTCTTAAATCTTAATTTGTGAAGCCAAGCCTATATATCAGTTAATATGTGTTATCATATGTGTTATGAAAAATTAAGTGTAAAATAAGATTTTGAAAACTAGAATAAAATAAAATTGTAAGAACCTGCTGTGTCAAAATGCCTACCCTCCCTTTCTTTCTCAATGCTCCAACCACCAACTCCAGGACCTGTGTGCCGCTTTGTGATAATCTACAACACAGTCAATGCAGAGGCATCAGGATCGCAGCGTTATTATCTCTACCTGTCAATTAGTATCAGTTAGCCCGCTTTCTATTGGCTCACATGGCTGTGGCGCACACTGTAATTATGGGATTAGATTGTAATTGTGGATCCTATGTATTCCAGCCCACAAACCGCTTGCTTTTAGGCTTTAGCACTGTACTTGCAGACTTGAGTCAATTAAATACAGCCGTAATTGTAACAAATTTGTAACCCGCAGACTTTGTAGACACACACAGGCATTGTAATTACGAGCTTGGAATTGAATAGGGGCCTTTAACTTTTAGATATATCACAATATAAAATCAATGAGATGTGTATTACAATCCTTTCAAATGTTTGAATAACAATCAATTTTAAAACATTCTAGATTTTTTTAGATCACCATAGCAATCAATAAGACGTGTATAAAATCTTATCAAACCTGGATAAACAATCAGGTGTCTATTCCATAGAATATGTTGTTATTAATATTCAGTGATATAGAACATAGGAATATCCAGTAGTAAATAAAACTACTCAGGTTATAATGTATGATTATGGCAAATAAAATAATTTTTGTATATATTAGACAATTTAATAAGGGGTTTATAACAGAATTGATTAAACTTAATTTATCAAAGCAATCAGTCTGCTTTTGGTAGAATGGACACAAGTAGAAATCAATGACGGAGAAACCCTTGTCTAGGTATGATGGAGACCCTTGTATAGGTACGACTGCGCCTTAATTTGTTTAGAAGTAATCCCTTTTGGTGAGCCTCTCTTTGTCCTAATAGATAAACCCTTTCCTTTTTATCCACTCCCCGTCACAGGGCTCATTTCAACCAATTGCAATTTCCTCCCACTATGTTTGTATGTACATGCATAATTACAATATGTCAATTAAATGGTATATAAATATTTCTCTGTCCATTAGGGAGCAAACTCGCTCCATGTCCAACTAAGAATTATTACGGAATGCATGTTGACTTTTAATTATACTTTAATTATACTTTGATTATACAATTTATTTTTTTTAGGTTTGAATAAACCATTGTTCCTCTATCTACACCTGTTGAAAGGGTGTGATTAAAACAATGATGAATTTATAAGCCTGAGCATATCTTTCTTGAGACAGTTATATGTTCCTTTCTCAAGGCCTTCTCAGCCATCTGAAATAATTTGGCCTTGGCTCTAATGATGTCGCGAACAGTTCGCCCGCGGACTATTCGTGGCGATTTTGGCATGTTCGCGTTCGCAGCGAATGGCGAACATATGCGCTTTTCGGTTCGCCCCCTATTTTTTATCATTGAAGAAACTTTGACCCTGCACCTCACAGTCAGCAGACACATTCCAGCCAATCAGCAGCATACACTCCCTTCCAGAGCCTTCCATCTGAAGGACAGCAACCCAAAAAGCCCTTTTTAGGGCTAGAACATTATTTATTTTATTTTATAATTTTTTTCTGTGTAATCTAATTGCATATGCCTGCCTGCCAGCGTGTGTGTGTGACAGGCTAACACCTAACAGCTTATATTGTGCTCAGTGAAATAAAACAACACTTTTTTGACTGTAATAGATTGAATATTAGTTGCCTGCCTACAGGCGTGTGTGTGAAGCCTATTGCATCTACTCTGACAACTTTTGCCAGTGCACAGTGATACATCATATCTGGTGCAACCGTAGTGTACAGTGACATAAAACAACACTTTTTTGACTGTAATAGATTGAATAGCAATTGCCTGCCTACAGGCGTGTGTGTGAAGCCTATTGCATCTACTCTGCCAACTTTTGCCAGTGCACAGTAATACATCATATCTGGTGCAACCGTAGTGTACAGTGACATAAAACAACACTTTTTTTGACTGTAATAGATTGAATAGCAATTGCCTGCCTACAGGCGTGTGTGTGAAGCCTATTGCATCTACTCTGCCAACTTTTGCCAGTGCACAGTGACACTCATATCTGGTGGCACCTTAGATTGCACGCGCAGTGCCCCAAATTTGAAGTGGGAGGACGGACCAAGCATCTTTTTCCATCTCCCGCTTCCAAAAATCCATGCCATATACATGTCCCCTGATAGAGGATGTAACAGGGATTAAACCGATAGGAATAGTACTAGTTAACAGTACACACCTTATAATAACGCAGACAGAGGCAACGCGTATAATCTTCCATGCTGTGCAGTGGAAGCCCCCAGACTCTGACCTGTGTATAATCTTCCATGCTGGGCAGTGGAAGCCCCCAGACTCTGACCTGTCTATAATCTTCCATGCTGGGCAGTGGAAGCCCCTAGACTCTGACCTGTGTATAATCTTCCATGCTGGGCAGTGGAAGCCCCAGACTCTGACCTGTGTATAATATTCCATGCTGGGCAGTGGAAGCCCCCAGACTCTTGGAGTCTGAAGAAGAGGAGTCAGAGGAGGAAGGTGGCTTTGAGGAGGTGGAAGACCAAACACAGCAGGCGTCCCAGTGGGCTTGTTGTCACCTTTCGGGGACCCTTGGTGGCTGGGTGGAGGAAGAGACCTTCAATGACATCAGTGAGGACAAGGAACGGGACATGGCTAGCTTGGTATCCAACCTTGTGCAAATGGGGAGTTTGCGGTTGTGCAAAGGGACTGTTTGCGGTTGTTTGCGGTGCATTAAACAGGGAGATTGGTCTGTTACTGTGAAGCGGGTGTAACCCTTACACTACCTGATCGATACAACATCATACCTGATGTTTTAAAGTATGTTATTCCAAACAATTTAGGAATGTTAGGTGATTTATGCCCTTTATGGCTTAAAACCAGACTCTGCATCAACTATGTAATTTTCCGTGGGAGTTTTGCCATGGATCCCCCTCCGGCATGCCACAGTCCAGGTGTTAGCCCCCTTGAAACAACTTTCCCATCACTATTGTGGCCAGAAAGAGTCCCTGTGGGTTTTGAAATTTGCCTGCCCATTGAAGTCTATGGCGGTTCGCCAATGTTCGCTCGTTCGCGAACCCAAAATGTGATGTTCGCGACATCACTACTTGGCTCAATTACCGCTTCATGGAACATTTAGTGGGCTCAGAAATATTGGTATGATTAACCCTTTACCTGAAAAATGACCACACGATAAGTATGTACCGTATATACTCGAGTATAAGCCGACCCGAGCATAAGCCGAGGCACCTAATTTACCACAAAATACTGGGAAAAATAAGTGACTTGAGTATAAGCCGAGGGTAGGAAATGTGCTGCCCCCTGAATCCCTCTTATGCCCTATTGTGTGCCCTTACCTTGTGTCCCCCCTCTCTCTCCCCTGTGTCTCTTCTCCCCTCTCCCTTCCCTGTGTCTCTTACCCCCCTCCCTTATCACCCTCCTCATCCCCCCTCCTCATTCTCGACCCCTTCCTCATCCTCCCTCCTCATCCTCAACCTCCCTCCTCATCCTCCCTCCTCATCCTCAACCCCCTCCTCAACTTCCCTCCTCAACCTCAACCCCCCTCCTTATCCTCAACCTGCCTCCTCATCCTCCCTCCTCATCCTCAACCTCCCTCCTCATCCTCAACCTCCCCCCTCATCCTCATCCCCCTCATCCTCAACCCCCCATCCTCAACCCCCTGCTCAACCTCAACCCCCCTCCTCAACCTCAACCCCCCTCCTCAACCTCAACCCCCTCCTTAATCCTCAACCTCCCTCCTCATCCTCAACCTCCCTCCTCATCCTCAACCCCCTCCTCATCCTCCCTCCTCAACCCCCCTCAACCTCACTCAACCCCCCCATCCTCGTCCTCCCCCACTCAACCCCTCATCCTCCCCCTCAACCCCCTATCCTCATCCTGAACCCCCCATCCTCAACCCCTTCTCACCCCCCTCAACCTCAACCCCACTCCTAAACATCAACCCCCATCCTCAACCCCTCATTCTCAACCCCCATCCTCAACCCTCCTCAACCCCCCCATCCTCATCCCCCTCCTCACCCCCCCTCAACCTCCCTCCTCAACCTTCCTCCTCCTCACCAACCCCCTCCTCACCCCCCCTCCTCATCAACCCCCTCCTCACCCCCCTCAACCTCAACCCCTCTCCTCAAGCTCCCTCCTCCTCATCGACCCCCTCCTCACCCCCTTTCAACCCCCCTCCTCAACCTCCCTCCTCCTCATCAACCCCCTCCTCAACCCCCCATCCTTAACCCCCCTCCTCAACCCCCCATCCTCATCCTCAATCCCCCCAACCTCAACCCCCCTCCTCACCCCCCCCAACCTCAACCCCGCTCCTCAACCTCCCTCCTCCTCATCAACCCCCTCCTCACCCCCCTCAACCTCAAACCCCCTACTCCTCATCAACCCCCTCCTCAACCCCCTCCTCACTGTCTCTCTAAATACCTCCCCCTCACTTACCTGCTTCTTCTCCGGCCTCTGCTTCGTCTTGACCCCGACGTGCATGTGACGTCACAGGGGGAGGTATTTAGAGGGGAGACAGTGAGAAGGGGGCTGAGGAGGAGGAGGGGGATTGAGGAGGAGGAGGGGGGTTGAGGAAGGGGAGGGAAAGAGACACAGGGGGGTAGAGAGACACGGAGGGTTAGAGAGACACTAGGAGGTGTGACTCGAGTATAAGCCGAGGGGGCCCTTTTTAGCCTTAAAAAAGGGCTGAGAAACTCTGCTTATACTCGAGTATATACGGTATGTGTTTACAGTGGTAACAACAAATCCAACAGACAATCATATAAAGTAGACAATATATATATTCTTTTTATTTACAAATGTGATGACAGGGGGTGGTTTGTCCTCCAGTCGTGGCTGCATATCAGCTGGAGTTGGAGGTATAAGGTGACATGAGGATGGCGTAGGCTGAGGTTCAGATGGTGGTAGCAAGGTACCAAAGATTGAGAGTCTGATGGAATCTTTCCATTTTCACTTCCATAAGCGCTCTCTGGCTTCCCTGTCATCATTTTTTTGGTACCTTTAGATCTTTTAATTGTGCATCCTCATCTCACCATATATCATCATGAGGTTATTAAAATGCCTGTCCATCCTTTCAATAAGTGAAGCGACTGGTCACCCAGTATATTTTGGACTGATCTTTCTCCTTGCTGCATATATTGGAGCACAAATTCACTTGCAGATGGTGGGGGATTTGGAGGTCTGTCCTGAGACGTACTGGGCATTTCAATAGGAGGAGGGGGCATTGGTGGAGGTGGTGGTGGAGAACTGGGGAGGTCCTGAGGAGCCAGTGTTTGTGAGTGGCACAGGTGGCAGTGGGATTGCTTGTTCCTGGCTACAGTAGATGGTAAGAGGTGAAGGTGGAAGTGGTGGTTGTTCCTGGCTCCAATTGAAGATTGGAGATGGAGGTAGCTGTGGAAGCGGAGGCAGAGAACGGTAGCCAGAACCTCGCTATAACCTGCTTCATGATGTGGTCCTGTCCCTCTGAACCAGTTAGTGGTTCCTCTCAAAACCCTTACCAAGGATCATTTGGGACATCCCCATAATCAACACCACCTCCTGTGGCTCTGTGATAGTTCTGGTCCTCCTGGTACAGTGTATGAGTTAATATTATTAAATGAATAATTTCTTGCTGTGTGTTTATGTATACCTGATATCAGGGTCACTTCAGACATAATTGGCTGTATTGATTGTATTACTCAGATGAACATTGCTCTGTATAATAAGCTTTGTTGATCATGGCTCACACCAAACAAAGTAATCCTGCGGTCTGCCGTCTGCAGCCCATGAGCACACATACTCTACTGAATAGTATGTGCAGTGTGTGAGACTAATCAATCTGTGACCATTTCTGAGAAATAGTTGTTAACATTCTGATGAGACTTGGTTCCTCTCCCCATGAGTTACACATTAGCGGGAACGGATTGTATGGAAGAGGGCTCTAACCTCCTCTGTGGTATAATTAGGTGCCTTTGCCTGGGTATCCTGTCCTCCCTCTTCTCTCCCTGTGGCCTGTACCTTCCCACTACTACCTCCCACATGGGATCAGGCCTCTGACCCGTTGGCTCTGCTCAGAGTGCTTACATCTAGGGGCACATCCCTCCCCCTCCTGCTCCCCTATGCCTCTACTTCTCGCTGATCTGCTACCCCTCCCTCCTCTCCTTCTCTCTTCACTGCTACCATCCCTCATTTACCTTTCTCTTTACTACTCCCTCTCTCTATACATCTCCCTCTATTCCAAAGACGTTACTCTCCTCTCCTCTTCTCCTCCTTTCCTCTTCTCCTCTCCTCTTCTCCACTCCTCTCCTTCTCTCCAACATTACATATAATCATGCCCCCTGAAAGCTTGCAAGATCAGGCATGATTTATGTTTTCAGGCTGACATTAAGCACAGGCTTGCAGCAATAGAATATATCTAGACATGTAGAGAAAAAAAACTAAATTAAGGGTTAGAGTCACTTACGGGCTTCTAATAAAATATGGCCCTTAGTCAGAGAAATAAGAGATTTCTCGGTACCACTTTATAACAAAGTCAGATAAATTTGTAAAGTGACCAGTATTTAAAATGTATAATACTGTAATAAAGTGTATTTATAAGACTTTCATTTTGATAATGATAGGAGTCAAAAATGGACCATAAGAAGCCCGAGGGAATACATAATAATCTCAGTATAATTCTAAATGATTTTTACAAAAGTCATAATGTTATTATATTGACTGAGTGTAATCTTTAAAGCAATAATTGTGATGCTGTTAATAAAAAAATCATTAGGCTTCTTGCTTCATAATATATATGTCCCTCAACATGATACCTAGTTTTGAGGGTATATAATAGTTGTTATTATCTATTGATTGCTTTCTCTTATCAATTATCTCTTTCTTAGTTGGCACATTGATTATCTGTTAAATCATTCTTATATTTTCCCCTACACCTAAGGCCATATTCTATTAGCTGCTTGCAAATGCCTCAAACTCACAAACTTGCCTGTGGGTGGCTTTTTTATAAATGTTTAGACTCCAGCTCACAAATTCTGACCGAAAGGCTGAACTCATAAACCCTGCCTTTTTAAGTTGGATTTCAGGGGGCATGATCATATGGACTGACAATAAATAAGCAAGACCATAATTTACTTCTTGGACACAGCCAATAGTAAATGAGACCATCATCATGACATCATTAAAACATGGAAGTTACATGTAATCTGCAACCAGAGGCTAAGAATGAATTAGTGCCAATAAATAATATTTGCAGATTGGGCTCACGTTCAAGTACTCTAGCCACCTATAATAAGTATTGACCCCTTGAGTCCTGAGATTGATATTACTCAGAAATAAGATTTAAAAATAATATTTTTTAATTACATATTTGTGGGTTTGAGACGGTTCAGCAATTAATTTGAAAGGTCTTACCATGCCTTCCCATACTTTTAAAATACAGTATTGTGTGTTTAATAGCTGTTACAGCTTTAATAAGTGTTTGAAAAATCCATTGCATTTGAAAGAAACTTGATACTTTTTTCAGTTGTGGGTTAGATTTAATTTGCGAACTACAGCGACTCGTCTAAAAGAATATTGATTTTGTGTAACTTTAATTATTTAGAGCTCATAATATTCCGGCTGTGCTAAAACCAATGGAGTTCTAAGGCTTGTTTTGCGTCTCTTGCTGGCCCGTAGGGGAACTCATAATTGGACTGCGAGTATCTAATAGAATATGTGGCAATGCTAAAAGCAGTTTTAATTGTGTAGATATTTATGAATTAGGTGATAGAATAGGGCCCCTAGTCTAGCATTTTGTGAATGCTAACACTGATCCCAAACACGCACTGTGTGGAGATGCATCCTAATTAAGTTGTGTACCAGCATCAAGCCTTGACTCGACAAACGTTGCTTTTTTGGCAGAGGTCTGTAGAATTGTGCTAAATGAAGAGTTTACTATTTTTATAATGTTATGTCTATATTGGACATTTAGCACCCCTGCCTGTATAAGTTAATAAATATCTGTAAACCTGCTATAGACTACAGGTTATCTACCCACAATGATCGTTGGGTTCTTTGAAATCTCTGCACCAGCACCCTGATATCTGGCTTCTATATCAGTCAGAATCTCTCCATCAGAAATCAGCGCTTCCAGAAGTCCCAATTACCTTCCCGTAGTAGTGACCAGTATGTTCAGTATCGCAGCCATCCAGGAGAACAGGAACAAAATAAAGAGACCATACAATTTCTCTAAGTCTCAGAAGTCAACTGTTTTATTTTTGAAATGACAGCAGTATTTACAGGGGATAGATACAGAGGGGGTGTACACAATGTAACAATGAGAAGGGATGGCAGACAAATACAGGAGATGACCCCACATGGGGTCTGGCAGTAGCTTCTTGAGGGCAATAGGCTTAACCTTCAATACACATCTTGCCGTCTCTGTGTCTGAGTGGTTCAGACCTTAGATAGAGTACATGGCAGATGGGATTAATTTAATTTGCTAACAATGAACCAGAGCGGATTATAAATACAATGGAGGTGTTTACGTACATAATCCAGTTTATCCAGCCAAGCTGTCTGTCCTTTAATAAGCTCAATCGTCCAACACCTTGGCTGAGGAAAAGGGATCCTTGACACCTTGACTTCTATCAATCATTTCTATTTATCACTAAACACTCAAACTAAAGTGACAAATTATGTGTTAACAGTTTATAATAATTATTTATATTTTATTGTTATCAATATACCATATTTATATATATATTCATTCACTGAACTAAAGTATACCAACAAATTAAGCATTATAATCACTAATATCTACATATCTACATATATACATTAACATTTACCAAGAAAGCAACTAAACTACAGTTGTTCATCCAACCCATACAGTGCTACAGTATTGAGACAGATGATCCACCTTACCTTCAGTCTTAATACAGTGCTCCCTTTCTGATTTGCTTCTTTTAAAACCATTATTATATTTTATCACACCCACTTTGGCATGAAAGTTTTCTTTGACATTACCAATTTTCTTGAAGAAATCTCCTGACTTTCCTATTCTGTTATCTTCTTCTATTTCTTGGCATCACTCATTATAGAATGTCTACATGTCTCTTCTTGCTATTCTGTGGATTTCTGCAGTAGTTGGATAAGTATTTTCCTATCTCCACTACCTTTCACATTTCTTTATTCATGGGCTACTTTAAAAGCCTTATCAGACAGCTAGTTTGCCTTCTTAGTTTTCTTTCTTTTGGGGATATTCCTTGTTGCTGTTTTCTGGGTAATGTCACACACTTCTTTCCAAAGTTCTTCAAGCACTTTATCCTCCTTGTCTAGCCCCTTTAATTTGTTCTTTACCTCAACTGCATATTCACAGGGGATATATTTATTTCATTTCTGATTGGTCTGATGATTTTCTCTCTTTTTCTCAGTTTAATTTTGAACTTTGCAATAAGAAGCTCATGATCTGATCCAGTCAGTTCCAGGTCTTGTTTTTGCTGACTGTTTAAAGCGCCACAATCCTTGGCTACAAGGCATATAGTAAATCTGATTTCTATATTGTGCATCTGATGTTGATTATGTGTAGAGTCATCTCTAAGGCAGTTGGAAGAGGTTGTTTACTATGACCGAAGAATTATCTTGACACAATTCTACTAATCTCTGACCTGCTTCATTTTAAACACCAAGGCCAATCTTGCGCATTATTCCAGATATCTTTTGGTTTTCCTACTTTAATATTACAGTCTCCTATGATGAGAGTAACATATTTGATTGGGGGTATTTCTGGGAGGTGTTGAACATCTTGAAATAACAGGACAACTTCAGCCTCCTCAGCATCCATGGTTGGAGCATAGACTTGGATCATTATGATGTTAAATGGCTTGCCTTGAATTTGAAAAAGAAAATAATTAATTCTGTGACATATTGGGTTCTAAACAATAACTGGTTTAGCCACCCTTTAATTGATTATAAGGGGCACCCCGATAGCATACCTGAGGAATGCGCAGCGACAACTGCGCACACACACATGTGCGCACACACAAAAGAGCCGCCGTCAATAGTGCGACCACTCACATCTCTCACCTAGCAAACACAAAACGCTGATGTTGGAGCACGATACAGGCTGAAGGTTGTTAACTGCATGGTCCTGGGAGGCCGAAGGTGATGAGCTTTAAAAGTGAGAGGTGCAGAGGGGGGCAGAGGGGACAGAGAGCAGGTGTGAAGCTGGGGGTGATGAGTTATAAAGGTGAAGGGGAAGAAGAGGGGGCAGAGGAGACAGAGAGCAGGTGTGAGGCTGGGGGTGATGAGTTATAAAGGTGAGGGGGCAGAGGGGACAGAGAGCAGGTGTGAGGCTGGGGGTGATGAGTTATAAAGGTGAGGGGGCAGAGGAGGGGGCAGAGGGGACAGAGAGCAGGTGTGAGGCTGGGGGTGATGAGTTATAAAGGTGAGGGGGAAGAGGAGAGGGCAGAGGAGACAGAGAGCATGTGTGCGGCTGGGGGTGATGAGTTGTAAAGGTGAGGGGGCAGAGGGGACAGAGAGCAGGTGTGAGGCTGGGGGTGATGAGTTATAAAGGTGAGGGGGCAGAGGAGGGGGCAGAGGGGACAGAGAGCAGGTGTGAGGCTGGGGGTGATGAGTTATAAATATTAAAGAGGAGATGAGTGTGGTGTTGAGGGCTGAGCACTGTGGGAACACAGACACAAGACACAGATTTGTATTCTATATACAGGTATCTGGGTCAGTATCACTCACCCCCATGAGCTCCAATCCATCTCGGCCCCAGGATCTTGCTCAGGAACCCCCGGGGGCCCCAGGGACAGCCCTCCTCTTGTTTCCTCAGTCCCTATGCTGTCCCCTGGCTCTGGCCAGTACAGACTGAAGGGCAGGCTGGGGGCAGGGGGCTCCAAGCTAGATACTGACCTCACTGATCGGCTCCTCAGCCCCATGGCTCCCCCAGGTCGGTAATAATGTGAGGAGGGGGACACGGACGAGTCATCTGAGGACACCCTGGGAAAGGCAGCCCGGGAGCGGGAGGCAAAACTCTGCTTGCCCCCCATGGGGAAGGTCGGGGGCTAGCAATGGGGGGATTGAGGCATAGGGGCATGAGGGATAAAACTGGGGGAGTGGGATAGACATGGGTTAATCGGGGGGTGGCAATGGGGGCTAAAACGGGTGTTAAAAGAGATGGCAAAGGGTCATGAGGCTAAAGATTGTGGCACATCATGGGGCTAAAGATAGCAACAAGCAAGGGGGCTTGGATGGGAGCTAGAACATGCTCAGTATCACAGCAGCTGTCCCTCAGCACCACACTCCGGGTGCTCTTTTGTGTGTGCACGCATGCGTGGGCGCACATTTGTGGGAGCGCATTTGTCAGGCGCGCTATTGTCGTTCTACTATTGTAAGGCTACTCCATTTCTTTTGTGGAGTCAAAGTGGATATCAATATTTAATGTTGTCATCGCATTTTTGACCATGTCCAGTTAGCCTTAGTTTATAGTTTTAGGGTTCCAGGTTCCTATGCTAAATTGTTCTTTGCAGCAGTGGACTTTTCGTTCCTCTACAGACACATTCACAGCAGGGCACCCTCTCAAATCTAACCCAACCATTATATTGGATGTGGTGCTACTCATTTTCACCCTCTGTTCTTCCCCTTTACAGAAGTATGCATATTCTGATAAGAGGGGCTCAATTTCCGGGGCCATATTGTTATGTCTTTGGTTGTGCCTATCCATAAGGTTATATTGTCAAAGATACTGAAATGGGTTACCAGTTCCTTCTCCAGTGGACAGGGATTTGTCTGACCTCTCTGCTATGACATAGCCATCTTGGGTGATCCTACATGTTATAGTTCACAGCTTCAATGAAGTACACAAGCCCCGTCACCACAACAAAGTAGCGATCCAGAAGGGGATATATATAAATAAATAAATAAATATATATATATATATATCACATATTATAATTGTCAAACTGCAATTCGTTGTCACACTTTGCGGTTTGACAACAATCCAATCGCAAAGGCAATCGGATTGCGCGCATGCGCATTGCGGGGCGTTAGATCTATTGTGCATGTGTGGCGCCTAAGGGGGGGGGGGAGACACAGAGGGAGAAGGGGGAAAGAGACAGAGGGAGGGGGGAAGAGACACAGAGGGAAAGGGGGAAGAGGCACAGAGGGAGAGGGGGGAGAAGAGACGCAGAGGGAGAGGGGGAAGAGACACAGATGGAGAGGTGGGGAAGAGACACAGATATATATATATATATATATCTGTCTATGAAGAATGAGGTAGCCATGAGTGTCCAGTAATATGGATGAATAAGAGTATTGCAATATATAGTGTTACCTTTTTTATTGGCCTAACATAAATAAATAAAATGACGAGCTTACAAGAGTTATCCAATCTTTTTCAATTCAGAAGCAAAACTAAATAAGTAAAAGCAGAAGAGGCACAGAGGGAGAGGGGGAGAAGAGAGGAAGAGGGGGAAGAGACACAGATGGAGAGATGGGGAAGAGACACAGAGGGGGAGACACAGAGGGAGAGGGGGGAAGAGACACAAAAGGAAAGGGGGGAAGAGACACAGAGGGAGAGGGGTGCAAAAGACATAGAGGGAGAGGGGGAAAAAAGACACAGAGAAGGAGGTGGATAAAGAGACACAGGGGTGGGGGAGAGATACGCATAGGAGGGAGAAGGGGGAAAGAGACACAGGGGAGAGGGGGGAAAGAGACACACAGGGGGAAGAGAGACAGGGAAGGGTGAGACAGAGACGTGAGGGAGAGGGGGGAAAGAGACACATGGGGGAAAGAGACACAGGGGGAGAGGGGGCAAAGAGACAAAGGGGGAGAGGGGGGAATAGACAAACGGGGGAGAGGCAGGGGAAAGAGACACCCGGGGGAAAGAGACACAGGGAAGGTGGAAAGAGACACGGGAGGGAGAGGTGGGGAAGAGACACAGGAGGGAAAACGACACAGGAGAGGGAAAGGAGAGTTAAGAGACATGAAGGCGCTCATTGCGAGGCCAGTAAAGTTGAGGGGGAGAGGCTCACATTGTGTGGCAAACAGCATTGCCAGGCTTCATTTTTTATTGCCATCATTTTTGACTGGCAAGTCGCTAGTATATATATATATATATATATATATATATATATATATATACTGTATATATATATATATATATATATATATATATCTGTCTATGAAGAATGAGGTAGCCGTGAGTGTCCAGTAATATCGATGAATAAGAGTATTGCAATATATAGTGTTACCTTTTTTATTGGCCTAACATAATAAATTAAATGACGAGCTTACAAGAGTTATGCAATCTTGTTCAAGTCAGAAGCAAAAATAAATACTGTATATACTCGAGTATAAGCCGAGTTTTTCAGACCTTTTTTTAAGGCAAAAAAGGCCCCCCTCGGCTTATAATGGAGTCACTCTCCCCCCTGTATGTCTCTAACCCCCCGTGTGTCTCTCTACCCCCCCCGTATCTCTTTCCCTCCCCCCTCATCCACCTAAACCCCCCTCCTCCACCTAAACCCCCCTAAATACCTCTCCCCTCACTTACCTGCTTGTGCTCCGGCCACCGGTCCTTGACCCGGCGCCGGCGCCTCGTCATTAGCATATACCGGGTGTATATACAGCGTTTAGATAGTATGTGATCAGAAGAAGCAAGTCACATGTAGGGATTAAATATTAAATGATGCAGATTGCCTGTGGAAGAAGTATACAGCTGGCTTACCCTTCTGCTTCATTTGAAATGTTTGCTTGCTGGTAGACACAGTTTAAATGTGGTGGAAAGAACCATTTGACAGTTTGCTTACCCATCCACCTCATTTAAACTGTCCAATCACTGGTAAACACAATTTAAACAAGGCAGATGGATTTTTTTATATTTATATGTGCAATCCGCAAATAGGATATGAAAATAGAAGCCATAACTTATAAAAGTTTATTTGAAGCTCATAATATTAGCCTCACTGCAGAGTGCACATAAACAGTTACTACCTAAATGATAATATGTGGCGAATATAAGCATGAATTATTAGATCCCATTGTGGTATATAGGTCTTTGACAATATTAGATGAAAGTCCTCCTAGACTATAATATCATGTTATGCTTTTCTACACACTGAAGCAATTGTTATCCACAAATACATCATAAACACGCAGGTACTAACATTACTTGCTCAGCTGGGAGAATACTTATGCTACTTATTATTATATGTGATAATAACTAGTAATGTGTCTACCAGCAAGCAAACATTTCAAATGAAGCAGAGGGTAAGCCAGCTATATACTTCTTCCACAGGCAAGGAAGGTTGAGGAGGAAGGTTTAAGAGGGGGTTGAGGATGGGGGGGTTGAGGAGGGAGGTTGAGGATGAGGAGGGAGGTCGAGGATGAGGAGGGAGGTTGAGTGGGGTTGAGGAGGGTGATAAGGGAGGGGGGAAGAGACACAGGGAAGGGAGAGGGGAGAAGAGACACGGAGAGAGAGGGGGACACAGGGCATAGCACATTTCCCACCCTTGGCTTATACTCGAGTCACTCATTTTACCCAGTATTTTGTGGTAAAATGGGTGCCTCGGCTTATACTCGGCCGGCTTATACTCGAGTACATACGGTAAGTAAAAGCAGTGAAATCCAGAGCAGAGATTCAAAGTGACAGACATCATGAATAATATTCTGTTTGGTCAAGTGTGTATGTGTTTGCATAAGATCTTAGATAAGTTAAAACCAGCGTAATTTCAGTGAGGACCATAAATATATCCACTTATTAAGAAAGTAGAAAAACAACAGTGATAAAGCAAAAAATATTAACAGGAATGTGGCAGGGTCGCATGAAGTTTTGGTAATGCGATAGAAACCCCAAGTCCATTTCAAGTCCTGTGTCCTTATATTGAAGAGTGTTATCATATTCATTTCAAATATTTTCTTTCTTGGATGGTTTTGAAATGCCCTCTAAGTATTTTGATTTTCAGGTTTTGTTTAGAGTGATTATTCTGGGTAAAATGGTGTCCAACTAGTGTACAATAACTGGTTGGATCGTTATATTGATGACCTGTCCATCATACGGACAGAAGGAGAAAAAACCTCAGAGACTTCCACAATTCTTTCAGTCAGACAAATCACGATCCACTGAAGAAGGAACTGGTAACTCCAGTATCTTTATATATAAAATGAATTGGCCCTCCATTCACTAGCTCCCCCACTGGGTGATATAAAAGTTAGCAGGACTTGAAATATTGAGATCAAATTCATTTCACTATTCTTCTAATTGAACCAAAATGTTGATCTGTAAGCTAAGAAACTAAGACAATATATTTTTCAAGTCCTTGGGTGCTCAACTGTGCATTGTATATATGTATATAATGTAATTTGCTTTAGCATACACATACATTAAAGAGTAAAAATAACCCTGCAATGTATTTCTTAAAATATTTCCAAAACTACTTGTGTGAATAAAACTGCATAATTGTATACATCTCTTCCATTTCACTTCCTCTATTAAATTATGTTCAATTATAGAAACCTGTCAAGATGTATGAATTTCTTCCCACACCTTTTTTTCAATAACTGCTCTGCTTCTTTACTGAGTCACTATTTCATTTAAATAAAGTGCGTAAATGACTTTAATAAGCTTCTATTTCTCACACAGACGTGCAGACTGTAGAATTATAATGGGTTTATTATAGCAAGGAATGTGACAAACCTCTATGAGTAACATTTTACCTCTTTAAAAAAGAGTGATGCTAAACATACATATGACACTAGACAAAAGCACTTCTAAAAATGATTACAAAAATTAAACTGTTTATTTGAGTTTATGTGAGTCTGCAAAGGTTGAGAAATTCCCAGTTAAATAAACCAGTTTTCAAAATTACAACTTCTTTTTCAAATTTATGTTAGTAGAAGGTTAACCATTTCTTAATACATTGAAATGTATAATTAAATACAGATTATTGATTCAGGGAGTAATCCGATCGCCAGTTAATGGGGTCAGGAAGGAATTATTTTTTCCCTCTTTGATACAATTGGCCAAGTTTCAATCTGGCTTTTTATTGTTTACCTTCCTCTGGATTCAATACCTGTTTGGTTTAACAAGAATTAAAAAAAAAAAATTAATGTTACAAAGCATGTCATTGTTCAAAAAAGTTATTCACAGAAAGTTTACATAGTCTTCTGTTATTCATGCATAACTATCAATTCAAAATGTTAGTATTGTTAAAAAAATGGTTCAAGATTGTTTCAAATACAAGTTGCATGTTACAAACTTTTATGTTGTGGTTTACAATATGTATTCATGAAAACTTCAGCCATTGTTATATTGTTATTCCATATATGACAATTAAAAGAGTTAATATTTAAAAAAAAATATTCGATACCTGTTGGTGAAATACAAGTTGAACGTTAAATAAATAAAAAGTTTTATTCAAAATTAGGTATTTCTTTGTAGATAAAAAAAGGTTAAGAATGTCAGACACTCACATTGTGTGGAAAACCCTTTTAACAGCATTAAAATATTATTGCCCGTCATTTCTGAAGGGCAAGTCGCTAGTCACATATAATAGTTGTCAAACTGCAAGTTGTCGTCACACTTGCGAGCCTTGCAAAGTACAGTGAGCTTAGGGCCGCAACTGCGAGCTTCGCAAAGCGAGGCGAGCCATTGATGCATAGAAGCCTTCCGAAGACACTCATCGCCCTGTGAGGCGAGCAGTTGAGGCATTGAAATACGCAGGACTTATACTATGAACGCCAAAGGCGCTCCTGCGAGCCTCGCCGTTGAGGCATTGGAACACGCAGAACTTAGGCAAAATGAGCGCCAAATGCGATCCTGCGAGCCTCGCAAAGCGAGGCGAGCATTTGAGGCATTGAACAATGAGGGACTAAGCCTGCAAGCAGTTGAGAAACTCGGGATTTACTTAGAAAACAATTCCGACCTCGGAATCTTAGGGGCAAAAAAAACAACCTCGCAAGAAATACGACTTTAAAGGCCAAACCGCGGAAATCGAAAAAAACGGAAAAAAAAATGCAAATAAAATAAGAATACACTCACACACAGCACGGGTGGAACACCAGGATGCCTGGGAGTGAGGTTGCACGCAAATTAAAGCCGAATTTGCAGAGTTTCAACACTTGAAAATCGCCTAAGCGAGAAAAAAAATTGCAGACGAAAAAAATTTAAATGAGGCTAAAGGAGACCAAGGCGTGCAAATCACCACCAGGCACGTACAAGTTAGCCAGGAACATAGGAGATACAAAATATACCATTACAATGGACGGAAAATGCTTGCGTGTCAAATAACACATAGAAAAAAGCCACCATTTTACAACACTAACTTGCAAATAATAACATTATGATTCTAAAATGGTACTTTACTCTCCTAAACAAATGGTTTGGCCTCGCTCACTCAGCCTATTTACACTGCACACTTGGCACATTGCTGACACTTTCTCCTCAGGTGATCAACAGTCCAACTGTACATTTTCTGATGCAGGAAAATCCAAAGAGATTGTTAGCTCTTCAGGATATTGATTGCTGCATATCAAATATAAATAGGTAAAGTATATTTATTTATTAATTCATATGAATTTATTAATTCACTGTACTAAATAAAAAAAAGATTTTACACTGTATGTATATATCTGTCTTTGCGATGTGCGCCAAAGGTGATCGTTGCAAAGCAGGAAAATGAAGTACACAAGGGGAGATGCTCGCAATGAGCGCCAAAGGTCCTCAGAGGAGCAAAATCCTCACATGGTGTGGCAAACAGCATTGCCATGGCTTCAAATGTTATTGCAGTCATTTTTTGATGGGCAATAGAGAACTAAACAGAGTAATGATCCCTCCCCACCCATGCAACCTGCAAAAGCTTTTAGAAGAGCAAAGGAAAATACAGAAGTACAACAAAATGTTTTCATATATTTTACTTACTGTGAATTTGTTCCAAAAGGAAGCACTAAATACATGATGGTCATTCCCCCTGTTAGTATTGAATGCATTCTGAAACCTCCCCATGCCAGTTCTCTACCGATCACTGGGACACAGCATATAATCTGTGGCTGGTGGAAAGGCCTACATTATATTTTTATGTATAAATGAGAACTGTATCATTCTGTACAAAAAAAAACTGGCAGGGAGAAAATGAAACATTCATTACTTCTCTGTTGAATTTCACAACTTCACTCACTCAAATCATCACACTGTACTAAGATTTAATAACAAAGAGGTAGAAGTAACCATCAGGAAACGCTGCAAAAGCAGTATGAGTTGGGTGTTCCTAGAAAATAATTAAATGTCTCCATACTGATGGGAAAGCTTGGTGTGGTTGCCTATGCCCCACCTGCTTTTGGGAAAGAGTGATCATCCCTGTATTAAGTTACCATTACTTATTTGGAACTTGGTGGCCTTTAGACATAATGTATCAACTGTACAGGCAGAATTGACGGAAGTGGCTCCCCACCCGGGGTTACCTTCTACCTTATCGTTAACGTCCATGTTTTGGTGGAAATCACTGGGCTTTTTGAGATTGGGATCCTGGTACAATAGTGACAAATTGATGAGTACTGCTGATCTAAGGGAACGACTCCAGCTCCCTCCCAAAGGAATACTTTCATTTACTCAAACTATACCATTATGTAAGCATGCTGGGGAGAAGGCATGGGGCTCCAAGGGCAAAATGGCTTGTCAAAATCTGTGAGTTGTTCCCTCTTTCAAAAAATATGATTAGTCTGCTATACAATACTTTTAACACAGACACTGCAGAGAGAAAGCAAAAATATATGATCTTGTGGGAGAAAGATCGGGGAAAGACTAGGAAGCAGGACTGCTGGCCCTCTTCATGGACACTCTTATCTAAGGGGTCATACAACTACAGTATCCTGGAGACGTCTTTACAGGTACTACACAGGACATACATAACACCTGACAGAATCCATAGATGGAATCCTAGCACAAACCCGGAGGTAGGTACATTCTTTCTCATCTGGTGGACATGCCTCTTAGTGTAGAAACTCTGGGACAAAGTTTTTAAATTAGCTTCCTCGCTAGTACGCTCCCAGATTATTTTTGGGTGCTCCTGCAGGCTCTCTCCATTCCCCTCAGAACAAATTATTACAATTCCTTCTGCTAGCAATGGAGAGTCATATAGCTAGACAGTGGAAAAGCAAGGAGCTTAGCTCACAGGCAGTGGTTAACATGGTTAATTATACAGCAATCAATAAAAAAACGTACACATATGCTGACAGACTGCATGCCCAAGTTTATAGACGTCTGGAGCCTTTGGCTACTCTCACCGCTAAGTCTAAAAGGCATAATGTGTGACAGACCTGGCAGGCAGGGTGTCTCGGTGAGGAGTCAGAATCAAGGATGCTCAAGTTAAAGGATCCTTGGGATCAGACGTTAGAGTGGTAAGATCTTTTATGGGTCAACAGGATCCTGGGAGGTCTTTTGGTACACAATACACTGCCCCCACCTTTCTTATTCTGTTTTTTATTTTATTTCATATTAGTTATTTTGTATTTTTTATGCTTTCTCTCCCTCTACGAGTGTGAAACACTTAGCTAATAGGCAATCCCCATAAAATCTTAGGGAAAAACTTCTCTAGACACCATAACGTGCTCAGATTGGGTACTAGTCAACTATGGTTTCAGTGTACTTTTGCTATGAATGAGATGTGTTAAAAGTTAATCCTTCATTGAATGTACTTGTAAAAGATTTCACTCACTCTATTGTACCTACTGATGTGCTCATATTGTCTGCAAATTATGTTATATGGCATTGATAATGTGTCTAATAAAAACTTTTGAGACAAAAAAAAAAGCAGTATGAGTTTTGTATGAAGGGGGTATCCTGCTTTTTCAGTGTTTACTGCTGGTAACTTGTTGGTTTTTGAATAGTAAGCATCTACATAACAAATTGGGTTGCCATAAAGAATATCCAAAAAGATCAATGTATTCACACAAATAAAATTCAAGTATAGCCCCTTAAATATTAAAAACTAAGAGGTCTCTCTAAATCCAAGGGATATATTGAGGAACAAAAGGTGTATTTGTAATTATCATGACTAACATATGGGGGGCCAGAATTAGGGACCCCTAAACTCCCCCAGCAAGGGCCTGTATGGCCCAAGAACGAACTGTCTCCACCCTGAACTTAAGGACTATTTTGTTCTACCGTGGACTATTTTATTATGACTGTAATAATCTGTGTTATGTAAGGCCTCAGGCTCTGATCCGGGACCCCAGATCCCCAAAGAGCATGGCCTGGGAGTATTCAGGCCTAATAAGAATTGTTTATATAATGTTTAGTGTTATTGTGGTTAGGACATGACACTGTTATGCCAAGCCCCTTTTAAGTACCATTTTACAAGTAATGCTATAATGTTTAGAATAGTGATTTGATTTAATAAGATGATTTGGTCCATTGTATAAAGTTTAAATAATGTATTTGTGCTAGAAATAGGAACTAGGATATGCTAATATTATATCAAGTCACTTCAGTCACTTATGGGACAAAGGATAGTTTATGACCTGTTGGAATGTTGGGTCTGTCAGAGTGGTCACTGGGGGGGGGGGGGGGAGATGGGTTAAAACATTACCAGAAAGACATCTGTCCTCTTTGCAGACCTTCCATGTGTGATCAAATATGTGATACAGGTCACTTAACCCAGGCCTGATCTGAAGTGCCCTAAACAGATAACCCCAAGCTCTGGTGTATCTGGGATGGGAGGATGGTTTATGGCCAAGTGATGGGGCGAGTAGGTCACACTAAGAATTCAGACCCCCTCTCACAGGGAGGGGAATTAGGAAGGGGTGTGGAGAAATGTTTTGGGTATTTGTGATATATTTCTGTGAAAAGAAAAAAGAATAAACATCAGTCTGAGTTTGGCATTCTAACCAAAGGAGTGTCTGCATGTGTATTTCTTTCTGAGCTATGCTAACTAAAAGGATTCAACTTTGAATAATGGTCACGAGGCAGCAGAGATATTGAACACAAAAGGCACAACCTAGAGGGAGAAAATGTAGGTGCATGTGGCTCTCAACTCTGAGTTGTCACAGTAACAAATATAGTGCAATGTCAACAGAGTCATTTGTTTTTGCTAGTGCTCAGCAGGTCTGTACAAATAAGGAATTTCCTGAATTCTTTTATCAAAGACAAACTTCTTTCCACAGGCATTTCATCCAAGGTTTCACTTAAAGGGGCATGGAAAGAATTTTTTGTTACATCACAAATACGGTATCTCGAGTTAGGGATGCATCATTACTATAAGTGTCCTTGGTTGTTCCTCCTCTCGCCTAGACATAATGTCCCATAATGTCCCATATTTTGATCAAAACCGTTCAACATCCTTGAGAAATGTATTATCTTCCTGTAATTTTTCCCTGTGCAGAGAACTTGTCACCTGTCAGAATAAATAATTTTGTGAGGGCTCCACCAGGCTAACAGAAGAAGGAACTAGCCTTTAAGTCTAAGAAATGGTCTCCTTATTTTGCTTCACTAAGGAAAAAAGTTTGCGATAGTTAGACATGAACACATTGGCTGCTTCTTGTTAACTCCAAACGATTTGCCAGATCAATATGCCTAAAGTAATTGTGCAAACAAACAAGGCTGCTTGCAAGTTAGGGTTTTTAGTGCACTTTTAATCCCTTAATTGTGTTGGATATAAGGAATTAAGCCGTATATACAATTTATTTGAGGGGTAGTGGTGTTTTGTGTCAGATGTGATGATTGAATAATTTTCTGAGACATTTTTCTGCCTCTGCGGGTGGGTCTGAGTGTGCATAAGTTTAGGATGGGAAAAAAGACTTATACATGGTAAGTTAATCGTATAATCATGTTAAAAGCAATTTTGATCGCTTGGAGGGAAATTTTAATGTTGCTGGTTACTGTAACTTTGAGCATTTTTGCCTAATCGGGTCTTCTTTTGCACAGCACTGATAAAAGGCTAATTTTAAAATAGTACCTTACTTAGTTACAGTGCAATGTACACCTTAACTTAAAAAAAAAAATTTTTTTGATAGGGCCCAATGTCAATGGTAAAGTTATGCAGCCAGAGGTAAATTAATTAAGATATAATAACAAGAAATATATATAGCATTTAGGGATATCAGTGCTTGTTCTTTCTAAATACCTTGTAATTTGCTCACATTTTTAAATGTAAAGAGGTAAAGATTGTTTTGTTTTTGTATTTTTTTTACAGCTTTCCACCTCTCTCCTGTACTCCAGTTTATTCATCTTACAGTGCCAGCTCTTTCTGGGAATTCTTCAGGCAACTAAGAGAAACATTCTTCCAATTTTATCTAGCATTGTTCAAGATGAAAACCATGCAAATTAATTGTTGCAAGTCTTTCTTCACTACTCTCAGGTTATAAGCCTTCACAATATTTTCTGTATTAAGGATAATTGTTGCAAATATGCATATTACGGACGCCTTAACTTACTTCTGCCTATTAAGATAATATCTTCAAATCTGTCTGATTAATATGTATTTTCCTCTGCATGCAGTTGGAAAGTCTAATTGTAACCAGATTTTACTACCGGTGCCTTACATTAGTCTGTTTATATAATATATAAGAATGAGCTCTTCATAGTTATTTTCCTCCATTATATACAAATAAGATACAGAAAATTGCACAAAATTACTGAGCAGTTGATAATAAAAAAAAATCACTCATTTTAGAGACACATTACTAATAATTCATATATTTTTATATTGTATTATTTAACTTTCTAACTCTCCTTTAGCATATATTTTGTTACATTAACTTGTCTTAGGTTAAAGCATATTTAAATCTATATAACAAGTGCATAAGAAATCTTTAGGACTAAGACAAATCCCTATCTATGTCTACTTCTAATTATATTTATCCAGTTATAGAGTATTTGTATATAGCCTATGTTGTATAATGTAAAAAAATAAAATAAAATCTAAAAATGTATCGACTGAAATAGAAGGCAAGGACATGCAAAAATAATTTATGTTTTACCTAAATCACTTTCATTTATATAAAATTAGATAGTCTAGCATGTAGTAGAAATTATCCACAGACAAAACAAACAACATATAAATTGCTATTATTTATTATTTCCATTTTAAAACTGGTGAATACCAGGAATACATAAAAACAATTACATATAAAACATCATGCAAGTATCAAGCATAATATCTTATATACACCATACATATAAAGATCTCCCCATAGAAAAAAATACAGCTCAGACACTTTATATTATATTTATATATTATATTTTTACAACTTGGAGTAAAGTGTTTTATTCAAGAAATGTGTAGCACATATATAGGAAGTTGAACAATACTTGATGTAACTACACAATAAACAATAGAGCAACTTCAAAACAATAGCAAACGTAAATCATTAACCATTCTCTTTCTACTTTCCTATTGCTCAATCACAGAAGTGCCTACCATCTTTGGAAGAACATAACATGGGGTTTGAGGCAGCACTGTTCGGTCCAGGGCTCATAGGCACAAGGGAAGTGGTGCCAGCAAGTCTGACCATATTGACAGATCAAGATATGATCTGTTAGGGAGAGGGTAAGGGGTTCATCGTAACACTGCAGCCATATGAAAATCTAATTATTGCATTATAGTAACTTTAGAAATATATAAATTACAATTCAATTTATTTGACAATCATAGAAACGCAGGAGTTTTTATTGCAATATTAAATTACCACCAGTATAGGCAAAAAAGCTACATATGGCCACTTTCTGTGTTTGTGGGTATCACATATAATAGTTGTCAAACTGAGAGACGTCACGCTTTGCAAGGTGCTTTCGACTTAGGCGAGCCGTTAACGCGTAGGACTTAGCCGATGAGCGCCAAAGGGGCTCATCGCTGTGAGCCTCGGATAGCGAGGCAAGCTGTTAAACCGTAGTACTTAGCCGATGAGCGCCTCGCAAAGCGAGGCGAGCCATTAAAATACAAAAATGCGGGACTTAGAAAAAAAATTACGAGACACAGGACTTAGAAAAAAAAGATACGAGACACAGCGGCCGAACAAAAAAAAAGAAAAACACACTAAATACACCCCCAAAAATTACAAAAACATCAGAGACAGTATGGGGCAACAGCCAAGGAAAAAAATGGCTGGCGAAAAAAATGCAAACGATGCTACACGACCCCGGACCGCGCAAAATACTGCAAAACGCGTAGCACTTTACGTATCACGCTACGACCTACAAGATACACTATTATAAAAGCCATAAAATGCTCACGGGACGCGTACCACATTAATAACATTACGACTATACAATGCCACTTTACACAATAAAACAACTGCTTTACCTCGCGCACGCAGCCTATTTAGAATGCACACTTCAAACATTCATTACACTTTATAAGCAGGGCACTAACACTCAAAATGTATATTCTATGCAGACGCAAAATACAAACAGATTTTTAGCTCTTCAGCCTATTGCTCACTGCATATATCAATTATAAATAATTTAAGTATATTAATTGATTTAAGAAATCATTCATTATTACTTAACTACATATACATATAAATATATATCTCTCTCAGAGGACCAAAAGTACACGACAGGAGAGGCTAGCAATGAGCGCCAAAGGCGCTCAGCGCAAGCCTCACATTGAGCGCCGAAGGTCCTCACAGTACAAAATGGTTTAAATTATGTCTCAAACAGCATTCCCATGGCTTCAAATTTTATTGCCCAGTCATTTTTGACGGGCAAGTCGCTAGTGTTTAATAATAATTACCTTACACAAAATCCACAAAATTATTATTTATTTTAGTTGGAAAATTGTTGATAAAATGTACATATTCACTGCAATAATACCTTGTATTTCAAACGTTGAATCCAAGAGAAAGTATTACATTCATGAGCATATTTTGAAATTGTTTGCTTGCAGATGGAAATCTTAGTTTTCTGTATGATTTTCCAAATAATTCCTCTTTATTCCTGCATGAGAGGATGAATCTTAAATATGTCATTTGTCTGTGCTTGGAAGAGTAGGAGATTATTTTTCTTAATCATTAATGTAATTTCTTACCTTCTAACCAAGGGTATAGGAGCAAAAATATTTTTTGGGGGGGATACAGCTCATTGTATATACAGGGCGTAACATAGCTTATATATAGATACATACAAACATAGAAAGATCTGGGGGGGATGTGTCCCCCCCCCCATTCACTTCTTTCTCCAGAGAAATTTTCCAGCCTCTTTAATTAAACCCACCTCTAGGGGCACTCTTTGCTTGACTCTGTTACAATATATACACATGTGTGTGTAAATACAATAAGGAAGTGTCCTAATTACACTGTTGTTTCCAAATTTATCAGAATAAATTTTAAAAAGTGTAAGCTCTATAATGCACAGAGCATTTATGATATAATTGTAAGCCAACATAAAGTATTTCTAAACGAATCTAATGTGTCACTAATATAATTGTCGTAAGTGTGTGCCGCTCCATGGGAGCATACACACTTACTTCCTAAGTCCATAGTGCAACGGCCGCTAGCATGTGCAGATAGCAGTGAGCTGGAATGAAAAATGGGAGGGGGGAGGAGGGGGGAGGAGGAGGGAGGGGAGAGGGCGGAGGAAGACACAGGGGAGAGGGGGAGGAAAAGGGAGGGGAGAGGGAGGAGGAAGAGGGAGGGGAGAGGAAGACACACAGGAGAGGGAGAGGAAGAGGGAGGGGAGAGGGGGGAAGAGGTAGGGGAGAGGAAGACACAGGGTAGAGGGAGAGGAAGAGGGAGTAGAGAGGGGGAAAAGGGAGGGGAGAGGGGGAGGAAGGCACAGGGGTGGGAAGAACCGGGGACGGATGGGGGGGGGACACAGGAGAGGAAGTGCGGGGGAGACATACGGGAGGGAGAAGGGGGAAGAGATACAGGGAAAGGGGGTTGGGGGGGAAAATATCCCGTCATTTATGGCGGGAAAAAGACTAGTTTACAATGATTATACAATTTGATTTTGTTTTATTTTGATTTATAGAAGTAATTGTTCAGTATTCTGTATCTGGAATTAAACTACAGTATGAAAACTTGTAAGTTGAAATGCTATGTATGTGCCCTCTTTGGGCAGAGGGATTTAATTATAGGTTTTATTTAGAGAAGTCTTAATGGCACAATGTTTTGTGTCATTTTCTATCACATTTTCCAGTCTGGTGCATTAATTTCAATCTAACAATGACCTATTTTACTTTGACGCGGAGCATTAATTTTCCATATATACTTCTTACTCCTCTAACTAATTCAGAGTTCAATTATGTTCTGCACTGGTAATAAAGAATAATTAAGCTTGATACAATGTAACTCTGGGGTTACATAAATTATGGTGACAAAGAATGTATGTAGGTATAAAAACATGAACAAAGTAAGACTAATTTGTTATGCACAATAGCACAGCGGAAACTCTATACTTTTACATTGCACACTGAAAACATATTGTATTAAAGAAACTGTGTTGAAAAGTATGCATTGTACATTATATTGAGTAATTATAGACTTTAATTAATAGAGAAGTTTAACAGCTGACACCAATTTTTTTTTATTAATAGAAGTTGAAAGATGAGAACAGAGTCTAGATGTACAAAAATAAATACTTTTATTTTCATTTCATTTTTGGTTTCTATTTATTTTACTTATATTTAAATACATTGAAAATAGGCAGAACATAGTGATCAAAAAAGTGAAATTATCAGCAAACGACAACTTTTTGCTACTAATCAGAATAAATGCTAGAGTTGGCCTTGTGAACCTTAACAGAGGTGGCCTGCACTGCATTCAATCGGTAAAAAGGGAGGTTATAATTTTATTATGGTAAAATCATTTATTGAATGATTATACTATATTGTAAGGTCTTCAACTCTATGTCTTTTTTTGCACAGTATTGTCTTTGACATTCTGTATACCACATATGTTTGTTTTACTGGTATCATTTGTCTTTATATAGCGCTACTGAAAATATTGAAACTTTATAAATAAATAATCAAAAATATATTAATTTAATAATAATAATAATAATAATACATACATACAAATAGACAGCTAAGTGTTAAATTACATTTCTGGTGTGAACATATAGCTGAGCTGCCCAGATTTTAGTAGCAGATATATTTTTTACTAGCATAGAGCCTCATTCAATTGAGAAATTGTAGCTTACGATAGCCTGTACTGTAGCCCATAAACTAATCTGCCATTCAATTGGAGTCTTTTTGCGAGCCGCAAACATTCTACGGGTTACGGACTGAAAATCCCTGCGGTTGTTACAACTGTAACTTACAACCCATCTAAGCCTTTGATCTTTCACGTTCGAGTTACAATCGCTAAAATTCCAAATTGCAATTCAATTGTTACAATTCTGCAAGCCCACAAATGTTTTCACACCTGTAAACAGCAAATGTAGAAGAAAATCCTACAGTTATCAGATGGGACCCGCAAAGGGGTTAATGACATGTCCGTAGCACTGTAAATGAAAATAAAAAATCAATACTGCACTGTAAATAACTGAGAAAGCGATGAAAGACATTATAATTAATTGCACAGCAGTCTCAACCTTGCAAATCGGCAATAAAAAATAATTTAGTTTTATGTTTCATTTTGGGCTTATAATGATTTTGGGAATCAATGAGTTAATACATATTAGGCCACCCACATGGACTAGAAAATTATTGGCATCCATTGTTATTATTTACTATTTTGCGGGCTTGCATGTCTGATCGCTTACTGGACCTCTAACTGATTGACATGTAACCTCCATCTTATACTGCCGTAATGATGACAGTCTCATTTTCTATTGGCTGTTTGTAAATGGGTAGTTACGGCCTTTCTTGATCATGAAATGTTTCATATGATTTTCGGCTTTTTGCCCGTAACTTGCTGGCTTGTTCAATTGAATCTCCCTGTAATTGTAGCAGAGTTCAAGCCCGCAGCAAGGCCGTAGACATACGGCCTGTATACCGTGAGTTGTTGCCTTGCAATTGAATGAGGCCCATAATGTTAATTGTCACTCACGGTACATTAATTCTAATTGGACAACATCTCCCTCTTGTTTCTTCCACCTTTAGCACCCTTGCCTTCCACATTAAAAGGGAATATTATTTTCTCTGTTTTCAAATTTATCATTATGAGATTTAACAATTAACAAAGTCTTACAAGCACACAGATGTTGCAAGGTCACACAAAGCTGACACTTGTAACACTCTCAATGCTTTACAAATTGTGCTAACGTAGACAAATATATTATTTAATCATGCAGCCTTATAGTACTCCCTCAGTCAAGACAAAAAATAGCATCCTAGCAAAAATCAATAGTTAAAAACACTTTTAAAGAAACATCCACAGTTTTACTTTAATATGTGTCTGTTTAAATCTTTAGCCAAAAATCTTTGTTTAAATTCATATGTATTGTGTGTGTGTTTAGTCATTCAGTCATGTCTGACTCTCCATGGCCCCATGGACTTCAGCACGACAGACATATCTTGTGTCAGGTTGTACTTATCCATAAGGTTTTCGTAAATATTGGAGTAGGTTGTCAGTCCCTTCTTCAGTGGACTGCGATTTGTCTGAACTTTTTACTATGACCTGCCCATCCTGGGTGACCATAGATGGTGGCACCTATCCTGAGGCCTTTCTATATAGCTGCTGTGGACTTGCCTAATTATGACACATGTCCATTTTCTGGCTACCTACTTTGCTGTTCTGTTGCATTCTACTATATTCCAGTGATACCTGCCTTGCCTGGCAACTGGGAAGCTGTTTTTTTTAAAACGTGTGGTTATGTTTCCTTCATCTTGAATATTCTTATACTAGAATATTGCCCATCAAAAAATGACGGAATGAAATTGTAAGTGAGCTAATGCTGTTTGGTGTATGGTAATCAAATAAATAATACATTAATAAATTAATATACTTTACCTATTTTGAAGTAATATATGCAGGAAGCATTGTGTTGAAGACCTGACAATCTGTTTTGATGTTGCTGCAGCATACAATGTGTGCTTTCAGTGTTGTGGAGCTGCTGTGTAAGTGTCCGTTAGTGTTGTAAAATGGCACCTAATGTATGTGGTACGCGGCTGTGGCTGATTTTGTGTCCTTGTTGTTGGATCTCGTACTTTTTGGTAAAATCCGTATTTGTTTCGAGGTGTTTTACGTGTTTAGGGTCCTGTAGCCTCATTTTAGTTTTTTTTCGGTGGCCATTTTTTCTCTCGCTAAGGGGATTTTCGGGTGTCTAAACTCTTTAATTTCTAATTAAATTGAGTTGTAACTTCCCTTTTAGAGGTGCTGGGTGCCCCTCCCCCTTGCTGTGGGTAAGCTTTTTATGTGTTTGTTGTGTGTATTTTTGGTGGTTTCATTGTTTTCATGTGCGCGGGTTTTGGCTGCTAATGTCGTATTTTTGCGAGGTCGTAATATTTTTTTTTGTAAGTGGCGCTGCTCGTATTTGCGGATGCTAAGTCTGTAAATGTTGCGGTCGCGGTGGGAGCATCCACCTCCGCAAAAGCGGCCCCTCACTTTGCGAGGGTCCGCATTTGCCGGCCTAAAGTCTTCGACGTTCCTTGCCAGCAACTGCGGCCCCCACGTTAGCAACAACTTTTGTCAACCCGCACTGTTGACAACTATATATGTGATTGCCAATAGTTCTTGTGCTGCCTTAACCTCTTCTTCACTACAGTCAGGACTTAACAGTAATATCTCCAGTCCCCAAGTGGTGTCTTGGATTTACCTCTGAAGTGTTCGTCTGCTAAACCTTTTCTACTATTATAAGTCTGTGTCCTTCTGCCTTGGTTTCTGCTGTTTTTCTATTATTGGGATTTAGCAGCCAATGAGATCCCTACCTTAGGTGCATGTCTCTGACAGAACTGTTATACTTTTAATGATATAGCTATATACAGCTTAGAAATGTTTGCTTGCTAAGTCAGTCAAACAGACTTTGGCTGGTAGATCCACACACATTTACATATATCATGAACCGGGTAATTGTACTCATTGCTCAACTCTTTGGAACCAAGGTGAACTGAGGAGTTGTCATGAGCAAGTTCTTTCTTTGGGGGTGACGGAGGTGGTGGGTGTGAACTAGAATTCCACCGTCTCATATTTGATAAGTAAAAAACCGTACATCTGGTTTATATTGTGAGATATATAGTGAGTTGAATAAGGAAGAGTCTTTTCTAGGGAATCATGCTGTCTCATAATATGGCCAAAATATTTGAGCTTCAGCCTCATGATCATACCTTCTAGTGAACTTGTCTTGATCTCCTGAAGTATTGATTTATTGGATCTTCTTGCAGTCCAAGGGACTCTAATCAGTCTTCTCCAACACCACAATTCAAAGATATCAATTCTACAGCACTCAGATTTCTTTATGGTCCAGCTCTCACATCCATATGTTACTACTGGGAATACCATAGTTCGATAGTTTAATGTCTTTACTTTTTACAAGCTTGTCCAAGCTTGCCATAGTTTTCCTCTCCAGAAGCAAACATCTTTTAATTTCATGACTACAGTTACCATCTGCAGAGATCCAAGGAAAATAAAATCTGTTACTGCCTCCACTTCTTCCCCGTCTATTTGCCAGGTAGTGAGACTATTTGCCATGATCTTCGTCTTTTTAACGTTGAGCAGTAGGCCAACTTTTGCACTCTCTTCTTTTACCCTCATCAATAAGCCCTTTAGTTCATCCTCACTTTCAGCCATCAGAGTAGTATCATCAGCGTATCTTACGCATGATGTACTCTGCATATCAGTTGAACAAATAAGTTGACAATATACAACCTTTTTGCACTCCTTTTCCGATCTTGAAACATTGTGTTGTCCCATGTTCAGTTCTGACCATGGTTTCTTGGTTGACATACAGATTCTTTAGGAGGAGGATTAGATGATCTGGTACTCCCATCTCTTTAAGGACATGCCACATTTTGTTGTGATCCACACAGTCAAAGGCGTTAGAATAGTCTATGAAGCAGAAGTAAATGTTTTTTTTGGAACTCTCTTGCTTTCTCTATTATCCAGTGGATATTGGCAATTTGATCTCTTGTGCCTCTTGCTCTGCGGAACCCGGCTTTCACATCTGGTAGTTCTTGGTCCATATTTTGATGGAGTAGAGCTTGTAGAATCATAAGCATTACCTTGTGAAATAAGTACAATTGTTCAATAATTGGCACTGCCTTTTTTTGGAATTGGGATATAGACTGACCTTTTCCGGTCTATTGGCCACTGTTGAGTTTTCCAAATGTGTTGGTATAAGTCAAGTAACACTTTCACAGCATCATCCTGTAGAATTTTGAATAGCTCAATTGGGATTCCATCACCTCCTGCAGCCTTTTTAACTGCAAGACATCCTAGGGCCCATCTCACTTCACTCTGCAAAATGTCTGGCTCCAACTCATTGGACAAATTATTTAGGTCATCACTGCTGTTAAGATCCTTCCTGTATAGATATTCAGTGTATTCCTTCCACCTTTGATATTCTTGTGTTAAGTCACTACCATTTTTGTCTTTTATCACACCAACATTTGCATGAAAGGTGTCTTTTAGGTTCCCAATTTTCTTGAAGAGATCTTGTGACTTGCCCATTCAGTTATCTTCTTCAATCTCTGTACATCGCTCATTGTAGAATACCTCCTTGCCATTGTCTCTTCTTGCCATTCTCTGGAATTCTGTATTCAGTTGGACAAATATTTTCTTATCTCCACTACTTTTCGCTTTCCTTCCTTCCTGGGCTACTTTCATAGCCTCATCAGACAGCCAGTTTGACTTCTTACTTTTCTTTCTTTTAGGGATATTCTTTGTTGCTGTTTCTTGTATTATTTTGCAAACTTCGGTCCAAAGTTCTTCAGGCATTCTATCTTCCATGTCTAGTTCCTTAAATCTATTCTTTACTTCCACTGCATATTCACAAGGGATATTATTTATATTGTATCTACTTGGTCTAATGGTTTTCCCTATTTTCTTCAGTTTAATTTTCAACTTTGCAATAAGAAGCTTATGGTCTGAGCCGCAGTCAGCTCCAGGTCTTGTTTTTGCAGACTGCATAAAGCTCCCCATCTTTGGCTGCAAAGTCAATCTAATTTCTATGCTGTCCATGTGTTGATGTCCATGTGTAGAGTAATCTCGGAGGGTGTTTAATACGACCAGAGAATTATCTTGACAGAATTCTATTAATCTCATTCCTGCTTCATTTTGTACTCCAAAGCCAAATTTGCCAGTTATTCCAGGTGTCCTTTGGTTTCCTACTTTAGCATTCCAATCTCCTATGATGATAGTAACATCTTTTCTTGGTGTTATATCTATGACGTGTTGAATGTCTGGACAACTTAAGTCTCTTCAGCAACCATGGTTGGAGCATAGACTTGGATCACTGTGATATTAAATGGCTCGCCTTGAAATCAAATTGAACTAATTCTGTCCTTTATTGGGTTGTAACAGAGCACTGCTTTGGCCACTCTTTGATTGGCTAGGATGGCTACTCCATTTCTTCTGCAAGATTCTTGACCACAGTAGAAGATCTGGTGGTTATCTGATGTGAAATGTCCAATTCCAGTGAATTTAAGTTCACCAATTCCCAGGATATCAATGTTTAACCTTGTCATTTCATTCTTGACCACATCTAATTTGCCTTGGTTCATAGTTCTAACATTCCAGGTTCCTATTCTGAATTGATCTTTGCAGTATTGGACTTTCCTTTCTCCTTCGGACACATCCGCAGCTGGGTGTCCTTTCTGCTTTGGACCAATCACTTCATAAGATCTTGTGTTACTTATACTTGCCCTCTGCTCTTCCTCAGTAATGCGGTAGGCACCTCTGACCTGAGGGGCTCATCTTCCGGTGCCATATCGTTATGTCTCTGGTTGTGCCTGTCCATAAAGTTTTCTTAGCAAAGATACTGGAGTGCAAAAATGATCCTGAAAACAGAATTTGCTTTAAACATTGTAGAGGGAAATGTTATCCAACTTCTCAAACTTGAAAAAAAAAACACAGTCAAACAAAACTTTGAAAACTGCTTGTGAAATAAACATATTTGATGTTTTTCAGTATAATTACAGTAAAATAACAAAAAAACAACAATTTGTGCCCATTACCAGGAACATGGAAGTGCCAGGCAGTAAATGCATTTGATTAGAGTTATTAATGAGTGCAGTAAATACAGATTTCACCTAAGTGCAATGCATTACCAACTAACCACACAAAGCAATTAGTATGTTTGTGAATATAAATGACTGCAAATAAATTCATAAATTTCCCTAGGAAGTTAGTGTAACCTATTGCTGTTTTGTTTGGCTTCTAAAGCGTTTATGCCAATTACAACAATTTCCTGTTATTATTTTATTTTTTGCTCACTCATTTATGTGTACATTTTATGTTTAAATTATATCAAATTATATGCCTGAGTAAAAAATGAATTGATTATTATTAGTATAATGTATTTATAAAGTACCAATATAATTTGTAGCTCTATGTATAGGGCATAAAGTGCATACTTAAGACAAATATGGCAAAAGTTACACACTGGTACAAATAGTGGTGGGGGTCCTCCTCCCATAAGAGCCTACAATCTAAGTGATAATGTACCTTAATGTTGAGATTACATTTTGCTGAGTGCTTGAATTAGCAATGGAACCAGCTTGTGGTTTAGCAAAATCTTCCTGTTATTGAAGTTTTCTAGTAAACAAACATGATATATAAAGAGTTAAACGTCTTTCAATTAATCTTATGCATATACATTCTCACTATATACACTTTCTCATCATACTATTAATTATATTATTTCAATATATAATAGTAATAAATATATTTTTGATAAAAAATTATTATCTGCCTACTTCTCTAATAAATTAGGAAGTTTTTCTTTACGGCTGGAAGTAACATGGGGCCCAGTGCTTTGCACCAATACTAGCTATGAGCCACTGCCCTAAAGAGAATGCAAAGAAAATAGAAAAGGAACTGATATACAAACTTTGTTTTATGACAAGACTCCACTTTTGCTGGTTTGCATAATGTATTATTAACTGAATTATTATATGTTTTATTTTTATTTTATGAATATAATAACTAGGATGTAAACATATGTAATTATATATACTGTGGGGGGGGGGGGGGGCCAGTATTTGATCCCCTGCTGATTTTAAACATTTGTCCACTGACAAAGAAATGATCAGTCTATAACTTTAATGGTAAGTGTATTTTAACAGTGAGAGACAGAATAACAAAAAAAAAGAAAGAAAAAAGCATGTTGAAAAAGTTATAAATTAATTTGCAGGTCAATGAGGGGATTAAGTATTTGACCCCTTCGACTTACTTGGTTGCAACCTTTGCAAACACAGAGGTCAGATGTTTCTTTAGTTGGCCACCAAGTTTGCACACATCTCAGGAGGGATTTTGTCACACTCCTCTTTGCAGATCCTCTCCAAGTCAGTAAGGTTTCGAGGCTGATGTTTGGCAACTCGAACCTTCCGCTCCCTCCACAGATTTTCTATCTGATTAAAGTCTGGAGACTGGCTAGGCCATACCAGGACCTTAATGTGCTTCTTCTTGAGCCACTCCTTTGTTGCCTTGGCTGTGTTTTGAATCATTGTCATGCTGGAATACCCATCCACAACCCTTTTTCAATGCCCTGGCTGAGGGAAGGAGGGTCTCACCAAAGATTTGACGGTACATCGTCCCTTTGATGTGGTGCAGTTGTCCTGTAGCCTTAGCAGATAAACATCCCCAAAGAATAATGTTTCCACCTTCATGTTTGACGGTGGGGATGGTGTTCTTGGGGTCATAGGCAGCATTCCTGCTCCTCCAAACACGGTGAGTTGAGTTGATGACAAAGAGCTGGATTTTGGTATCATCTGACCACAACACTTTCACCCGGTTCTCCTCTGAATCATTCAGATGTTCATTGGCAAACTTCAGACTGGACTGTAAATGTACTTTCTTGAGCAGGGGGCCTTGTGGGAGCTGCAGGATTTCTGTCCTTCACAGCTTAGTGTGTTATCAATTGTTTTCTTGGTGACTATGGTCCCAGCTGCCTTGAGATCATTAACAAGATCCTCCTGTGTAGTTCTGGGCTGTATCCTCACCTGATTGATTAATTGCTTTTGTGGACAGGTGTCTTTTATACAGGTAAAAAGCTGAGATTAGGAACACTCCCTTTAAGAGAGTGCTCCTAATCTCAGCTCGTTTCCTGTATAAAAGACACCTGGGAGCCAGAAATCTTGCTGATTGATAGGAGACCAAATACTTATTTCCCTCACTGACCTGCAAATCAATTTATAACAGTTTTTGATATGCGTTTTTCTTGTTCTTTTTTTGTTGTTATTCTGTCTCTCATTGATAAAATACACCTACCATTAAAATTGTAGACTGATCATTTCTTTGTCAGTGGACAAACATTCAAAATCATCAGGGGATCAAATACTTTTTCCCCCACTGTACAAAGAGTCTGTATTTTGTTAAATGGTCACATTAACATTATTTATACAAGTGGTATTGAAGATACTTCTAGTTTGATCTGGTACTCTTCTTTATATCCCTCAACATATGTAAACACATTGAAAATGACAAAAACATGCAGACAGTCACACAAAAGCTCTATATAGCTCTCAGCTTGGGCGTAGGAACCCAATAAAGTCTGTTGGGGGGATAAAGTTTTAAGAGACAAAAAAACAAAAAAGCAACATACAATCGTGGCACACTTTTCAATATAAACAAAATGTGTTAGAATATCAAAGAAATTGTACTTATCCACCACCAATTGAAGATCTGAGGCAATACAGATACTCCCTCAATTCTAATTGTATCAGTCCAAGTCCAGCAGCCTCATTACATTTTAAGCCTGAAGCAGCATCGGCACAGTAGCAATGGCTGCTAACTTGAAATTCGTCTGTGTTACGGAACTTAATAAATTGAAACATGCCGCGAGTTACGGGTCGCAGATGCAAGCCCATAAACCATTCTTGCGCATGTTGCATGTGCGGTCGTGAACATGATCAATTAGTCAAGGGTTTAGACGAAGCCAATGGCAAAAGAGATCGTCATTATTAAGTCACTGAAAAATGAAAGATTTCAAAGCCTTACGGGTTTCAATTACAAGTTTCGATCGGACCAGCATTTCAGAAATAATGCATTATTAATAGATCAGTAAATATGATATTCTAGTCCATGCGAGTTCCATTATATGTATTAACACATTGATTGCCGGGATCAATATAAAACACAGAAAATTAAACAGAAACAAATGTATTTTATATTGCAGATTTGCAAGCTTGAGAATGTTGTGCTATTAATTATAATACCTAACATCACTTTCCCTTTAATTAAAAACACAGTAGGGTGTGTATATTTGCATTTACAGTGCTATGGTTAGGACTTTAACACCCTTGCGGATCCTCTCTAGTATCTGTTTTCTATTTGGCTACATTTGCGGGTTACGGGTTAGTGAACTCGTAGCAATTTAATTGCGAACGTAACATTTACAGGCTTGACAGATCAAAGGCTTTGCGGCAACAGAGTTCAGATTTCGACAGCCCCTAGGGTTATTCTGCATGTAACCAGCAGGTTGTTTAATAACCGTAAGTCTTGCGGGCTACATTACGGGCTACAGTTTTACACGTTTAGGGTTATTCAATAGGCTGCAAGTATGGCTAAATGATGAGATGCTATCCTAAAGACCTCTCTGCAGAGTAAATCCTTTTTGATAAAAAGAAATTGGTGGGGAGGTAAAAAAAACAAAAAACATAAAAATATAGTGAAGTAAGTTTGGATTATTTTAATACATGCATAAATATTGTATTTACAAAACATAAAAAACTATTATCTTCTTAATACTAAAACAGTCAATTATTTGGCATAAAATATTCGTAGAACCTCTTTTTAATGTCTGTATTAAGGCAGATAATTGACTTTTTAGTATGAGGCATTAAAGCCTTTTTTATCTTAAGACTTTTGTGTGTACTGTCAGAGATTGTGGGCATGTTTCTGCAGTTTTTTTACAATTTTTCATTTTTGTATTGCAATAACCTAAACTTACTTCTCTTCACCCTCTGACTGTTGGCATAGCCCAAGGTCCCCTACTCTCAACAAAAGCTTCCACCCACCTCACTAATATATCACTGTATAGCACAAAATGTTCCCCCCTCACTTCCCCTTAATTTTAATCACTACATGATACTTTACCATGGGAAAATACTGTGTGTGAGGGTAGGTGGCATATGAGTGATGAGGGAAAAGAAGGGGAAGGGAAGAGGAATTGGTGAAGAGTAAGCAGAAAGCAGCGAGAGGAGGAAGAAAGTGAGATGAGGAAAAGTGAAGACTGAAAAAACAGAATAAAGAACAACGAGTAGAACTGAGTTGGAAATATATAAATCATACCCCCAGACAACCCTGGCTATCAGTGATGGTCAACCTATTGTACCTGAAGGCTACACAGTTGACCACCCTCTTCTAATCCAAACTCTCCTCTCATTTGGCATCCAGGGCACAGCTCTTTCATGGTTCACATCCTATCTAAAAGATTGTACATTTAGCGTCTCCTTCTCTGGCACCTCTTTTTCACCTCTCCCTCTGTCTGTTGGCGTTCCCCAAGGTTCTGTGCTAGGCCCCCTCCTCTTCTCCATCTACACCTCCTCCCTTGGCACACTCATAAAATCCTTTGGATTTCAGTATCATCTTTATGCAGATGATACTCAAATCTACCTCTCTGCACCCGATCTATCCCCCTCTCTAGCATATCCTCCTGGATGTCTACCCGTCAACTCAAACTCAACATGTCTAAGACTGAACTCCTAATCTTTACACCCTCTACTACAGCTTCCACTTCTCAAATATCTCTCACTGTTGACAACACCATCATCACTCCCACCTCCCAGGCCCGTTTTCTTGGGGTTCTACTGGACCCTCTCTTTTATTCCTCACATCCAATCGATAACAAAATCTTGTCAGTTTCACCTAAAAAACATCTCCAAAATTTGTCATTATCTTACACAAGACACAGCTAAAATTCGAATACACTCTCTCATCATATCTCGACTCGACTACTGCAATTCACTCCTTGCTGGCCTACCCATCTCTCGTCTGTCTCCCCTCCAATCCATAATGAACGCCTCCGCTAGACTCATCTTCAATACCAAACGATCAGTGTCTGCACCTCCTCTCTGTCAATCACTCCACTGGCTTCCCATAGCTTCCCGGATCACATTTTAAAACATGACCCTAACATATAAAGCCGTCAACAACAGTGCACCCCCTTATATCTCTGCTCTTGTTTCAAAATGCTCTCCCAACCGCTCCCTTCGTTCTGCTAACGACCTTCTTCTTTCTTCCTCTCTCATCAATTCCTCTCACTCCCGTCTTCAAGACTTTTCTTGTGCTGCCCCTACTATTTGGAACTCCTTGCCTCGCTCCATTAGATTATCTTCCTGCCTCAAAACATTTAAAAAACTACTAAAAACACACCTGTTTAAAAAATCTTATCACCTTCAGCCTTTATAATTACAACTGCACACAGCTTAATAACACTCACACCCACAATCTACAGTACAGCACACAGACCCCTCCAATTGACTAAACAAATTGCATTCATGTTGCCATTTTGTATTTGTCACCCTCTTGTATCACACCTAAACCCTTAGATTGTAATTTGCGAGTTTTCAATCGTGTGTCCGTGTCTTGGAAACAAGCACTATGTACATTTGATTATAAGCTCAAAAACAGGGCCCACGCTTCTTTATAAGGTGTTAAGTTTGTTTTTTGCCATGTACTAAACCCCTGTACAGCGCTATGGAATATGTTGGCGCAATATAAATAAAGCTAATAATCACATATATAGTTGTGAGCGTACAAGTTGTTGCTAATGTTTGCGGGCTAGCGTAGCTGCGGGCGAGGGACTCAGTTGCTGTCATGGAGCGCAGAAGGCGCTCCTTGCCAGCAACTGCGACCCTCGCAAAATTTACGTTAAAACGCAAACAACACGACACAACAATCGCGACCCTCGCAAACTTTACCTCACAACGCAAAAAACACGTTACCACACATTACGACCTCGCAAAAATCTGCCACAACTCGCGAACATCACAAAATTAAAAATACAATAAATACACACAGCACATACATAAAAAGCTTACCTACAGCAAGAGGGAGCATCCAGGACCTCAAAAAAAACAACTTACACCTTCAGTTAACTAAAAATAAAAGTGTTTAGAAACTAAAAAAATCTAAAAAAAAAAACTATGTAGAACAGTTGACAAATGTGCAAGAGAGACTGATATTGTGGTTGTGGAGAGATAAAATGCACTGTATGCTTTCAACTCTAGAGAACAGATTGTGGTTGGCAAGTGAATCCTCTAAGGAATCCATGTGGTCCTTGTGCCAACTGTTGCCCACCACTGCTCTAGATTTATTTGAATTGAGTGAATGATCTTTTCTCAATATATGTTGTTACAGATACCATGAATACTGAGCAACCCAACAAATACACACACATGTGACACTTGAAATCATCTTTTTCATATGTTTGATATTCACTTATTTGAGCAGCAGAACTGACCGGACAAGTACAACCAGTTAAATTAGTATATAAACATGTTCATCCTAACTAAAAGAAATCTTCATATTTATACCATATTAATTACTAAATCCTTCAACGTACTTATTACTGTACCAATGCCTTGATTATTTTTGAGCATTCCATCTTAGCAAACTCCAAGAAAGTCTTAACTATGCTATTCCTCATACTTAGCTCTGGACACAAATCATTATCTACATTGGAAATTATAATAATTTAGATTGTAAGTTTCTGAGTTTTCAATATTTTATGTGGGATTTGAAAACAAGCACTATGTACTTTTGATTTTAAGCTCAAAAACAGGGCCCTCCATTCTTTGCTATGTGTTAATTTTGTTTTTGCCATGTACATCACTACTGAATATGTTTGTGTGTTCCAAATAAAAAATAAAAATAATAATAATAATAATAATAATAATAGTTAGCTCTGTCTAATGAATCAAATAAAAGATCCAAGATTTGTCTCCAGTATTTTTTAACATTATTTTTATGCTATTTATATATGATCATGTATTGCTTATTGTTTCAGAAAATAAAGATGTAGCTAACACTTTTTATATTCTAACATTTCAAGTTCCTCTTCTTGTGAGTGAAAACAGTAATGCAAAGTTGAGGTTAAGAGTAAGCTTTGTAAGAGTATGAAGCCAGAAGGAGGCTCTCTTGGTCATAATTCAAGTCATAGCTGGCAGCAAGCTTCATAACCGGAGCAGAAAGCTGGCTCTGTTGGGAAGCACAGCAAATTAGAAAAGTTCCAATGCCAGTGAAAATAAACTTTCTACAAAACTTGAACTTAAATGGGAAGTTTAATCTAAACACAAGTTACTAGGAGTTTTAATATATGTGTAAAAATATTATCACTCATCTTTATTTTGCCAAGCATCTATGTTAGGTATTGTGAGATGTGATGAACAGAGAATTTGAATCTAATTGACACAGGTTTTACTTCAGCTGCAGTGATTGACTCTTGAGCTAGATCTTGAACTTTTGACTCAATAAGGTAAAAAGCTCAATGTCACTGACAAAAATCAATTTTAAAATGGCAGGTTCCACTCTCCACAAACATGTAGAAGTAACTTTAACTAACCAAGTTCTGTAAGTTTTACATCAATAGTTAATTTTCTGTGAAAGTGATCTTTAATATAAATTTTGTGTAGAAATTGCCCTTTAACCATTAATTATATTATTCTAAGCATTTCATAATTCCTAAATTTGATCTATTTGATAAATTGATTCCATAGAATAGGAATGGAAATGGAATTATTAACCTCACTGTTTCTATAGGACTTTTTGCTTCCCTTGATAAAAAAAATCACAGCATGTGTATTCCTCTAATGTGTATTTTATTTGTTTTGTAGATGTAGAAAAGGATTCTGTTTTTTTCTAGAGCAAAGAATGCTGTAAATTGAAGCATTATTTCTGTCATTTTGATATATTTACGTAGGAATCTTGCTGAAAACATGTGTTTGGTTTAAAATGTGTATCAAAGAAGATTTTATTTTTTACACTATCTCAAACTGTTACATATAACATTTGTAGCTTTGGGTGTAAAAAATAATAAAATATTCAGTATTTCATGGGGAAAATGCAACAAAAACCTAATTTATCCAATTTGCAGGTGTCAGATGCATTCACAGAAAGTCTTGCGGCATAGTTGCTATTTCTGGTGTGTATGGAAATTAGCAGCCTAAAACCTATAAATAATCCCATTTCAAGACACTCTTTGAAAAGACTTAGCACTGCAATCTGGAGATGAATATTGATTACAGACAATTTTGTTGTTGCTTTTAAGTTTGATTGATAGGTGATGGTATGATTAAGGGAAAAGCTGAAAAGAGGGAATAAAAGAGAGCAAAAATAAACCTTGATGACGAATAGAAGTGATTGATTTTTATTTTCACCAGTTTTCAATTCTGATTCATAGGTTTAACAAGATGCAACTCAGTTTTATTTTTCCTAAAATGTGTGTGAGACCATGCTTGTTTTCTGTGGTGACTTAAGCATTTCTATTCATTTTTATAAAAAAATATATTTTTATATAAAAAAAGAGTTATGAACTGAAACACAAAGGTACTGATCTGATGGCTTGCCACGGTTAGCAAATGAGCAGTAATATAGATATATGACTCATACTAGTCTTTGAATAAAATGTACAGCCATACATATTCTATGTTCACTGCCTATTAGCTTGATGTTTAAACAGGCTTTACCTAATATTTTCTCATACAAAACTTGGTAATGTTTAAGTCATGCTTTTTTGAATGCATAAAAAATAATTATGTTCCATGTCCCTTTAACATTGTGCATACAATGATCCTCGGTATAGTCATTTACTCAATAATTATACGAAATGGCCCTGAGAGCACAGATTTCCAGAAATAGCCTATAGGTGTGTGTGTTTACAGTAATTCAGTCTTGTCTGACTTGTTGTAAACCTATGGACTCCATCATGTCAGGCACATCTGGATACTGGTGTGGGGTGCCAATTCCTTCTCCAGTGGAATGTGATTTGTCTGTTGATCTTGGGTGACCCTACATGGTATAGCTCACAGCTTCATAGAGGTACACAAGCCTCTTCACCATGATAAGGTAGCAATCCAGAAGGGGAGTGTCACGACTGGATTTTGGGAGGCACTTGAGTGTACAGCACTTGATTAGTTGAAGTACTACCAGAATGCCAAAAATCCATATAGGGTCATTCACTTTAACCACTGGGTTAATACATTACTAGGATAGCTTAAGGACCTGACATCATGAGATGTACAGGGTCTCCCTGTCGCTACCAATTGGTCCACTTCTATGTACCCAAGGATGGGGCTTACTGTGATTGGCCAGCCTGTGACCAGAAAACTGTATATATATTGCTAGTTCTGAATAAAGAGTTGCGTTCTGATATTTCCATGTAAATCAAGTGTGGAGCAATTTATTATGTGCCTATATCCTGCGTGGGGAATGGTCCATGTCTAGGACCACTGATATCTTTTCTGCATTATCATCTGCACATATTCTTGGGCATTGCCTCTACCTTGAAGCCATCTTTTGTCCCAGAGGTAACAAGAACTGCACGGTCCTGTTGGGGTAGGTTTGAACTAGGTTCTTATCAAGCCCCATTGAAGAAGCAGGTCATGAGGGGGAGTCTATAGGTACCTTCACAAAAATAGAAAGCTTGCACAATTAAAAATACTGTGGTCAGTGTCCATTTAGTAGACACACAAAACATATACAGAGGCTTCAGGTAAACAGCTGAAGTTGCTTTATAAAAGACAGAGTGATTATTGGAAAATTATATTAACAACAAGACTACATAGAGAAAGAACAGTTCCCTTTAGTGGCACACTCTGCATGCAGATTCATACTCATTTAGTCATAAAATTGTCCACTTAAAATGTAACCTTAATTCAAAATATTAAAATAAGGTCCAACATAAAATGTTGTTAAAATAGAAATAGAGTATCAGAAGACACTATGATACTATCATACACCTCATCACTGGGTTTGAAGGTCAGATAAGTAATATATATATATATATATATATATATATATATATATATATATATATATATATATATATATATATACAGTATCTAACAAAAGTGAGTACACCCCTCACATTTTTGTAAATATTTTATTATATATTTTCATGTGAAAACACTGAAGAAATGACACTCTGCTACAATGTAAAGTAGTACGTGTACAGCCTGTATAACAGTGTAAATTTGCTTTTTTGGGTTGGGCCTGCATGAGTGCTGCCGGCACTGGTGAGCTACAGTTCATTAAGGGAACCATGAATGCCAACATGTACTGTGACAAACTGAATCAGAGCATGATCCCCTCTTTTCGGAGACTGGTCCGCAGGGCAGGATTCCAACATGATAACGCCCCCAAACACACCTCCAAGAGGACCATTGCCTTGCTAAAGAAGCTGATGGTAAAGGTGATGGACTGGTCAAGCATGTCTCCAGACCTAAACCCTATTGAGCATTTGTGGGGCATCCTCAAAGCGAAGGTAGGGGAGTGCAAGGTCTCTAACATCCACCAACTCTGTGGTGTCATTATGGAGGAGAGCAAGAGGACTCCAGTGGCAATATTGACACTTTGGGCCCAATTTGGACATTTCCAAATAGGGGTGTACTCACTTTTGTTGCCAACGGTTTAGATATATATGGCTGTGTGTTGAGTTATTTTGAGGGGACAGGACATTTACACTGTTATACAGGCTGTACACTTACTACTTTACATTGTAGCAGAGTGTCTTTTCTTCAGTGTTGTCGCATGAAAAAATATAATAAAATATTTACAAAAATGTGAGGGGTGTACTCACTTTTGTGATATACTGTATATATACTGTATATAAAATTAAGTGAATATGTGATGAAAATATGTAGTAAAAAACATTAAACTAGATTTTAACCTAGAGTTGGGGATTTATTATTTATTATTAGCCTGTAGATTAACCAATATTTATATCAATTACAAGCTAAAATCAGAACGACGCTGGTGTATAAACGTAACAGTTACAGTATATACTTGGATTCAGCTGTTACTTTTACTTAACTATGTAATTTGATACGAAAATTGTTTTCCCTTTGATACTTTTGCTTATTATTGACTGCATAGTTAGTACAACATTGCAACAGTGTATATCTTAAAGATTGCTTATTATCTCAGACATCATTGTATGTTTAGTACAACCATTGCAGCCTAAAGGTTATTTTCCCTTTGATGCTGTTTGTTTTTGCATGATAGTTTAGTTAGCATTGCAACACTTTATTTGTTAGATTGCTTATTAGTACTGAGATAATTGTGTATTTAATACCATTTGTTTATCTCAATTCTAACCGTTTATTAATTTAGCCATGTAACTAGTTAATTTAAGATTACAGCACCAGTAGCTCCACAGTAAATAGTTAAATTACTAACTTTATAACCTCATCTTTGCACATTCTTATTAGCAGTTAATTGACATCTTAAAGGGACAGTTAATTCAGCAAAACTTGGAGGAAGCTACTGTAAAGTTCTCCTAAAAACATGCTTACATTTTTTAAATGTTTGAAATTGGTGCCTTTTTCACAGAAAAAAATCATAAATGAAGTGTGTATTTACATGAGTCACTGGCAGTGCCCCCAGACAGACTCAGAGCATCAGCTCTGTGCAGAGAGCATAAGCAGAAAGAGAGATAACCCTTCACAAATTTATTTGTGCAGGTAAAGGGCTGCTGGAATCAGCTAAAGAGTACAGTTGGGGGTTAACATGTCCTGTTGCATTTCTGTAGTTTGGTGAAAAACTATAAAACTTTGTGCTCACGGAGCCTTCACTGCACGGTGTGGGCAGATGTTGTTAATCATGGAACAGTCAGTAGTGTGTTTGCAAACAGACCTAAGACTTTAGATATTTAGCTGCTAATAGCATAATAAAATAAAAAGATCATTTTGACATAGAATCTTGTGTTCTTTCGCATCATGAAGAGCACTTATAATGAGTAAAATGTCCCATTAATCTATAGCACTATTAGCACCATTTCAGTTGTTCAAATTCATCTTGATATAATATTATAAGCAGTATTTTGGGTTGACTTGTAACAGTCTGTCTCCTGTCTGAAGCAAACTCTGCTCTGAACTAAAAGCACAAGTCACTGAGGCATCCTGATGACATTATCAGTATTCACACTACCCAATGTACATTTCTAGATTTCTTCAGGGGTGGCTGTCACTGCTCTTTGAATCTATTTAAAGTGTTTGGTTATCATGGCAACCTTTTATATAGTTGAAAAATTTATAACAGATAATTATTTCTAAGTACAGGTATACTCGCTTAACTTATAGTTCTGATTATCTATAGTGCTTTTTTTCTTTCAAAACACCCTTTTAAAGCTCTGAACCATCTGCCATTTGAACTGTATTGTTCCGTTAATACTAGCTGTTTCTAATTTATTACAATTATTAAAAAAAAATCAGTTTGTGTTGTTGTTATGTTTGCAGTTTCTTAAAAGATCATATAAAACCAAACATTTTGAAATCTAAATAGCTTTTGTGTATTTATTTTTTCATTAATTCCACTATCCCTATTTAACCAATGTTAAAATTACCCCATTGTTTTACTTAGCACTCCTATTGCCTGGAACCTATGTACAAAGTTAAACAGGGTATAGAAAATGAATTTGACTGTTTATATTGAATATATTTCCTGAATTGATATATAGTCAGCAGAGAGCTGTTATTTTAATTTTCCAAATGTATTAATTCATTGCATCTTTTAAGATGGCCAACAAAATGAACATTGTTAAAGATCATTTTTTATTTGTAATATTCTTTCAGATAAGATTAATGAGTATTTTATGGGAATTTTGTCTTCTCATAATATGGTAAAAATATTTGAGCATTATCATCACAATGAAACCTTCCAGTAAAAAGTTTGGCTTAATTTCCTGTAGTATTGACTGATTGGTTCTTCTTAAAGTCAACACCACAATTCAAAACCATCAATTCTACAGAGCTAATCCTTCTTTATAGACTAACTCTCACATCTGTAAATTACTGCTGTCATTCTAATTATGCATACCTTTGGTGATAGTATAATATTACTTTTCAATAGCTTGTTAATGCTTGCCATAGCTTTTCTCCCCAGAAGCAAATGTATTTTCATTTCATGGCTGAAGTCACCCTTTGCAGAGATCTTGGAGCCCACAGGCTCAACTTCTTCCCCATCTATTTGCCAGGAACTGAGATTGCTGTTTGCAATGATCTTCGTTTATTTAAAGCTGAGAAGCAGGTTCCATTTTGCACTTTCTTTCCCCTTTGTCAATAGGTCCTTTAGTTACTCCTCTCTTAGAGTAGTCAGCCATTAGAGTAGTACTATCCACATATCTAAAGGTTCTTGATATTTCTCCTAGTGGTATAGATTCTGGCTTTGGCTTCTTGTAGTAACGCCTTTCTCATAGTGTATGTTGCATAAATAAGATGACAATATATAACCTTGCTGCATTACTGTCTCCATTTTAAACAATTCGGTTGCCCCATGTTTGGTTCTGACTGTGGATTCTTGCTCCACATGCAGATTCTTTCTCTTTAAGAACTTTCTGTCGTTTGATCTTCGGGGAGGAACCGGAAATGGAGCTCTAGCCGCGAAACCCGGCGAGAAGCGGATGGAGACGGCGGTTCACGTCACTCTGTGAGAGCAGGGAGCTGGAGGTAGCTGCCTATCCCAGGGAGAGCGCAGACACGCGCGGAACTATCCCACAACAGTGGAACCAACTAAGAAGGAAGTGAGAGTCGGCTTGGCAGGATAAGGGGGCGCTGCTAAGCCCTGAAGACCCGACAGAGTACGGGGAACTACAACAGAGGCTCTACCCCAAACAAGAGGGCTGTTTTGTTTAAAGCCACGTGAACAGAGGTTGAGAGAGCAGCCCATGGACGCCAGGAGCAAGACACCAGAGAGGCTCAGCGGTGCACCTGGGCAGAAAGGTAAGGAATAAGGGAATTCACCCTTACACCCTTACACCCTTACCTCCACCCTTACCTTCACCATAAAGGTGATAATAAAGAGACTGTGGTATTTTTTGCTTAAAGCTGTATCTTTGGACATGAACTGTGCAACCACTACAAGTAGTTGTTTTATTGGAAACAAATACAGCTAACACAAATAGAAACCCTGAGGCTGGCAGCTACATAGCTCCAAAATATACTAGGCATGACATAAATGTATAACAGTCCCGTTAATAGGAGGAATATACCTCACATTATCTGCTTAGTGATAGAAGTGGTATACTTGGTGCATAAAAATAATTTTTCTCAAATAACTGCCATAACGAAACTTAGAAGACCTGTATGACCTAACCCGTGAGGAGGTCAGGTCTGGCAAATTAAAAGAAGTTAACTGGCAACAGTAATTGGAACTCTCTGGGATTAGAATTGGTGGATAATTCCACAAATATACTATAAGAGCAACAGCTATAAAGAAACATTGGACTTTCCATTGAAAGACAGAAGGCTCTAACAATTCTTAAGACTGTGGAAGTATTAAAGCCAAATAGCACTTCTTAATAAAACAGCACTGGAAGTACAAACCAGTGAACATATTGTTAAAAGAGAGAACAAGAGGAATAAGAGGGAAGGGAAAGTGAAGAAATAAAGAAAGGGAAAAGGGAGGTAAAAAAAAAAAAAAAGCTTGAATGTAACGCCCCTCAGGGGTAAATAGAACACTATAAAAGTAAATAAGATGGCGTCCAAAAATAAATCTAAAGTGCGGAAAAGCCCAATTGTAGAGCCATCTCCCTTTTTCACCCCCAAAAGTTCCACAATGTCCCTCCCAAAACACACCCCGAAAGAAGCGCTGGATCAAAGCATTCCTCTCCATCTTACAAATGCACCAAGCAGAGAGCTTGAAAATCAAGAGGAAAATTTTCTTACCACAGATAAAATAAAAGAGATTCTGAAGAACTTTCAAGAAGAATTTTTGGCTGAAATTAAAAACCAAATAATGGAAAATGCCAAATCAATAAAAGAGGTGAATAAACGATCCGCCGACTTGGAAGACAAATTTGACAAGCTGATCATTGATCACAATATGCTTTTGGAACAGTCATCAAAAATGGAGTTTCAAATTTCTACATTGAATGACCAGATGAATAGGATGCAAGATAAGGCTCGGAAAAATAACCTCCGAATAAGAGGTATACCGGAAGCTATAAAAAAAGAAGACCTCCCAACACATATCATGGAATTGTTTTCCAAAATTACTCCTAATTTTTCTCATCTGGATCAGAAACTGTATACAATCCACCGAATTCCTCTTCCAAGCCATTTACAAAATAAAAGTTCCAGAGATGTGATAGTGAGAATCCACCACAAAAGAAGCAATATCTAAAGCAAGTTATATAACGAAGTCGTTTGAACACCCATATGAAAAAATTCAAATATTTGCAGATCTTTCAAAAGGCACAATCAGCAAGAAAAAGGAGTTTAACTCTATAACACAAGCCTTAAGGAAGAGCAATATTATATACAAACGGACCTTCCCAGTAGGTTTACTGGTACTACAAGGATCGTCTTGGCATAAGATTAAGACCCCTGCAGAAGGCCGAAACTTCCTGAGTACTATAATGCCTAACATTTCTGATCCTAAAGATCCTTTAATGGACTTGCAAGTCCCTATGCCTGATTGGCAGAGGAAGAAATGACTCTGATGGACTAAGTGACCATTTAAATAATATGGGATATGTCTTTTTTCCCTCTTCCTCTTCTCTGTTTTTCTCCCCTCTCTCTCTCCTCTCACTACCATTTCCCTTGTTTGGGTGGGGGAAGGGGAGAGGGAATAACTATGGAATGATCAACGGTTCATAGAAACCTGGACAATAAGGTAGCGTAGGGAATAAATGTTAAAACTGAATAGGGAAGGTTTGCAGGTAATTGGTATCGGGGGGTGGCAGGGGAGGGGGAGGGGAGAGAGGGATAGAGAAGGGCTAAACAAAGACAATATAGATAATAGAGGGTAATAAACTATAGCATCCAGAAAAGAGAGGTATAGATATAATTTAAGATTTAAGAACGGAAATTGTATCTAAAGTTACCGTTATCTCCAAAGAATCCCAAACAACGGCTGATTCCCTGCTGAGCAGAAGTTTGGAAAGGCTTCATAAGAGCCTCTTCTGTTCTAATTGTATGAATGTTAGTATGAATGGAAGTAAGGAAGATTTTGTATATTCGGTTCATAAAGATATAATGGGATATTTTGTACATTCAGTTAATAAAGGCATAAGGAAGATAGTCAACCCAGCAAAGGGTCCAATAATAATTAATTGCTTCTTCATACTCAATGTCATTAAAAATAATTATGTTGGAATGTAAATAGTCTAAATTCTCCTAGTAAAAGGAAAACTGTTCTCAGATACTGCAGAAAAGAGAAAGCAGACTTGATATTTTTTCAAGAGACACATTGGGGGAAATCCAAGATTCCAGGTTTTGCGACAGGCGACTTTGACTGCAGTCATCACTCAATAGGTGAAAAGAAAAAGAGGCGAGTCTCAATTTTTTTTCCTAATAATTTAGAAATAGTAGAAACAATATTAATAATAGACCCTGACGGTCGATATATTTTATGGAATGGACAGATCAATAAACAGAAAATTACATTAATAAATATCTATGCGCCGAATGAGAAACAAGGAAAATTTCTAAAACAAATAGGCAATTTAATCAGGAAGTTAGCCCAGGGACCACTGGTGATAGCTGGTGATTTTAATATGATCTCAAACATAAACCTAGATAGGTAAAAAAAAACGGTATATAAAAATTTAACTAAAGTAAACAAAGTAGCGCAGATGTTTACTGATTGGATTATTAAAAACAATTTATTTGATGCTTGGCGAGTCCAACATCCAAACCAAAAGGAGTTCTCCTTCTACTCAAATCCACATAATATATTCACGAATAGATTTAACACTAGTAAACTCTCAAATTATAAATAGGATCACGCACACGGAAATAGGAAAGATTGTCACTTCCGATCCTATATCACATTAGTAGTAGAAATCAATAAAGTAAAATGGGAAAGACCACAATGGAGATTAGATAACACGATAATAAAAATGGAAAAAAATAAAGAATATTTAAACAAAGAAATAGAGAAATTTTTTAATATTAATATGCACACGGTTCCCTCTCACTGTACGATTTGGAACACTCAAAAAGCTTTCACAAGAGGGCTGATTATTAAACATAAAGCCCAATTGATTAAACAGAGAGGAGCTCCTTTAAAAGAACTATATACAGAACTAAACAAGCTGGAATCCAAATATATTTTGTATCCACAACAACAAACAATGGCAGAGATCAAAACAATACGGAACAGAATAAATAAGATCAATCAGTTAAGATCAGACAGAGAAATATGGCGCTATCAACAAACTTACTACCATCAAAGTAATAAAAACAGCAAATTACTAGCTTTACAAGCAAAAAAGAAAAAAGAAAAGAAAAGAATAACAGTTATTAAAGATGAAGGAAGATATATCTCTTCCCCGCAGGAAATTGGACAAGCCTTTTCCAGATACTATCAGAAACTTTATAATTTGGAAAAATCATCCTCCTTTCGTAAACCAGTGGTAGAAGAAATACAAGCATTTTTAGACGAGATACAACTTCCCAAATTAACGTTAGATGACCTAGTAGAATTGAATAAACCAATTACAAATCAGGAAGTGCTTCAAGTGATTAATCAATTAAAACCTTATACAACCCCAGGCCCAGATGGATATACTAATCTTTTCTATAAAACATTCTCACAAATTTTGAGTCCCCAACTCACTGAAGTGTTTAATGAAATTAAAACTTCTGGAACTACGCCAATGGAAATGACAAAGGTATCATTGATCATGATCCCTAAGGCCAACTTAGACACACAATCCTGTTCCAATTACAGACCTATTTCTCTCTTAAATGCAGACACGAAATTATACGCAAAGATTTTGAGTCTTAGAATACAAAAATTCGTAGGAAAACTAATTGCAATAGAACAAATGGGATTTGTGACTGGCAGACAGGGAACAGAGAATATCAGAAAACTTATGAATATGGGCGAAATTGCAAGACTAAAAGGTACCCCCACCCTATTCTTGTCTTTAGACGCGGAGAAAGCATTCGACAGTGTAGGGTGGGAGTACATGAAACTGGTGCTGTCTAAATTTGGCTTTGATGAATTTGGGGTCAAGGCAATAGGGGCCCTTTATAGATCCCCCACAGCAGAAGTAACCGGTACAGGCTTCAAAGCAGGCCCTTTTGAAATTACAAACGGCACTAGACAGGGTTGTCCCCTCTCCCCCACCCTGTTTGTATTAATGATAGAACCTTTGGTGGAAGCTATTAGGTCATCTCTACAAATTCATGGGATTAGAGTGGGGGAGAGGGAACATAAAATTACTCCATACGCAGACGATGTTGTCCTGTCACTTACCTGTCCTGAAGAATCTCTTTACCATTTAGCAAAGTTAATAGACAAATACAGCAAAGTGTCTTATAACAAATTGAATTATAAGAAATCCGAAACACTCTGCTTTAATGTTTCCAGGAGACTGCTGTCTCGATTAAAGGCTAATTATTTGTTTGATTGGGATTCAGAATCAATTAAGCATCTAGGAATTATCTTCTTGGGAAATACACAGAAAACAGTTGATAGAAACAACAAAGATTTATTGTTTAAATTCCGAAACATCATAGATATTTGGCGGAAAAACAGATTTTCCTTTTCAGGGAAAATGGCGGTAGTCAAAATGATGTTACTCCCCAGATTAAATTATATCTTAATGTGCATCCCCTATAAGATTTCTAGAGGTTGGTTTAAGAAGCTACAATGGGTAATTGATGTCATACACCACTCTAGACACATAAGATTAAAAAAAAAAACTATGGGAAGAAATTTTCTAAAAGGAGGAATTGCTTACCCTTTACTACAACCATACCAGGAGGCTAATTGTATAGCACATTCCTTGAAATGGTTAGAAACATCACAGACACTACCGTGGATAGAAATAGAAAAAGCTCTAAATTCAAATTACCACTTATCAGCTATGGTTTTCGGGGCAAAATCAGCTAATAAGGATCTAGCTGTAGGATCATCTGTTATGAAAGAGATCTTAAAAAACTGGAGACAGATTAATAGGAAATACAAATTAATACCTAGGGGCAGTCTTATCACCCCGTTGGACTCGCTAATACATTTAAATATGATAAGCATTACCAAAGACTGGAAGAAAAAAGGATTACTTTCAGTAGGAGATACTGTGATTAACGGGCGTATTGCCCCTTTCGACCAAATTAAGGAAAAGTTTAGGATTTCAGGTGAAGGATGGCTAGCATATGAAGCATATAGAACTTCCTGTGGCATAACCAATGTACATTTACAAAGCAATAACGAATTAAATCCCATGGAAAAAATCCTCCTTAAGTCGGGGAAAAAACATCTAATATCTAAATGTTTTAACATCATAAGATCGGCTGGAGAGCACTCCAAAACCAAGGGTATGATCCAATGGGAATTAACCTTAAATTTAGAAATAAACGAAACAGACTGGGACACAGCATTAAAATGGACAAACAGATTTATTAAACAAACAGCATACAGAGAAACATTTTTTAAAATAATTAACAATTGGTATATGACACCTTTAAAAATGGCACAAATTTCCCATTCCCCCGTAGATAAAATGTGTTGGAGAGAATGTGGTAGCCAGGCCCATTTATTACAAATTTTATGGGATTGTCCCAAGATAAAACATTTTTGGGAAAGTTGTTATGAATTTTTGGGCAAGTTAGTTGGGAACCAACTCCCTTTTAAGGGAGAATGTAGTATTTTACATATTTTTCCAAGTGATGTACCCATTGAGAACAGAGCAGTGGCGATTATTATCTTTTCAATAGCAAAAAATTTACTAATAAGGAAATGGAAAGATAATTCCCCTCCCCTATTTTCTGATATTATTTGGAAAATAAAGTACATTTGAGAATTAGAGGCAAACTATGCACTAAGAGGGCTAATTAGAGTAGACCCAGTGAAATGGAAAATATGGGATCGGAATCAATGAACGACAAGTAAGAGATCAAATCTTCCAGAATGGAAGGAGGGATGAATGTGGATGAATGGTTATGTGGTTTTAAGTAAAGTATTGTTTAAATCATGTAATAGAGTTGATAAGAATGTATTAAGATATATTTTTGTTTTTGTATGTGCTTATTGGAAAATAAAAAAAAATACAATAAAAAAAAGAAAAAAAAAAGAACTTTCTGTCGTTTGCTGTGATCCACACAGTCAAAGGCTTTAGAATAGTCTATGAAGCAGTGGTAAATGTTTTTCTGGAATTCTTTTGTTTTTACCCCATAAGCACTTAATTATCCCTGTCACTCATGGGGGTCAATACAGACCCCCATAAGCACTTAATTAACCCTGTCATGTAAGGGGAGTCAATAAAGACTCCCATAAGCACTTACCGTATATACTCGAGTATAAGCCGACCTGAGTATAAGCTGAGGCCCCTATACTCGAGTGACTCGAGTATAAGCCGAGGGTGGGAAATGTGCTACCCCCTGTGTCCCTTTTGTGCCTTCTGTTTCCCCCTCTCTCTTGTGTCTCTTCTCCCCTCTCCCTTCCCTGTGTCTCTTCCCCCCTCCTCATTCTCAACCTCCCTCCTCAACCCCACTCCTCATCCTCAACCTCCCTCCTCATCCTCCCTCCTCATCCTCAACCTCCCTTCTCAACCCCCTCATCCTCAACACCCTCCTCCTCAACACCCCATCCTTATCCTCAACCCCATCCTCAACCTCAACCCCCCTCCTCATCCTCAACCCCCTCCTCAACCTCCCTCCTCACTCTCAACCCCTCTCCTCATCCTCAACCCCCTCCTCAACCTCAACCCCCCCATCCTCAACCCCCTCCTCAACCTCCCTTCTCAACCTTAACCCCCCCCCCCTCATCCTCAACCCCCCATCCTCAACCCCCTCCTCAACCTCCCTCCTCATCCTCAACCTCCCTCCTCATCCTCAACCTCCCTCCTCAACCTCAACCCCCCCATCCTCAACCTCCCTCCTCAACCTCCACCCCCCATCCTCAACCCCCTCCTCAACTTCAACCCCCCCATGCTCAGAGACACAAGGGGGGAGGGGGTTAGAGAGACACAGGGTGGAGAGAGACAAAGGGGGGGGTAGAGAGACATGGGGGGGGAGTGACTTGAGTATAAGCCGAGGAGGCCCTTTTTAGCCTTAAAAAAAGGGCCGAAAAACTCGGCTTATACTCGAGTATATACAGTAATTAACCCTGTCACGCATGGGGGTCAATACAGACCCCATAAGCACTTAATTAACCCCGTTACTCATGGGGATCAATACAGACCCCCATAAGCACTTAATTAACCCTGTCACGCATGGGGTTCAATACAGACTCCCATAAGCACTTAATTAACCCTGTCATTCATGGGGGTCAATACAGACCACCATAAGCACTTAATTAACCCGGTCACTCATGGGGGTCAATAAAGACTCCCATAAGCACTTACCGTATATACTCGAGTATAAGCCATTTAGTGGGTGTCATTTTGTATCATTGCTATGGAGACTCCTGAGATTCAGACTCCTACTGATATATTCTAGTCAGACAGCGAGCAGTTGTTAGAGTTAGAGATCTACGGCCATGAACAAAATATTGTAGGGCTGCATTGTAGTCCTTCGACCACAAAGGCTGACAAAAGCTTAATGACACAAACACTTAAATAGGAACAAACACATTCTCTTAAACCTAGTGTTACCCGAAATTCACAATCACAAATATGTGCAAGTGGTAACAAAATGAATTAACCGCTTACATTTTTACATTCATTAATGTTTTCTAAGCATATCAGCTGCTGTAAAATGTGTTCTATAAATCTACAAGTTTAACAGATTACATAAATATCACCAAAAAGAAACACAGTTTTCTTATCAATACATTAAAATTGACAGATGAAAATAGTATGTGTGTTCTCAAAATATTTGTTTAGAAGTGTGATATAATTATAAAAAACAACCTTGATTGCTCTATCAAAAAATCAACAAAATGAAAAGAGAAATATGTTACTAATTATATTTGTTCAGTTTTCATGGCATCAAAATTTCAGGTAACACTAGGTTTAAGAGAACGTAATGAATCACTGGGAAAAATCTTTGCTAAACTGAGTAAAAATAAAACAAATACTTTCTTTGGATTTGAAATCTTCAAATTGCCATAATCTCAGGTGATTTAATTGGATATAAAGCTGTCAGATTGCCTGCCATAAATTTAAAGGACAACTGCACAATTAATATATACATATTCTGGGCGGGAAATAAGTTATTTAACTTGTTTTAGATGTTCAATCGTGAACACAAATGTACTGTTTATTTACTGTACTACTGTATGGTGGAGGGCTTCTATCACTCTATTGCCCACCATAAATTAAATGATTGGTGTGGTAAACTACCTCTCCACAAAACCTACTACACAAGCTAAGAACTGGCAGTAACCTCGAAACAGTGCTGTCTGTGAGTAGGTTTCCTGGCTTGTATGAAATCCATCCTGGGCCTTTGCTTAAAGCTGTGTAATACATCATGCATTTACTATATATGTATATATGTATGTGTATGTGTGTGTGTTTGAAAACCTTAAGTTTGACTAAAAGCATAATCAAGAAAGGAAAAAGTTAGCTTATGTTTATTTCGGAAAAAAAATGATGCCTCTGCTGGACCCTGGAGTCATCCATAATACGTTGGAATAATACGTTGGAACTATAAAGAAAGTATTCAAAAGATTTCCCCCAAAACTGCTTAATTTCCATGGCTTACACAGCTACTGCTGATAATGTTAGTTTGTTCTATTCTATATGTTAGTCTATATTCTATGCAGTTACCTTTTGGGCCACATGGTCAAATACCCTCAGCTATCTCCTGCACTAGAATCTGCAAGATGAAGGGAGTGCTCTAACATTAGAGTAGGGTAGTGTTGCATGGGTGTAGGAACTGGGGGTGTAGGAATGTGTGTGTTTATGTGTAGAGGCAGTTGTGTGTTATTTTTATATTATATGCGCCCAAATTTTCTTTGGCTCTTACACCACCCATGTGTGTTATTTTTATTCTGACTTCTGTAACCTGTGTAGTGAGTTTTACTGAGTGCTTTGGCTGTTGTGATGAAGTTTCTCTTTGGAGAGTTAGCAACGGCCATTTCAATGGAATAATTTACTTTGAACCCACTTAAAATTACTCTCTTCTAAATTCTGATGCTCACCTGTAGAATTCACCTGATTGAGCCCATTATCAGCTAGCACACATAGTGCCTCATTCAATTGCGATTTGGCCAATTGAATAGGGCTCTAAATAAGCACATAGCATATATTTTTTAAAGAAGTTTTTAGTTAATGAAAACCTTGCTTTTGGATAGATGATTACTAACTAAAAAATTCTTTAAAAAAATATGTTATGTGCTTATTTAAATCCCTATTCAATTGGCCAAACTGCAATTGAATGAGGGCCATAGTGTGTATATGCTTAGAGGATTGAAAAACCCTGTTAAAATAAGACAACTTAAATCTTGAAGTGCTGTAACTTAACCATTTTAATTTTCATTACAAATGGCCTTTTCATATAACATTTTCCTGAGTGTGTAATAGACTTGATCACTTGCCAAAAAGACTTATCTCACTAAATTCAGATTTTTTTTTAATTAAGTGGCACATCTGAATATATTTGTCTCTCTAAAAATAACATTTCTTCCTACATTAGCATATTTTCAATCAGGAGACTACAAAGAAAGAGAATACACATTAAATGGCCTGTCAGAGAAATGTATAGTGTAAATTAACTAAAGCCAGATAGCTAACTATAAAAGTATATATCAAGTAACAATATATTTGATGAATAAAATTCCACACTAATGTAATATACCAAAGGAGATAAACAGTTTTCCATATGAAGCTGCCGTTATAACTGTTGCTATCTGCAAGAATCCCTAACCTACATTGTCTACTGCAAAAAAAACAGAAAAACATTGACATTATATTTCTAGTGCTCTGTTCTCTGATGGTTAATTATTTGCATTGTTCTCTATTACCAAGGAGTCACCTCTTCTCACATCATTACTCCTCTTGTCCTCTTACTTACCAAACTTTCTCTCACTCTTTTCCTTTGTTCTTTCTTTTCCTTTCTGTATATTTCTATGCATCTTTACAACCTGTTCTCTTCCCCTCTCTAATCATCTTTTATCTATGTCTTCACTTTGTCCCTTTCTCCATTTTATCAATTTACCTTTTTTTATTTGCACATTTTTTATTTATCTTTCTCTTTCCTGCCCCCTCTGTCTCTTTTTCTGTATCTCTCTCCCATTTGTTCCAAATCTCTATCCTTTTCCTTCCCTGTCTCTTTGCCTTTATCCTGATCTCCATCATTACTTTTTTAACTTTTCCATTTTTTTCTCCCCAGAGCCATCATTCCTTTTCTTCTTCTTCAATATTTTTCTTCCCTCCCCTAGTCTTCAAATATTCAAGTATTATATTAAATTAATTCTAATAAAGGCAGTAGGAATCTAGAAAAGATCTGGGGGGATAGAGTTTTAAAAAGGAGAAGATTCAAGTCGTGACCAAATGAACAAGAGCAGTAAGCACTAGATGAGGAGCAATAGCACTACAGTTCTACAGTAAACATGCAAACAGACAAAGGGTAGGAGTGTGTCTGTTCTGAAGCAAAGGTGTGTAAAGGGAGGCCGGCAGTGGTATAGCATTTATTAGATTTTCTAAGACAAAGGCAAGATGTATATGAAAAAGGCAAAATATTTTTGTTGTTCATGCTTTCAGTCGTGTCCGACTCTCCATGACCCTATAGACTGCATCACGCCAGGCACATCTTGTGTCTGGGTGTGCTAACCCATAAGGTTTTCATGGCAAAGATAGTGGAGTGGGTTGCCAGTTCCTTTTCCAATGGAAAGGAAGACGTCTGACCTCTCTGCTATGATCTGCCCAACTTGAGTGACCCTGCATGGTTTAGCTCACAGCGTCATTGAGGTACTCAAGCAACTTCACCCCAAGGTAGCGATCCAGAAGGGGATATATACATATGGATATATATTTACATATATATATATATATATATATATATATATATATATTAAAATGTGTGTTTATATATTTATTACATAGTTATATAAATATTACATAGTTACATAGTGATTGAGGTTGAAAAAAGACTTTTAGTCCATCACGTTCAACCTTTGTAGATCTCCTCTGATCTGCAATATGCAGATTGAAGGCAAACAGAAAAACAGTGAAACTTTGCCAATGGTCTCAAAATGGGAAAATAATATATAAAATTCCTTTCTGACCCCAGATACTGACGATTGGACTCCTCCCTGGATCAATACTCCCTCTCTAATTATCCAGGATAACCGTGAATGTCCTTTCTAATTAAAAATATATCCAATTCCTTTTTAAAGTTATCTATCAAATCTGCTGTCACCACCTCCTTTGGTAGAGAATTCCACCGATTAACCACCTTTACTTTGAAAAACCCTTTTCTTTCTTTAAGGTGAAATGTTTTTACTTCTAACCTCAAAGGATGTCTTCATGTCAATTGAAAACCTCTTGGCACAAAAAGCTCTGTTGATAAAGCCTTGTGTGGGCCCTGGATATATTTATATAAGGTAATCATATCTCATTTTAGACACCTTTTTTCTAAAGAAAATATGTTTAATTTGGTTAGCCTTTCTTCATAACTTAGCCCCTAAATTCCCCTTATTAGTTTTGTTGTCCTTCTCTGTACTTTTTCCAGCTCTAAAATGTCCTTTTTATGAAATGGTGCCCAAAATTGTACTCCATACTCCATATACTAGGTATTTGTAGTGGCAGAAATATTTTTGCTTCTCTTGCTTCTATACCCTTCTTAATACATGCTAATATTTTACTTGCCTTTGCAGATGCTGCTTGACATTGAGCACTGTTACCTAGGTGGTTGTCCACAAGTACTCACAGATCCCTTTCAGTATCTGATACCCCTAGATTTGCTCCATTAAGAATATAAATTCCATGGCCATTTTTCCTTCCTAGATGCATAACTTTACATTTATTCTTATTAAATTTCATCTGCCATTTAGATGCCCATTCCTCTAATTTAGGTAAATCCTTTTGGAGGGGATATCATTACCTGATTTAATTACCTTGCACAACTTAGTGTCATCAGCAGAAATGGAGACAATATTTTCCAGTCCAACGTCTAAGTCATTAATAAATATGTTAAAAAGGAGACAACCTAATACTGAACCATGAGGAACCCAACTTGCACATTAGTCAAATCAGAGTATGTTCCATTTACAACAACCCTTTGCTTCCTGTCTTTTAGCCAGCTCTCAATCCATGAGCAGATATTTACTGCAATTCCTCTATCCCTTAGTTTGCGCAATAGTCTTCCATGTGGCACTGTATCAAAGGCCTTTGCAAAATCCAAAAAGACTACATCCACTGAGTTGCCGTGATCCAAGTTTCTACTAACCTCTTCATAGAAACGAATTAGGTTTGTTTGACATGGCCTATCCCTCATAAATCCATGTTGTTTGCTACTTGTTTAAATAGACATATTCTTGTATCCTATCCCTTATTAACCCTTCTAAAAGCTTTCCCACTACAGAAGTGAGGCTTACATGTCTATCTGCTTTTCTCCAGTCATCTGGTAGAGATCCTATGTTGAGTGAATTTTGAAAAATTAGATATAATGCTTTGGCTATTACAGAACCCAGTTCCCTCAGTACCCTTGGATGTATTCCATCAGGACCTGGGGCTTTATTAACATTTATTTTTTCCAACCTCTTTTGGATTTCTTACTGCGTTAACTAATTATTTGGTGAAGGTAGTGTAGCCCCATTATGTTGCACCACTGGTACCTCCCCTGTACATTGCAAAGAAAATAACCTATTTAGCTCATCTTCCTTTTCCTGGTCACTAATTATCAGATGGCCTGTGTCACATTGTAATGTTCCTATAGCTTCCTTCCTGACCTTCTTCCCATTAATATATTTAGAAAATATTTTAGGGTTAGTCTTACTGTCCTTTGCAACTAACTTTTCATTTTCTATATTTTCCAGTCTAACAGCCCTTTTGCAAGCCTTGTTGATTTCCTTGTATTCCTGTAAGGCAGTCTCTGTATCCTCTTGTTTGTATAGTTTAAATGCCAGTTTTTTACTCTGTATCTTGATCTTTAAATCATTGTTAAGCCATGTTGGATGTAATATACTCTTTTTACTTTTATTCCTACTTGGTATATAGCGATGTGTATCTATATTTAGTACGGATTTAAATGTTGTCCATTTATGTTCAGTATTTTTACCTGTCAGTTCTTTGTCCCAGTCTATACTTTTTGTATTGCTGCCCTTAGACCGTTAAAATCTTCCCTTTTAAAATTAAGAGTTTTGTTTTTACAGTTTTGTTTTTTTAATTTAATCCCAAATGAGACTGTGTTGTGATCACTGTTTCCCAAAGGTTGCCCTATTTCAACATTTGATACTATATTAATATTTATTTATTTATATTTATATATATATATATATATATATATACAAACACAATATATAGATATATAAATATACAGTATATACTGTAGATATATATAGATATATATAGATTTTTTATAGATATATATATATATATATATATATATTTGAATATAAATGTAAATAAATAACAAACAAGGATGGGGGGAGAGTAAATAGTAAATAGTATATTTCATTCTCATTTGAATGTCTAAATATAAGTTAAAAAAAGGAATTTGCTGCCCGGAACTAAAAATAATACAGTTATAACATTGGACTCTGGACAGGAACATGCAAGTGAGTCCACACTACATTTTCACTCTTTAACACAATACCACTTTATACATGGCTCATTTTATGCATATGCTCTGGTTTATGGCACTTTTAATGGTGAAACACAGGAGGCCTTTGAATGCTTTTCAGATTTTTACAGATTTTTTTGCCAGTGACATCAAACATAAAAAATAAAACAAAACATAAAATGCTTGCTGTGATCTCTTTCCTCCCACTAGACACCAGGTAGGTGTTGTTTATATATATATATATATATATATATATATATATATATATATATATATCCCCTCTGACTGAACAAACTGGGGGGATTTTGTCTGCTTTCATTTCCCCAGTTCCTATGCCCATTATTCTACTGTATGCAAATGTTTATTGTATGCCACTGTTTGTTATACCATAATGCTGCAGACTGTTCTGGAGCTGTAAAAATAAAATATATAATAATAATTTCCTCTTCTACTATTTCTCTACATACATGTCATTCTATACCCCTTGCTTCTTTGTCTTACTATATTACCATCCATTTTCTAAGCTTAAAACATTTATTCAAGCCTTACCTTAAACTATAAAACTAAACTGACTGGGAAACAAAATAATGAAAATCTCCAGTATTTGGAGGCTATCAATGACAACCAACTTTTGAGGGATAATGGCAATTTCGTCTTGAATACATCCATTTTTTTCAAAGTGACATATATCGCTAAAGTGCAGGTTATGAGTCAAACATTATAAAGAATGTTAGTGGAAACATTTTTCGGTTATACTGTATCTACAAGCTGGAAGTACAATTAGGGGTTTATTTTCTACTAGTATGTCAGAATTTTATCATAATGAGGATTTGTCTTTTTCAACTTTGCACTGACTCATCCTTCCAAGATCGTATAGCTGTTGTGCTCCCATGTTATCAGCAAGAGATGTTTTGATTATCTATAATACAATGACAAAATCCCAGATTTCAGTGTCAACGCTGGGCCGACGTAAACCTATGGTATTAATGTAATTTACTGATTGTTTCTACAGATTCACAATGGTTATGTTGGTTATTTCTTCTTACTTTGAAAATGTTAAATTATTTCTAGATAATAAAATCATCATTTTAATGTGATACTTTTCAGAAACTGGAAGTCAATTTTGACAAAATGGAAGACATCTTGTCAACATATTCAACACAAATATGTATATTCCAGTACACTCATGACTGATTTTTTATATTTTTGACATATTTGGAGCATATATGAATAAGCATAGGTTTAAATCCCAAAATGTCGGATTAGTAATGATGTCAACAACTGCTATGCAAAACAATGTAACAACGGATCTGTTGTATCATTCCTGGAATGAGTCGCTAGCATCTGCAACTAAAATAAAGAGAGCAATATATTTAAAGGAGCCATTAACTAAAACTGCTCTGCACCATTATGTAGAGCAATCAAAATTAAGTAGAAAATGCAAAAAAACATTTTTTATTTGAAACTAATTTTATTGCTTTTTAATATTAAAAAAAAGACATCTTAGCCACAGGGATTATAGGGAAATTCTCACAGGTTCTGAAAGGATGATAAAGGACATGAACACTCTAAATTTTAATGTAATCTATTCACTGTAATGATTAATTTCATATGTTTTCCCTTTAGCTTATAGTGTCTAATCATTTATTTTGGCTGTTAAATGGATGATTTAAAAAAAACTTTTCTAAAACAGTGAAATATGCATTCATTTTAAAAAATGTAAATGGCGTTGCTCAGTCATGTCTGACTCTACATGACTGCATGGGCAACACACCATACTGTTCCACTTGGTTTTCATTGCAGAGTTACTGGAGTGGGTTGCCAGTTCTTTCACCAGTGAGCCACAGCATACAGCTTCTGGTATTCCCAGGTGGTCTCCCACACAAGTATTGACCAGTGACCTCCTGGTCCTGGATTTTAACCCAGGAACCAGGGAACCCACATTCATTTCACTTGGTTTTCATTGCTTTATTTGATGATGTACAGTTGCATTGATGAATTACATGTCCATTTAATGTCAGTAATTGATTTTCCTAGAAAGAACTACTACATTTGAATTTAATACAGACCATTATGGACCACAAGTTCTATGCAGTCCTTCTGGAAAAGGCATAATTCTGCCATGGGCAGAAAAAAGACAAATGATTAATTATGATCCAACATTAGGATTTAACTTTTTATCTTTTTTCGTTTAACCAATATGTACATTGGTTCAATTTATGGAGAATAAATTGAGAAATATGGTTCATGCTCTTACTAATATAATCACATTCTTCTAGATAAAACCATTGAGTCATCCCTGCCATTATCCATGGTTTTAATGAGATCTTTCTTACCGGTTTATTATTGTAATATTTACTCTTAAATAGTAGTTAACAGAAAAAAAACAAATTGGAAATGCTATAAATAGATCCCATTAAATATACAGAATGCAAAATGACACCGTAAACTTTCACTAGAGGAGGGTTCTTCACTCCCTTTGTATAAGTATGGTACTGTATGTCAGGTATTCATTAACCTGCTTCATATGTTGAAATGTAATATGTTTCTTCTTTCTAAATACATAACAATCACATATATATATATACTGATGATAGCCAAAAGCTTGAAACAGGCCTGTATATGAGTGATTCTTGGTTTGTGTAAAATCCAACCCGATGCTTTGCTTAAAAGCTGTTTAATACAGCGGGCATATGCTTTAAGGGAGCAATGTATAAAGTTGCTATTTTTGGATTAAAAGAGTGAGGTACATTGTATTCTCATTTGCATGTCCCCGCCTTTTAGACATGCAAATGGGCTTATTAATGTATTATTCGTTTTCTGTACTTTGTACGGTGGAGAGCTTTTCTCACTTTTGTGCTCACCATACACTAAATGATTATTGTGGAATACCCAATCCTACAAAATCTATTGCACAAACCAGAATCTACCTCATACTGATGATAGCCAAAAGCTTGAAACAGGCCTGTATATGAGTGATTCTTGGTTTGTGTAAAATCCAACCCGATGCTTTGCTTAAAAGCTGTTTAATACAGCGGGCATATGCTTTAAGGGAACAATGTATAAAGTTGCTATTTTTGGATTAAAAGAGTGAGGTACATTGTATTCTCATTTGCATGTCCCCGCCTTTTAGACATGCAAATGGGCTTATTAATGTATTATTCTATATATATATATATATATATATATATTAAAGGGACGATTAGTTTGTAAGTTATTCCAAAAGAGCACAAAACACTTTTTTTCTAAAGTGAATTATTCCTGAAATATTAAACATTGTTTGTATTTCATTGTTATGCAAATTATTGGCTCCTAAATACAAATGAACAACTTTAATGTTCTAATCAATAACAGTCTGCTTGTCTATTTCTATCTGGGGGAAAAACAATGTTGTCATTCAGTTAGATCCATTTCATCACCCTTATTAAGCACTCTGAGATAAATATTACATATTAGCACAAGAGATGAACAAACAACTAAATATCCCAGAAATTATTCACTGTAAAGAAAAGTGACTAGTACAATGTAGACAATACTTATAGAAAAATACTTATACTGAATATACAGAGTCCCATGACTTTACTGCTTCTCAATAGGAACAGGAAGCAGAATTAACACATTGTGAGTTCATATAAATAATAGAATGTATCATCATTTTTGGTTATTCTATGCTATGTATCAAATGTTGTAGTGCTTTAATCACAGGTGAGCTATTAACCTTTTAATGTCACACAATACAAGAGCTCTACATCTTTCTTGGTTTCCAAAGCAGTTTCGAAAGGAGTGTTATGTGACTACAAAGTGTCCATGATACTACACATAAACAATACATCATATTTATCGTTGTGGTATTTATTAATTGTCGGTCACGGCATGTTAAAAATTATGGGCTCATCACGAGGCTTGCACAACTTTTCTGCAATGAGCACCAAAGGTGCTCATCACGAGGCCCGCAAGACTTTGAAACAGGCTGGTAATGAGTTCCGAAGGCTGTAAGCATTTGGCGCTCAGATCGAAGCCTGCAAGACTTTGAAAACAGTGGTGAGGAAAGTCTCGCAATGAGCGCCGAGGGTGGTAAAAGTGACGTGTTGGACGATGTCTGCAATGAGCTTTGGCGCTTATCGCAAGGTCCATTAAGTAGAGGGGGGGAGAGGCTCACAATGAGCGCCGAAGGTGCTCATTGCAAGGCATGAACGTGGCTTATTGGCCGAGGCCTGCAATGAGCAGCAAAGCCACTCATTGTAGGGCTCATGATGAGCGTCAAAGGTGCTCATCGCAAGGCCGTAAAGTAGACGGTGGGAGAGGCTCACAATAAGCGCCGAAGAGGGGTTAGAGAGGGGAGAGACTTACATTGTGTGGCAAACAGCATTGACAGCCTTCAAATTTTAATTTTAGTTTTTGACGGGCAAGTCACTAGTTTACATATAATAATGCACTAACAAAAGCACATGGATTTACATAAAATGCTTACATTGACATACAAGGACCATATGTACAAAATAGTGAAGTACTAAAGAATTCTTGTAAATACTGTAAATTCTTGTAATATTCAGGGCATATATTCCATGAGATAAGATGGGTTAAGAATTCTGAATCACTTCATCGTCTGTTAAACTTGCCACAAAATGTCTATAAATTACATATTAATTGCAATATAAAGTAATGTAAACTATATATATATATATATATATATATATATATATATATATATATATATAAATAAGGCTTTAAAATTAATATATTATCATTATGTTATAAATACACTATTTCAGTACAAAAAAATGAGAATATAATTCATCCTACTTATTTGCATGACTCAGATAAAGTATAAATCAGACAAAAATGTGTTTTAGTCTAGAAAAACAATTTATAAAATGTGAACTGTAACAGAAATGTCATAAATCAGAAATAATAAGTGAGTGGGTCTAAACTGAACATTTAATCCAACCTGCTGAAATTAAACATGTCTGTGCAATAAGGAAATTAGAAATCGAAAAACACAAAATAATTTATTTTGATTACTTTGCCTGAGTCTTATTTTTAAACATATTATTATTTATTGTATTCAGATAGTTTATAAGTAGAGTTAGACTACCTAAACATTGTAGATCGTGATATATATACAAGTAACATATATATATATATATATATATATATATATATATATATATATATATATATATACAGTAATGTGATAATATAATGTGATAATTTGCAAAATTTACTAAACTTTGAAATAGGCTTTGTCATTTGCAAATTGGATATGAAACAAATATAGATTAATATAATTTCTTGAGTTCAATGATCAATTTATAGACAAGTATACGCTTTATGCAGAAAAGTGTTTATTGAAACAATTGGTTGTATCTAAGTTTGTGAAAACAGTTAAAATTCAGATAGATCACAATATTAAATTAATTAGAGGTTTATTACAATCCTTATAAATGATTGGATAACAATCTATTTTAAAATATTCTATATTCTGTTAGTTTAATACAGATCAAACTTGGATGAACAATCAGATGTCTATTCCATAGAATGTATTTGGTATTAGTATTCAGTGATATGGAATATTACTCTATGAATGCAGTACATCAAAAAATCAGGTATAAAACCTATATGGCAGCCAGAATATAGAAATATCCAGTAGTAAATGAAACTATTTAGGTTATAATGTATGGTTATGGCAAATATGTTAGGGAAAACTTGTTACCAACTTGTCTCTCATTCTCAAAAGAATCAGAAGGAGACAAAAGTCAGATGTCTGAGGTTTCACTTTATATTCAAGTTTAAGCAGGGAGACACACACACAGCAATGGTCTGAGGTGGCCTGGTCATATTACGCTCTTACAGATTTTTATACCAATATTCATACAAACTCTATGGTTACACCAGTTTTTCTTGTAATTTTTTCACTGTGCCTCCTCCCACCTAACTAGCATAGCTTGTTCCTTTCCTTTACAATTTTTCTATAATTACTATCTAATAACATAATATAAATCTAAAATCGTGCACCTGGTCACAGGACTATGCAATTTGTTAAACTTGCTAAACATTATCCAAAATCTGAAGCAATATTTAACCCCTTCAACTCCTTTTCTTATAAGTATCTATAATGCATAGATATTTATCTTTTATAATAATAACAGACTGGGACTCCTGTCCGGACAAATGACCACCAAAACCTTATTTCAGGTTGTATGCACCTTATCACTTGTAACAGAAAGATTGTATTTGGACTATTTCAATTCTGGTATAAATGTAATAATAGAAACTTGTAGCTATACTTTACCCAGTATGACATTTGCAGGGAAACCATTGCTGGATAGGGCTGTTCCTTAATTTTTTTAGAAGTAATCACTTTTGGTATTCTTTTTAGGAAGAATTTGTTGTAAAGATAGATTTAGTGGATAATAACATAGAAAATATAAGAAAGACCCCAAGCCTCTCCCTGTCCTCATAGTTAAACTCTTTTTAACTATGTGCTCTTGTATTTACTTTTTCAGTTTAGCCCACATATGAGTTCCAAAGCAGGAGGCAAGAGGAGTCATTGCACTACAGATCCCAGAGATGCTTAGAATCTATATGCTACTTACCCTGTACTTTGACAACTCTTTAATGCTCTGGCAAACATAACAATCACGTGAGGTCTCCTTTGCCTTACTGGCAGCAGCATGACATCTTCCTTTCTAAAAAAAACACCATAGTTTTCAAAAAATCATCTTGTTAAAGATAGACTGTGATGAGAGTGTGCAATGAGGAAGTGATGAGTAAATTAATACATGTCTCTATTTTAATTAGGTTAAACAGCATTTTAAGCTGACCATATATTGTATTAGCTATTTGTTTCTAAAGTAAACAATTCCTGAAATTAGCATTGTTACATTGCTACATTATTATGCAAAGAAGCTCCCCTTGAATACTCATTAGTTGCTTTGATAACATATTATGACTGAGGTGGCTGCGTGTGTCCAGTAATCTAGATGAATAATCAGGATATTGCAGTGTAAAATTATACTTTTTTTTATTGAAGCTTTCAACTTGATAAAGAAAGGTGTTACTCTCAAAAGCTTGTTCAATAAAAAAGGTATCACTATATACTGTAATACCATTTTGTTTATGGTGAGCAAAAGAGTAAGAGAAACTCTCCACCGAACAAAGTACAGAAAATAAATAGTACATTTATAAGCCCATTTGAAAGTCTAAAAATAAGTTAAACAACTTATTTCTTGCTCAGGTTTTAGAGAAATACAGTAATTGTACTGCACTGTGGGAGACTGGGCAGGGACATGCAAATGATTATATAATGTATCTTACTCTTACTTTTAAATCCAAAATACCATTTTATACATGGCTCCTTTTAAGCATATGCTGTCTGTATTACACAGCTTTAAGTTGCCTGTAAGTTGTGTCAACACATTTGTAATGATGACAAAGCCACACATAACAACAAGTCCTATAACATCAAAATATCACATTCATGTCCATCATCTAATATAGTATATTTAATACAATGTACTGCATGTGACAAAGGCTGTTACATTGGGGAAAGCAGCCAAAAACTGCATCTAAGGATGAATCTGCATAGACATTCTATTTAAAAGCACAATAAAGACAGTTATTGTACCCCAGTTGGACACCATTTTGCAAAGAATGATCACTCCATCTAAAACGTAAACATCTAAATGATCAGAGGGAACTTCAAAAACATGTTTCAAATGAAAATGTTCACATTTTACAACACTAAAGCTACTTTTATCACTATAAAAGGCCTATCACTGATAGATTTACATATATATATATATATATATATATATATATATATATATATATATATTTGTGTACATACATGTGTGTATATGCATTTGACTGGCAGTGCGGTACTATGCGTCAGTACTGGTGATCCTGAGAAACATTTAAAATTCTGTCTAAGTCTATCGGTTAGAAGGGTTACTAATCCCACACCACTACCCAGAGAATAAACTCAACCCGAGAGCACCCCATGAACACCAGTTACTGTAAAAAAAAAAAGCAAAAAGCAAATTACTTCACATACTCCTTGTGCGGCCACATTAAATCCGTCTCTAGAGAAAGTATGGTAATTAATGAAAGATTTACAGTCTGTAATATGAAAGGATGAAGATTTAAAGAACCTTTTTGCATTTAGACAGCCAACAAACATAAAAGAAAATGGTCAGTAGAATATTGTCAAGAGAGAAAATTGAATGAAACCTTGCAACAGAACCCTCTGCAAGCTCTGTCAGCAAATCATCTGTAAAGAGGATATGGCAACTCACCACAATAAGAGCTTTAACTTCAGAGGGTCATATTCAGGCACATACACTGCTGATTCTCCTCTACCAAATGCATACAAAATCCATGAAATGAAATATGCCTTTAACAATAAAACTTTATTTACAAAATAAGGAAAACTGCTTAACAAGTAAAATTAAGGTCTATACAGTGGATATAAAAAGTCTACACACCCCTGTTAAAATGTCAGGTTTCTGTGCTGTAAAAAAATGGGACAAAGATAAATCATTTCAGAACTTTTTCCACCTTTAATGTGACCTATGAACTGTACAACTCAATTGAAAAACAAACTGAAATCTTTTAGGTGGAGGGAAGAAAAAAAAAAGGAAAAATAATGTGGTTGCATAAGTCTGCACACCCTCTTATAACTGGGGATGTAGCTGTGTTCAGAATTAAGCAATCACATTCCAAATTGTGTTAAATAGGAGTCAGCATACACCTGCCATCATTTAAAGTGCCTCTGATTAACCCCAAATAAAGTTCAGCTGCTCTAGTTGGTATTTCCTGAAATGTTCTTCCCACAGCAAAAGCCATGGTCCACAGAGAGCTTCCAAAGCATCAGAGGGATCTCATTGTTAAAAGGTATCAGTCAGGAGAAGGGTACAAAAGAATTTCCAAGGCATTAGATATACCATGGAACACAGTGAAGTCATCATCAAGTGGAGAAAATATGGTACAACAGTGACATTACCAAGAACTGGAGCCCCCTCCAAAATTGATGAAAAGACGAGAAGAAAACTGGTCTGGGAGGCTACCAAGAGGCCTACAGCAACATTAAAGGAGCTGCAGGAATATCTGGCAAGTACTGGCTGGGTGGTACATGTGACAACAATCTCCCGTATTCTTAGTATGTCTGGGCTATGGAGTAGAGTGGCAAGACGAAAGCCTTTTCTTACGAAGAAAAACATCCAAGCCAGGCTACATTTTGCAAAAACACATCTGAAGTCTCCCAAAAGCATGTGGGAAAAGGTGTTATGGTCTGATGAAACCAAGGTTGAACTTTTTGGCCATAATTCCAAAAGATATGTTTGGCGCAAAAACAACACTGCACACCACCAAAAGAACACCATACCCACAGTGAAGCATGGTGATGGCAGCATCAGGCTTTGGGGCTGTTTTTCTTCAGCTGGAACTGGGGCCTTAGTTAAGATAGAGGGAATTATGAACAGTTTCAAATACCAGTCAATATTGGCACAAAACCTTCAGGCTTCTGCTAGAAAGCTGAACATGAAGAGGAACGACCCAAAGCATACATCCAAATCAACAAAGGAATAGCTTCACCAGAAGAAGATTAAAGTTTTGGAATGGCCCAGCCAGAGCCCAGACTCGAATCCGATAAAAAATCTGTGGGGTGATCGGAAGAGAGCTGTGCACAGGAGATGCCCTCGCAATCTGACAGACTTGGAGTGTTTTTGCAAAAAAGAGTGGGCAAATCTTGCCAAGTCAAAATGCGCCATGCTGATAGACTCATACCCAAAAAGACTAAGTGCTGTAATAAAATCAAAAGGTGCTTCAGCTAAGTATTAGTTTAAGGGTGTGCATACTTATGCAACCATATTATTTTATTTTTATATATTTTCTTCCATCTACCTAAAAGATTTCAGTTTGTTTTTCAATTGAGTTTTACAGTTTATAGGTCACATTAAAGGTGGAAAAAGTTCTGAAATGATTTATCTTTGTCTCATTTTTTTACAGCACAGAAACCTGCCATTTTAACAGGGGTAGTAGACTTTTTTATATCCACTGTACATAAGTTACTTTCGCTTTACGACCACTTTGTTGTTGTTTAGTCGTTTAGTCGTGTCTGACTCTCCTTGACTGAATGGACCACAGCAAGCCAGGCACAACTTGTGTCTGGTTGTACTCATCCATAAGGTTTTCATGGCAAAGTTACTGGAGTGGGTTTACAGTAATCCAGTGGACTGCAATTTGTGTGACCTGTCTGCTATGACCTTTTCATCTTGGGTGACCCTACATGGTTTAGCTCACAGCTTCACTGAGGTACTCAAATTAAAACCAATAGCATTGGTTATTTCTGCCATTTTAAACATATGATAAAAATGTAATGATTTTTGAACAAGAATTAAAATGTAATTAAAGTATGTAATGCAATGATAAACAATAATTGTCAGTTATGTAAAAATAAAGATCCTATATTTTATATAAAGAAAATGAAATCATCATGAATAATTACAACACTTTTTTTCAACACAGGAGAATAGATGAGAGTATTTACTAAACTATTATTATGTTTTTTTCTAATACATATTATGTAAATTAAAAATCCAACAATCATCTTTAATCAATGAAATATTTTATTTAAGAAAGATTATATAGGGGAGATGGCAGTGCCTGATGAAATTGCGAAATGCGCATTGGGTTTCCATTAGTGTCACGCCACAGATGACATCATTAGGACGCTAGCTTCTAAAGCATGAAGAGTGTTTGTTTACAGCTAGCAATAACAAAAGCTAATACAAGTAGATAAGTATCCTTTATATGTAAAATAAAATAATAAGAAATAATTACAGATTAGATTTAATCGCTCCTTTGAATTCAAGATGACTGTATAGAAATTAAAAGAATTTCAAGCTAATGATATGTTTTTTTTTTTTTTTATACGTTATTTTTTCTTGTTTTTCTTTAACAAACATCAAAAACAAAACAAAACAATCATACATTCCAGAGGTATCAGTAATTCAACAGTTTAGCAATTGCATATGTATAAATACACTGTTAAAATCTCCTCCCTCCCATCTCTTCAAATACCAATTTTTATGTAATATATTGTACTCCTGATGGGAAGGCAGTTCCCTAATAGCAAGTTCACTTAACTTGATACCTCCACCAAGCATACAAAGGAACCGGCACTACTCTCAATATAGTTAATATAATTAATAGTTTAGCACAGAAATCATGTGCTTCTGGGGAGACTCGGGTAAAGAAGGAAAATAGAAAACAGTAAAACAAAATCTCTTTCCTCTTCCCTTCCCCTCCCCCCTCCCTCCCCCCACTCCAATAGGAGCAGAGAAGATAAAGAAAAGGAAGGGAGAAAGAGAGACAGAGAAAAGCAAAGGGAAAGAGAAAATCTGATTTAACAGCAAAAGCATATAACACCAATGGTAACCAATTATCAAACATAATTTCTCATATATTAACCTTTCTATTACAATAACTATCCCAGACAGACCATCTGTCTAGTCCTTTTCTTCCAGTTCGCTTGGCTAAGCTCTCTCCTTGGACTTCAAACTTTCTATTTCTTATAACACAATTTATAATTTCTTGAAGAGATGGGGAGGACTCTGATTTCCAATATTTCACAATATACATTTTAATAACCAAAAGAATATGAGAGACCAGGAGGTAGACTTTTGGAAAAGTCTCCCTTATGTTTATATGTAATAGGAGCAGCTCTGGAACAAAAGGAACCTCTACCTCACATATATCCTCAATCAGATATGTACAAGCTCTCCAAAAAGGCTTTATTTTTGTACAGTTCCACCAAGCATGGAGTGAATCACTGTTTATACCACAGCCCTTCCAACATGTATTCCCTTTGTTCTGTGCAAATTTATTAATCGCATCTGGTGTCCAATACCATCTATTGATCAACTTGAAATATAATTCAATATAGTTACTAGAGCAGGAAGAGATTTTTACGATTTTTAGAGCCTCCTCCCATTTATCTCCGTCCATTAATATATGTAGATCTTTCTGCCACTCTAACATACCTTTCGTTGGATTTACTTTATCCTGTGGCGTTAGAATCTTATGACATCTTGAAATTCTATGCGGTAGCGCCTTCTGATATAGCATACTTTCAAAGTCAGTAATCGAATAGCTAATCTTTTTACCATATCCCTTTGCTTTCACCAAGGATTGTAAGGATCTAAATGCCAACCATTGGTTGTTCTTAAGTTTATATTTTTGTTTCAAGTTAGACCAGGATAGTTGGACACCAGATGCGTAGAGATCATCTATAAGGGATATTCCCTGCAATTTCCATCCACCTATTAAGTCAACATTGAACGGTGATAAGAGACACTCTATAGGGGCACCTAACGAAGGATATCTCGAAAGGTTCAATTTATCTCTATTTGTCACCCAGAATTTTAACAATGTTCTTACTCCTCTGGGTAGCCGTTCACTCTTGACATCATTTAACCCATCAATCCACAGCAATGTATTAGGAGTGTCTATTTTTAATATATCGTATTCTAAGGACTTCCAACCTGGATTAATGGCAGGAGTACTCCATATCATAATTTGAGAGAGGGCAATAGCATTATATAAATCTCTTATAGAGGGTGATGCCAATCCACCCTTAAGCATGGGTCTTTTGGTAATTGAAAGAGGGATTCTAGTTCTTTTACCACCCAAAATAAATGCATCTATACCTCTTTGCAGTTTAACAATCCAATATTTTGGCGGAACTTCCGGAATTGTTCTAAGGATATAAGTGATTTTAGGGATCAATATCATCTTACTAATTGCGATTCTAGCTGACCATGAAAATTTTACATCTTTCCACTCTAAGAGGATTTTCTGAATCTGTTTCCATATCTTTTCTAGATTAGATTTCAAAATCTTATTAACCTTGAATGATAGGTCTATACCCAGATGACTTATTTTATTAGAGTTCCATTTAAAATTAAATGAGCTTTTTAAACTTGTAATTTCTTCAAAGGAGAGATCCCTCCATATAATATCTGATTTCTCATGGTTGACCTTATAATAAGAGAGTCTTCCAAATTCTTTAAAGATGATATCAAGAGCTCCCAAAGATTGGATAGGGTTCTTCAAAATAACTATCAGATCATCTGCATATATAGCAATTTTATACTCTTTGAGACCGACTTTTACTCCCTCAATATCCTTTGCTTCCCTTATTTTCAATAGAAGAGGCTCCACATAAAGATTAAATAATATGGGAGACAAGGGACAGCCCTGCCTAGTTCCATTTTTTATGGGAAAAAAAGATGTTTCATAATTAGGCCCACTAATCTTAGCTGTAGGGTTAATATAAAGAGCCATAATTGCTTTAGAAGCAAATTCATCTAGTCCATAACATTCCAAGGCAATCTTAAGGAAGTCCCAGCTGACTCTGTCGAAGGCTTTCTCTGCATCTATCTACAGAGCCAAACTGGGGCCCCCATCACTCCTCCCTATAGAGAGAATGTCTATCAATGTTCTTATATTATCCCCTCCTTGTCGGGACTTAACAAATCCTGTCTGCTCTGGATTAATCAACTGCAGAATTAAAGGGATCAAACGATTAGTTAACACCTTAGAATATATTTTTAAATCATAATTAATAAGAGAGATAGGTCTATAGCTCTTCCTATCTTCCGGGTCTTTTCCTTCTTTTAGTATATTTATAATTTTTACTTCAGTTAACTCCTCTCTAATAATGCCGCTGTTCTTAATCTCATTAAACATACTGGCCAATAAAGGGGTCAGCTGGTCTTTAAACGTTGTATAGAATAGTTTATCTAGGCCATCAATACCAGGGGCCTTATTGTTTTTTGTTTCAATAATAGCCTTTATTATCTCTTTCTCCGTTATTGGTTCATTTAGATATAATAATTCTTCCTCTGATATCTTAGGGAATTTAATATCCTTCAAAAAGTTTTTTATCTCACTCAAACTAGGTTTCTGAAAATCTTTCTGCTTCTCAATATTATATAATTCTGAGTAGTATTGGAAAAATATGTTGCCAATTTTTTCTGGATGGTTATATAGCTGATTATCTTCTCCCCTGAGTCCCTGGATATGGTTTTGAATTTTTTGATTCTTAACTTTATTGGCCAAATATTTCCCCATTTTTCCTCCCATGAGGTAATTGTTTTGTTGTGCTTTCCAAACCATTCTATCTTGAATTAACTGAAAGATCTTTTTAATTTGTAAATTGATATCTTTAATTTTTTCCATCTTTTGCATAGATGGAAGATTTGTATTGCTATTCTGTAATATATCTAACTGAATATAAAGATTTCTTAGGGTTGTTCCCCTAGCTCTCTTCATTTGCGCTTCTTTTTCTATTAGAATGCCTCTAACAAATGCTTTTAATGTGCACCATATGAGTGAAGGAGATGATACTGAATCTATATTTAAGCGCATAAATTCTCTAATAGCTGTTCTTATTTCTTCTATATATATCTTATCTTTTAAAATCAGAGGTTCTATTCTCCACTTTCTTATTTTACCATAGGTTTCAACCCCTTTTAGTTCCAACATCAGTGGAAAGTGATCTGATAGTGCAGTAGATAAGATAGTTATTTTTTTTGTATCGTATACCACTGAAGGATCCCCCAAGAAATAATCTATTCTAGAGTATACATTATATTTCTTTGAGTGATATGTAAACTCTATCTTTTCTGGATTAAATGTTCTCCAAATATCAAAGAGGTCAAGCTCTATCATTAGTTTTTTAATTCTTAATCTTAAATAACTCAAAGTATTATTATTTTTCTTATATTTAGATTTTGATCTATCCTGAACTGGATCCATAGCTAAATTTAAGTCTCCACATATAATAACTTTTCCTTTTTTATATTTATGAACTAACTTCAATATTTTTATAAGAAATCTCTCTTGATTCTTATTTGGGGCATATATATTTACAATTGTGTAGATGCTTTTATTTATTTCTCCTACCCACAATATATATCTTCCCTCTATATCAATCTTTTTAAACTCTTCCTCCACCACTAAGTTAGCTTTAAATAATATCGAGACTCCCCTCGTTTTACTAGTATAATTAGCATCTACTCTCTTCAAAAAAGATTTATTATTTAATAGATGGTTATGCTTCATTTTCAGATGTGTTTCTTGTAGGCAGATTATTTCTGCACCTGATTTATTATATTCTGAAAATGCAATTTTTCTTTTAATGGGCATATTCAATCCATTGGTGTTATGTGATATTATCCTTAATGACATAGGCCCTCATTCAATTGCTATTTGGTCAATTGAATAGGGGTCTAAATAAGCACATAGCATATTTTTTTAAAGAAGTTTTTAGTTATTGAAAACCTTCCTTTTGGATAGATGCTTACTAACTAAAAACTTCTTTAAAAAAAATATGTTATGTGCTTATTTAGACCCCTATTCAATTGACCAAATCGCAATTGAATGAGGGCCATAGTTTCTTTATTGACTTAATTCCTCTTAACCTATGTTTCCCCTTCCTATCCTCACTATTTAAATTTGTGCTTCTCTGTTCCTTTAAACATATATACTGACTACAAACATACCGAATATGACCCATCCTATCTCTCATGTTGGGTCGAATTCCTACGGGCTGATTAGCCAGTGTTTAGAAGTGGTAGGTGAACCTTTCTAATGGAGGCAGCTACCTCCCAGTCTCTCAAAAACCTATAAGCATCTATCTATGCAGGATTATTAAAGCATTTCTGACAAAATCTTTACCTCAGAATTTGAGGGAACAAACATAAAAAAAAAAAAAAAAAAAAAAAAATGAAACACAAATCCAAAAACGGAAAAGTGAAATGTATTAACAAGCCCTTCACATCCTATACACCTACATACCTATATATATACATACATACATATACACATATATATATACATATATATACATATATATACATAAACGGCCTCTATTGCCCAATTCCAACTCTGTGTAAATTTCTTATAGTCAGGTGTCAACACTTCATTTGTTGAGATTTCTTAAGTCATCCTTATAACTACATTTTTATCATTAAATATGACAGTGCCAAATCCTATCTATAAACATATCTGTGAAACTTTTAACCTCTTAATTAAAGTGACCGGTGCTAACATTGTATCTAAGACCTTATATTATCCTCTATGTATATTTCCCTTCTTTAATAGAAGGCTATTTCTCTAGCACCAATAAGGAAAAAAAAAAAAGGACAACTCCAATATATGCACATTTCCATCCCCACTTTCACCCCTTCCTCAGTCTTCTCCCCCCCAACCAACCCATCCCCTATCCGCCCTCCATATGTCACTACTTAATGTCCTATGGATTCTAACCCCCTTCCTTTAAGGCTATATGTGAAATTTTATGACCCCTACCTATTGTAAAGGCAGGAGATTTATTAAGACCTTTAGAGGTTGATTAATCTAAAAATGCAAAAATGTTACCATTATTAGGAATTTACCTAAGCTCTCATCCAAGAGATCTACTTCTCTTCCCTCCTTACAAGCTAATGATATGTTAATCAAAGGATACAGAAAACTTACAGCTGGCAATAAAAAGTTGCTAAGTCTAAAATTAGTAACAGAAAATGTGTTACTTATAAGAATAATTTGTTATATAAGAAAGTTTCATTCTTTTATACCACAATGTGGCTTTTATATATAAGTGTCAACAGTTAAAGGGCCAGTTAAATCAGTACAACTTGGAGTACACCACTGTAAAGTTCTCATAAAACTATGTTGAAATACTTTTTGAATTTTTGAAATACGTTCTCTTTTCACAGAGAAATTTATAAATGAAATGACAAGAACCAGACAGACGCAAATCAGCAGCTCTTTGCAGAGAGCATAAGCAGAAATATAGTTAACCCTTCACAAATCCATCTGTGCAGGGAAAGGACTGCTGGAATAAACTACATATGTCCCGCTATATTCCTGAAGTTCAGGGTAAAACTATCAATCTTTGTCTTCGCAGAGCTTCACCACTTGTCTGCAGTTAATCATGGAACAACAGGAGTGTGTAAACAGACCTAAGACTGTAGATTTTTAGGTGTTATTAGTGTAATTTAATAAAAAACTGTAAATCATTTTAACATAGAATCTTGTGCTCTTTCACACCATGAAGAGCACCTATAGTGAGGTAAATGGCCCTTTAAATTGAAGAGGTAACGGGTGCTCTTATGCAAGTAAAATCACAGCCACATGAAAATTATTCTGTGAACAAAATGTAAAAATTATTTGAACATAGCAGAATCAAAGACTGATAATAAATACAGCCACATAAAAAGTATCTTACTTAGCTTTCTGATTTGTTCTAGATTCATGAATACGAGAATTAGATCTATGCTGTTGACATCTACCAAAAAGGCAGTTTTAACACACAATGTAATAATTTATTGACATGGTTTACATGAGCTTTGCAGTTTAATTCATATGTTTATGCCAATAAACTCACACATTTGTCAGCAAGGCCACTGGGAAAAATAGTTCAGTGACAGGACCCAAACAACCATTCCAAAATCCAGTGTTAAGGATGGCTCATTGTGGTGAGCTGTCCTAATCACAATTCTCTTCAGTAGATTTCACCTGCTGTGGTCCCAGATTTCCCTCATTGAACAGTAAGGCTCTGTTCGGAATTCCTCTTTATTTTGTCACAGTTTTTCAACCCTTGATTTTAGCTTTGACTGAGTCTTTATTAATATCTCTCAGCAAACACAACAACAAAATCAGAGGTGCTCAATCTGAGAACGGACAACACCTGAAGTAGGTTTGTTTGCCTACTTACCAATATCTCAGCATGACTATTGCACAGCTTTTTTTTTTTTTAAATCATTTTTATTGCGAGAATAGAAAGATTCATATCCACACATTGATATAAAAAGTCACATCCTGAATGAACTAACAATTGGCAATTTAAAGTGAAAACATTCTTTGTTTCCTTGTCTCACATGGTTTTACATTTTTTTTTTTTGTCTGTAAACAAAACCAGTGATAAACTTTATTTAACTTGACATTTACAGACAAAGTGCTGTGTGAGTTCCTTATATTACAATAAGTCACAACATCATTAATCCACACTTAATGTATATAAACATTGCCCCTTTCTATTTATGAGGATTGGCTTTGTGTCTGCCACTAGTTTCTTGATGTATAAGATATTGGGGATTATATCTCTATGCTTTTTACTTTTTTATAAATTGCAGTGTGAAAATGATTACTCCTGATATATAGGTTCCATCAAAACACTTATAGCAGTGGTGGGCAACAGGCAGCCCAGGGGCCACTTGCAGCCCTTAAGCATTTCCCATGTGAACCTTAATCTGTTCTCTGGGGTGGGATAGCACGCTGCTCTTCAACATTAAAGAAACCATTATATATCTCTAACTAGCAAATAATACCCAATTGTACCCTATAATACTTTTCATTATTTATACCTCTTTTAACAATTAATGTTATTACTACAGTAAATTAACCATTTTGCTTTGGGTAAAACATTTTTTTAATATATATTTTCTTTATTAGAAGGTTCACAACAACATATAAAACATATTGATCAGTATTTCCGTCAGTCAATTTATACAGGTTCACACAGCAAACATTAACCAATGATGAACTGACTCACCTTCTTTTCTTTTCCATTTTTTGTTATAAAGTATCATGTATAATAACTTAAAATTTCTATCAAAGTAGAACATAATGCACAGTAAAATTAACAACAAATGAAAGTGTAGGAGAAAGAAAGGCAGAGATAACAAATAAGAATTGACATTGATATGAATAGTCAAACCATAATGCTGTTTACTAAATATATAAACTTGTAAGCCAACTAGGCTAAAATAGATAAACTGGTCTCTGCTAAATTTGTCCCTTATAATCCTCACTAAGATACCCCACTGTTCATCACTAGACCTTTACCTTAGTAGTGCAGCCAAATAACCTCCAGGACTCCTTACTCTTTGCCCCCTCCTGCCTTCACTGAATCAGGATTTGGGCGTTACCTCAAGGTAACACTTAATGACGACGTTACCCAAGGTTCCCAGACTGCAAGAAACTGGGGGAGACTATCCATCATAATATGAGTTAGTCTCTCTATGATAAAGAGGTAATTGATCTTCTTGACAACCCCTTGAAAGTTTAGTGTCTCTTTTTTCCATCTGCTAGCTATGTGTATTTTGGATGCCAGTGCCATTAATTGGAATAGTTTATTTTGGGACTGAGAGAGGTTCTTGATGTGCATTCCCAACAGGCATGACTCCATAGAGGGGGCGAGACCACCTTTTGAAATAGTGTGGATGCTAATTTTGGTAATTGTTTCCATGTTTTCTGTGCAGTTGGACATGACCACCAAATGTGAATGTGGTCCCCTGCTTGTTGGCAGCCCCTAAAGCATTTATTGCTCTCGTGTGGCTTATTATTATTATTTATCGGGCGTGCAGTAGGCTCTATGTAGTACTTTAACAGCCGTCTCTAGCAGGGCCGCATTGAGGGAACCTCTGGAAAGGTTGGAGCAAGATTCTGTCCACTTGTCCCAATCCCATTCGACCCCCAGGTCCTTTTCCCATTGTTTCATAAATTTAGGTTTCTGGCTGCTGGTGGAGTCTCGAAAAATGACGTATAGCGAACCCAATACCCCTTTGATGAGAGGGAGGCTTCCAACAGATATCCAGGAGGGCCTAGGAGGTCCTAATTCTCTCAGAGTTTTGCTGACCCAACTTCTAATTTTCAAATAGTTATAGATTTCCGTGGCTGGCAAGTTCCCTACCCGGTCTAGGTGTCTAGAGGTCCACCAAAATTTGGAGACGGGGTTCGTGTCTTTTAGGATTTGTGGAAAGGACGTGACTGATAGTAAGGGAGACAAACCCGAGCTAAGTTGACACCTGGAGTTGGCCCACCCCCAAGCCTGCAAAGTTAGGGAGATCATAAGATTGTGGTGCGTGTGAAAGGGAGTAATTTCCTTGTTAATCCAGATCAACCTATCCCCGCTGTGCGGAAGCATCTGCTGATTTTCTATGAATACCCAGGATGGCTGGTGGGTAACAGAGTGTAACCTGAGCAGATGGGCCAATTGAGCTGCCTTAAGGTACAACCTCAGGTTGGGACACGCTAGTCTGCCTTTATATTTTATGTCTAAACATTACCCGTCTAGAGATACTTATTGCCCCAGATAAACCGAAACATACTGTTCTGGAATTTATCCAGTTCCTTGAGTGGCATCGGTATGGGAAGTGTCCTAAATAAGTATAGCAGTTTAGGCAAGACACTCATTTTTACAGCTGCTATACGGCCCGTCCATGAGATATGAAAATTTGCCCACTTCTGCATATCTTCGGTCAAGGACTTGTACAAGGGGGGGAAATTTGCCCTGTATAAGTCGCCAAAATTGGAATTGATCTTTACTCCCAGGTATTTTAAATACTGAGTTGACCAGCTGAAATTATATTCTGATTTAAGCTTATCAATCTCAGTTTTTGGCATACCCGTCCCCAAAGCTTCCGTTTTCTCCACATTTAAATTAAGGCCTGAGACTACACTAAAATCCTTGATAGTAGACATGAGGGCTGGTATAGAACTAGAGGGGATGCACAGAGTGCATAATAAATCATCCGCAAAGAGCGAGTATTTAAGGTGCTGGCGTCCAATACAAACCCCCTGGATGTCTGAGTTAGCTCTAATTGCCTGTGCTAATGGCTCCATGACAAGTGCGAATAACAGTGGCGAAAGTGGTCACCCTTGCCTAGTCCCTCTTTGAATTTAGATATTCGCTTTATGTGCTCCTGGCAACTTTAAATGGGCTGTTGGGGAGTCATAGTAGCTTCTAAGCAGGTTAATAAAACGTCCCTTAAATCCAAACTTGTCTAGTGTTTTATACATATATGACCATTCCATCGTGTCAAAAGCCTTGTCTATGTCTAGAGCTAAAGGGCATAATGGGGTGTTAGATTTTTTTGCTAGGTGCTGGATGTTTAAGACCATCCTGACGTTGTCCCCGGCCTCCCTAAAGGGGATGAATCCCACTTGATCCTTGTGAATTAACTCTGGCAAGGTTGGCCATGATTTGGGCCAGAATTTTTACGTCTCCATTTATCAGGGAAATAGGGCGATAGTTTTTGGCCGCTAGATTATCCCTGCCCTCCTTTGGAAATACCACCAGAGAAGCCTGGTTCAATTCGGGGGGCATGGGCTCCCCATTTAAAATTGCGTTAAATAGGGATGTTAGGTAGGGAGTAAGCAGGGGTTCAAATTTTTTGTAAAACAAATTGGTGAAGCCATTTGGCCCCGGGGATTTGCCCAGCTTAAGACCCATAATGGCTGATTTAACTTTCTCTAGGGACACGTCCGAGTTCAGTGTTTCTAAGTGACAGTTCGGAACCCTGGGGAGGTCTTGTGACCGTAAAAAGGCGTCTATATCTGATTCACTTCCATGGGACTGGGAGGAGTATATAGTTTGGTAAAAGTCCTGAAACGTTTTCTGGATGTCATTAGGGCTACAGGAAATTTGACCATCTGACCTTCTAATATGAGATATTCTATGTTGGGAAAATGTATTATTTAGTCTTCTAGCAGGCATTGTATCAGGCTTATTTGCCTTCCAATAGTACAGATGTTTCATCTTCCTCATTGCCCTTTCAGTGTGGTACGATAGTATGCCATCTAGTTCAAGCCTTGTCCTGTCAACTAACCTGCGACCCCTACGGGAAGGGTTCTGTTGATTTACCTCTTCCAGCCTCTTTAGTGTCCCTGTAAGGTCTGCCTCACTTTGCCCAATTTTTCTTCTCAGGGTTGAGGCCAGCTTAATGGCCGTTCCCCTAATAAAGGCCTTATGGGCAACCCAGAGCCAGCCGGCTCCAGTTTCAGGAGAGACATTAGTCTCAAAGAGTAGCTTTATGTCCTTTGCAATTGCCTCCGCACTACCCGGACTAGTCAGTAGGGATTTGTCTATTCTCCAGGTGTAGGGTGGTTGTAAATTTGGCCCCAGCTCTATCTCCATGAGTACTAAGGCATGGTCTGACCAGGGGCAGGGTACAATCTCAGTTCTCAAAATTGAGTCATATAGGGGGGAGCCGACCAAGATACTATCAATCCTAGAGTATGTCAGATGGGTTGGGGAATAGTATGTAATAGGGGTGCATACCCCTCCAGGCATCTACCAATCCCAGGCTATCAAGCAAGGACTCTATCTGTTTGGTTCTGTTGGGGCATTTTTTCTTAGCAGACTTCCCTGACCTATCCAAAGTTGGGTCCAAGGTAAGGTTTAGATCTCCCCCAACTATCAGCCTTCCTAAGTCTTGGGATTCGATTGTTTTCAGCAAGCCAATTAAAGTTGTGTAGGGCGAAGTAGTTGGAGAGTATAGGGAAACTAGAGTCGTTCTAACCACCCCAATAGTACCAGTCACCATTACGTAGTTACCCTCTTTGTCAACCAAGTTGCTTTCTACCTGAAATGGAAATGTTTTATGTAGGAGGATTGCACATCCAGCTCTCTTAGTTGGGAGGGTGGCCAGGAAATAGGTGGGATAGTCCATATGTGGGAATTTGGGTATGTTATTACGAGAGAAGTGGGTTTCCTGCATAAAATGTAAAAGCCTTCCGCCTCTTAAAAGGGGAATGGAAACCCTTAACATTATGGGTTATTAGAGTGTAGTTAGACAGAGCCATTGGAAACTCTGTGTGGGACCCTAGGTGTAAGTGTCTTTACCTGAGAGGTGATCTCGCAGGAGGGAGAGCAAGGAGGAGCCCCGGATGCCAGTAGCTGCACTATCTTTTGATCTGCGGCTGAAATTTACATTTTCCTGCTATCTAGTGGGAGAAAATGAAAGAAAAAATACAGATAAAGACAGTCAGTCTTGCTTCAGAGGGAAATATTCGTTTAGTTAGACTACAAGGTAAAACCCAGTTAACGATTAGCTCTTTTCTCGTGATATAACTGAGGAAAGTCACAGTTAAATGTTTTAAACATTTAGTCTGCAAAGTAACCTTTATCAATTTCTCCAAATGGCAAATAGAAATCTAATCCACTTAAAGTGGGGAGCAAAATAACCTTGCAAACTATAACAATAATAACAAATTAGGTCTTTAATCATTTTTTCAATGCAAAGCAGAAGCCCACACTATGGGTCTATGGGCCCTTAAAAGAGAACTTAGCCTTTATCAGAGTCCCCTGAAGAAGAGGCCAGTTGGGTCAGGAGTCTGGCTTGACCTCCGCAGCGGGGCCAGCATTGTTAGTGTTAGTCTTGTACTTATTTTGTAAGCCATTGGCACTGTCCAGTAAGCTGGTTGGTTCCCCGGAGACGTAGGCTTGTTTGCCCTGGTTCTGGGATGTCACCTGCGTCCACTGCCTCCTATAAATGGGCGGTGGAGGTTGCTCCTGCCCCACTTCCTTTGCGGCCTCCGTACATAAATGTAAGCGCTTCAGCACTGACAAGCATTCTTCTGGTGCACGGGTAGTGTAGGTTGTACCTTGAGATGTGAAGGTGAGGGCGAATGGAAAATTCCAGAGGTATTGTATCTTATGCTGGAGAAGAATAGCAATTGCCGGTTTCATCAATCTCCGTTTGTGGAGCGTCTCTGGGGACATGTCACAGAATTCTAAGGGCGACTCGTCCGGCCCCTTCACAGTGTGCATCTTCCTGGTTGCAGATAGTAGTAAATCCCTTGCCTGCTGCCTCATGAATCTAACTATGACATCTTTAGGGGCATCCGGGCTCCTCGGACCTCCTAGAGCTCTGTGGACTCGTTCAATTTCCCACATAGTTTCAGGCTGGTTGGGAAGAATGGCCTCCACGGTATCTCTCAGATAGTTTAGTAGGTCTTGAATGGCCCTTGGTATGCCTCTGACGAGGATGTTGTGTCGGCGAGACCGGTTTTCCAGGTCCTCTATCTTGTCTGCAAGTTACGTTATGTGGGACGAGTTCTGCTTTATAGAGGACCGATCTCTTTCCTGGGCCTCCACTACCTGGTCAGTCATTTCTTGCAGGAGCTGAGTGCGCTGTCCCAGGTAATTAAGGTCTTGCCTGAGGGGTTCAATCGCCTTTGCCAGAAGCAGCTCGATTGTGGCCACTGACCTGGCCGATAGATCTACATGTTGGTGAGGTCTTTTGGGATTCTCTTCCTGATCGGAGCATTCCAAGTGTTCTTAAATAGAGACACCAGGAGACATGTGCTGGGCAGCCTTTGGTGGGAAGTGCTCCAGTATACCCTTCGCTGAGGATGAGCGTTTGGGTTTAGGCATTTTGAGGTGTTCAGATGAAGTAAACCGCTGATAATCCGCAAAGGGTTCAGCCCCGTTCGGTATGTAGTGCAAGGCTGCGTTTACAACTCTGTTAAGGGCTACAGTGAGTCGGATAGCGTCATATGTTAGGCTCTGTGGGTGTAGTAGAGACCTCTGCTGGCGGTGTTGTCAGGTCTGTTCCCCATTTTGCTCTTAGGCCATGCTGAGGGTTTAGCCCTTAGTCAAGAATTCTGGAGACCCGCCAACCCTGTGCCTGCCTGTGTAGGCAAAAATGCTCTCTTGCAGATATTGCACTGAGTCTCGCCTTCAATTTAAGGTCTTTTGGATTGGGTTAGGGTGGCGCGCCAGTTAGCGTATTGACTGTGTCAGTTTGTAGCCCCCCTCTATGATGGTTGACAGTGCTGCTTCTATCAGTATATTATTTATGTGCTACCAGTTTATTTCTGTAGTACTCCACAGGTCCACAGGGTGGGGGTAGAGATGCAAAAATGCAGAAGTGTAGGCTGTTCAACCTTGTCTTTATATTTGCCTATAGAGAGGCAGATCACTCTTGTCCTGGTGGTATACAGAGTTTTGCCCAGTAAGGAGCTGCTTATTTGCAATTATTAGAGGTAGAATAGGAGAATTGTTCATTGAAACATGTGGAAACAGTCTCAGTTGTAGGGGAAGCAGGGATGCCTTCTCCCTCAGGAATTTGTGTACACTGGTGTCCCAAGCCCCTGAAAGGGTATCTGTTAAAAGACAGGTGTTGAAAAGCAAAGGCTAGGTAGGCTATATTAGAGAAGTGAAGAAGAGAGAAAAGATCCTATTTTAGGGCACACCTAATAATCCTTGTCTTAGAACGAAGAGAATAAACTATTCAGTAAAACTTAGCTTTTAATAATAATAATTAAAATCCATATTAAAATATATACACATAGGTGGCTGAGAGATGGCAGAGCTACGAAATAAGTGGAGATAATGTATCTAAATAGAGAAATCTGTCCTAGGTGTACTGGCCATATCCAAAAAAAGTGCTAGTGTCGTCACAAAAAAAGGTGACTGTTGTGCAAATAAAGTGCTGAATATATAAAGTGCAAAGTGCTATAATAGGTATAGTATACAGTTGTATGCTATACACTGATAATAAGTGCAAAGATAGTATGTTGCATATGGCAAGTAATATAGGTACTGAGGATTCTATTATCCTGTATGATAGATTTCTGAAGGAACACAGTGGCAAGTATTGAGCGCTTCAATATTGCTGTGACTTTGAGTAGCACCCCACTGTATTGTATATAAAGTGCACTGTGCTTAAGGGACTGCAGTTTACGTTAATAAAATGATGCCTAAATAGGTCTCAATTATTGCTGCATAAGTCACCTATATCCATCTATAGATGCCTAAGACTTCCTTCAATGTTAGAGTGTGCTGAATAGCATAACTCTTAAAATCAATGGAGGGACTTTAGTCTATGGGCCTAAAATGAGAACCGTTATAACTCAACCAAAAATAGCCTCAATATTATCCCAATGATATCGGGCGAATCTTGTCAGAATCCTTCTATAGGTAGCTATGCCTTCCTAAATATTGGCTAGATAGCTTCTATCTGAAGCACAAGGAAGGGGCTTTAATCTATGGGTCTGAGAAGAAAAAACGCCTGCTCTCTGCCTAACACGCCGCGGTCTAGACGCTTCAAAATGACGTCATAGACCCGCGACTGAGGACAGATTTCTCTATTTAGATACATTATCTCCACTTATTTCATAGCTCTGCCATCTCTCAGCCACCTATGTGTATATATTTTAATATGGATTTTAATTATTATTATTAAAAGCTAAGTTTTACTGTATAGTTTATTCTCTTCGTTCTAAGACAAGGATTATTAGGTGTGCCCTAAAATAGGATCTTTTCTCTCTTCTTGGCTTTATCAATTTATCCTAAGGTGCACCCTAATCTACACATTTGCATTTGGGTCTTAAACTTTATACCTGAGCCACCACACTGTATTTGTTTATATTAGAGAAGTGTCCAGAATGGGAGCATAAGCAAGTTAGTTGGGCCTTAGCTTGAGGTTATACCCCCTTTGTAGTGAAAGGTACCTTCTTGTCCACATGTGGGGACTCCCAAAATGTCCGCCATTCGCTGGCTTTTTCTGCTTCTTCTGGGGGCTCTGTCCACCTCTGTGTAGCCGCTGTGCCCCTCTGGTTGGAGCCAGGCGTCCCCGGAGGTCTCCCCAGGGTCCTCAGTGGTCTCCTGGGCACTAGGTTGTATGTCCTGGGCTCCCGTGGAGGCCATCTGCCACCTCCTCCTCGTCCCAAGATGGCCACCGGCTCCCCAGCAGGCCCTTCTCCTCTCTCTCTCCCCTCTCTCACCTCCTTGCTGTCTTCTGGGAGGTCCCCCTCCGGCTGGTACTGCGCTCCCCTCCTCTCCAGGGCTCCCTCTCCTAGTCTGGGGCTGCTTTTTATGCAGAGGCGCTCCCCTGCTGGGGTTGCACGCCTCTGCCTGCTGGGTGGGTGGCTGGTCACGCAGGCTGCTCCAGCCTCAATGTGGGGGTCCCGTGGGGGATCGCCTCCCCTGCCTCTCAGCCTTCTCTCCGAGTGTGTTGGGGTCCCCCCTGCCGTTGGAGCCGGGTTTGGACCCCTTCTTTGCTGGTATAGCCTTTTTTCTTTTTTTTTTTACGCGAATTCTATTGATACATTTCACAATTTACTTGTCAACTGCCACACGCTTCTGATGTGTGTATGACAGGCTTGAAACTTTTTTATATAATTATTTACATTTAAATATTATTTGCATTCTTTATTCTTTGCACCTTTAATATGTTTTTTTGTCTATAATGACCTAATGTTTTTACTTTGAGTATTGAGAAATGAGAATATAGCATCATTGCATTCTTTGCTGATGTGTAATAGAGATAATGTAGCTAATTTTGATCACTATAATTAATATAGCAAAATATAACTATACAGTGCCTTGCAAGAGTATTCACCCCCATTGGCATTTTTCGTGTTTTGTTGCCTCACAACCTGGAATTAACATGGATTGTTTGAGGATTCGCATAATTTAATTTACAGAACATGTCCACAACTTTGAAGATTTTTTTTTTTATTGCGAAGCAAATTACAAATAGGACAAAATAACAGAAAATAGTCAATGTGCATAACTATTCACCCCCCTAAAGTCAATACTTTGTAGAGCCACCTTTTGCAGCCATCACAGCTCCAAGTCGCTTTGGATAAGTCTCTATGAGCTTTCCACATCTTACCAATGGGTTTTTTGCCCATTCCTCCTTGCAAAACCGCTCCAGCTCCTTCAAGTTGGATGGTTTGCACTTGTGAACAGTAATCTTTAAAGTCTGACCACAGATTTTCTATTGGATTGAGGTATGGGCTTTGCATAGACCATTCCAACACATTTACATGTTTCCCCTTAAACCACTCAAGTGTTGCTTTAGTAGTGTGTTTGGGATCATTGTCCTGCTGGAAGGTGAACCTCCGTCCTAGCCTCAAATCACGCACAGAGTGCTACAGGTTTTGCTCAAGAATATCCTTGTATTTAGCATCTTTCCCTCAACTCTGACCAGTTTTCCAGTCCCGGCTGCTGAAAAACATCCCCACAGCATGATGCTGCCACCACCATGTTTCACTGTGAGGATGGTGTTCTTTGGGTAATGTGATGTGTTAGGTTTGTGCCAGACATAGCGTTTTCTTTGATGGCCGAAAAGTAAAATTTTAGTCTCATCAGACAAGAGCACCTTCCGCCATACATTTTGGGAGTCTCCCACATGCCTTTTCGCAAACTCAAAACGTGCCATTTAGTTTTTTGCTGAAAGTAATGTCTTTCTTCTGACCACTCTGCCATAAAGCCCAAACATATACAGCATACGGCTTATTGTCGTGCTATGTACAGATACTCCAGTCTCTCCTGTGGAACTCTGCATCTCCTCCAAGGTTACCTTAGGTCTCTGTGCTGCCTCTCTGATTAATGCCCTCCTTGCCCGGTCCGTGAGTTTTGGTGGGCAGCCGTCTCTTAGCAGGTTTGCTGCTGTGCCATGTTCTTTCCATTTGCTTATGATAGATTTGATGGTGCTCCTGGGGATCATCAAAGATTTAGATATTTTTTTATAACCTAACCCAGACTTGTACTTCTCAACAACATTGTCCCTTACTTGTTTGGGGAGTTCCTTGGCCTTAATAGCAGTGTTTGGTTAGTGGTGCCTCTTGCTTAGGTGTTGCAGCTTCTGGGCCTTTCAAAGAAGGTGTGTATATGTAATGACAGATCATGTGACACTTAGATTGCACACAGGTGGACATCATTTCACTAATTATGTGACTTCTGAAGGTAATTGGTTGCACCAGAGCTTTTCATGTGCTTCATAACAAAGGGGGTGAATACATGCGCACATGACAGTTTTCTGTTTTCTATTTCTAAAAAATAGTTTTATGTATATATTTTTCTTATTTCACTTCATCAACTTAGACTATTGTGTTTGTGATCCATCACATAAAATTCAGATTAACAATACATTGAACTTAAGGATGTAATGTAACAAAATAGGTAAAACACCAAGGGGGGTGAATACTTTTGCAAGGCACTGTAATGGAGCTTTCTGTTCATCTGTAGTCCCGCGGGATGATGTGTAAGTCGTGCAGGGTCGTAGGTTTTAACATTGCGTTACCAAGCCTGCGCTGCTGAGAACTAAATATATTTGATGTATATATATATATATATATATATATATATAAATATATACAGTAATAATCCCAGTTATCTGGCACATAACCAACCAGCGCTCTCAAGCAACCGGCAACAACATTAATTCTCCATTTGAACAAAACTCTTGCTAAACCGGCACAACTGGCACTATCCGGCACCAGTTCGAGACTGCAAAAAAAAAAAACAACAACTTTTTTTCTAATTATTTTTTCTGGGCCTAAATGGCCTAGTTTAGGTGTTAATGCCTTTTTAAATGCATTTTGTGTTTTTTTGGGATGTTTAGGGGTCGCTAACTACACTTACCCGGCAATAGGGAGTCCCTGTGGGTGCACGATAACGGGGAGTTTATTGTATATATATCTATTAATTTTAAGTAAAATAAAAATGTGTGTACTATGTGTCTGATATTATTTATAATGGTACAGAGGGTGTATGAGTGCTGTGTCCTGATTATTTATATATATATATATATATATATATATATATATATATAAATAGTTGAATAACAATTGAGGTTGAAACAAAAACTTTTAGCTCATCAAGTTCAATCTTTTTAGATCTCCTCTGATCTGCAATATGCAGATTAATTGTTAATCGTTAATTGATCCAGAGGAAGTAAAAAAAAAAAAGTGATACTTTGCCAATTGTCTCAAAATGAAAAAAAGAAAAGAAAACTCCTTCCTGACCCCAGATACTTATATACAGTATCTCACAAAAGTGAGTACACCCCTCTCATTTTTGTACATATTTTATTATATCTTTTCATGTGACAACACTGAAGTAATTACACTCTGCTAAAATGTAAAGTAGTAAGTGTACAGCCTGTATAACAGTGTACATTTGCTGTCCCCTCAAAATAATTAAACACACAGCTATTAATATCTAAACCATTGGCAGCAAAAGGGAGTACACCCCTAAGTGGAAATGTCCAAATTGGGCCCAATTAGCCATGTTCCCTCCCCAGTGTCATGTGACTCATTTGTGTTACAAGGTCTCAGGTGTGAATGGGAAGCAGGTGTGTTAAATTTGGTGTTATCGCTCTCAAACTCTCTCATACTGGTCACTGAAGTTCAACATGGCACCTCATGGCAAACAACTCTCTGAGGATCTGAAAAAAAGAATTGTTGCCTAGGCTATAAGAAGATTGTCAAGACCCTGAAACTGAGCTGCAGCACGGTGGGCAAGACCATACAGAGATTTAACAGGACAGGTTCCACTCAGAACAGGCCACGCCATGGTCGACCAAAGAAGTTGAGTGCACGTGATCAACGTCATATCCAGAGATTGTCTTTGGTAAACAGACGTATGAGTGCTACCAGCATTGCTGCAGAGGTTGAAGGGGTGGGGGTCAGCCTGTCAGTGCTCAGACCATACGCCACACACTGCATCAAATTGGTCTGCATGGCTGTCGTCCAGGAAGGAAGCCTCTTCTAAATATGATGCACAAGAAAGCCCGCAAACAGTTTGCTGAGGACATGCAGACTAAGGACATGGATAACTGAAACCATGTGCTGTGGTCTGATGAGACGAAGATAAACTTATTTGGTTCAGATGTTGTCAAGTGAGTGTGGCGGTCACCAGGCGAGGAGTACAAAGACAAGTGTGTCTTGCCTACAGTCAAGCATGGTGGTGGGAGTGTCATGGTCTGGGCCTGCACGACTGGGGAGCTACAGTTCATTGAGAAAACCATGAATGCCAACATGTACTGTGACATACTGAAGCAGAGCAGGATCCCCTCCCTTCAGAGACTGGGCCACAGGGCAGTATTCCAACATGATAACAACCCCAAACACACCTCCAAGACCACTGCCTTGCTAAAGAAGCTGAAGGTTAAGGTTATGGACTGGCCAAGCATGTCTCCAGACCTTAACCCTATTGAGCATCAGTGGGGCATCCTCAAATGGAAGTTGGGGGAGCGCAAGGTCTCTAATATCCACCAGCTCTGTGATGTCATCATGGAGGAGTGGTAGAGTACTCCAGTGGCAACCTGTGAAGCTCTGGTGCCCATGAGGGATAAGGCAGTGCTGGAAAATAATGGTGGCCACACAAAATATTGACACTTTGGGCCCAGTTTGGACATTTCCACTTAGGGGTGTACTCACCTTTGTTTCCAACGGTTTAGACTTTAATGGCTCTGTATTGAGTTATTTCGAGGGTACAGTAAATTTACACTGTTATACATGCTGCACACTTACTACTTTACATTGTAGGAGGGTGTCATTTCTTCAGTGCTGTCACATGAAAAGATATAATAAAATATTTACAACAATGGGAGAGGTGTACTCACTTTCGTGAGATACTGTATATATTTCAATATATATATATATATTATATATAATATATTATAAGTATACAGTGTATGTGTATTATTACTCTGTGTGTGTGTAAATTATGTGTTAATCAGTAATTATGTGTATTGTAAAAGAATAATAAAAGAATATATACCTGCACTCCAGTATGTCACTTCTCCTGCACTCGTTATCTCCAAAAACCTCTAACTCCTGGGACCTGAGTGCTAATTTGTGAAAATTTACAACACAGTCAGCGCTGGGGCGGGAGGCTAGCAAATATATAAAGTATGCCTGTCAATCACTATCCATTGGCCATTTACCATTAGCTCCTATGGTTGTTGTGAAGCAAGAATATCCATATAAGTTTTTGATTGGTGTATTTTTTTGTGGGTGCCATAATTCAACTCCTTCCCTGCGACTGACGAGAGATTGGTTTATGGATGTGGCTTGACTGCTGTAATTGTGGAAGTGAAAAGATTAACATAAACGTATAACGTAGGGAAAAAAAGGCGATTTATGGTTATAACACAAATTACACAGTGCAGTCAGAATGGGGGCCTATGTCGGCTCTGTCAACAGCAGGGCCCTGTAGCTTGACCAACCAACGCTAGCAGACCAATACTTCCATGTGACCTTTGCCTATTGAAACAAAGTGTTTCAATTGCTTTTTAACAGTCTAGTAAATGCTATCGATTACCACAAGTAAGCGGTATTGTATGTTATGCTGGAGAAGAATAGCAATTGCCAGTTTCATCAATCTCCGTTTGTGGAGCATCTCTGGGGACAGGTCCGCATAGAATTGTAAGGGCAACTCATCCGGCCCCTTCACAGTGTGCATTTTCCTGGTTGCAGATAGTAGTAAATCCCTCGCCTGCTGCCTCATGAATCTAACTATGACATCTTTAGGGGCGTCCGGGCTCCTCGTACCTCCTAGAGCTCTGTGGACTCGTTCAATTTTCCACATAGTTTGAGGCTGGTTGGGAAGAATCGCCTCCACGGTGTCTTTCAGATAGTTTAGTAGGTCTTGATTGGCCCTTGGTATGCCTCTGACGCGGACGTTGTGTCGCCGAGACCGGTTTTCCAGGTCCTCTATCTTGTCTGCAAGTTACGTTATGTGGGACGAGTTCTGCTTTATAGAGGACCGATCTCTTTCCTGGGCCTCCACTACCTGGTCAGTAATATCTTCCAGGAGCTGAGTGCGCTGTCCCAGGTCTTTAAGGTCTTGCCTGAGGGGTTCAATCGCCTTTGCCAGAAGCAGCTCAACTGTGGCCACTGACCTGGCCAATAGATCTACATGTTGGTGAGGTCTTTTGGGATTCTCTTCCTGATCGGAGCATTCCGAGTGTTCTGAAATAGAGTCACCAGGAGACATGTGCCGGGCAGCCTTTGGTGGGAAGTGCTCCCATATACCCTTCGCTGAGGATGAGCGTTTGGGTTTAGGCATTTTAAGGTGTTCAGATGAAGGAAACCGCTGATAATCCGCCAGGGGTTCGGCCCTGTTCGGTATGTAGTGCAAGGTTGCGTTTACAACTCTGTTAAGGGCTACAGTGAGTCGGACAGGGTCCACAGGGTGGGGGTAGAGATGCAAAAATGCAGAAGTGTAGGCTGTTCAACCCTGTCTTTATATCTGCCTATAGAGAGGCAGATCACTCTTGTCCTGGTTGTATACAGAGTTTTGCCCAGTAAGGAGCTGCTTATTTGCAATTATTAGAGGTAGAATAGGATAATTGTTCTTTGAAACATGTTTAAACAGTCTCAGTTGTAGGGGAAGCAGGGATGCCTTCTCCCTCAGGAATTTGTGTACACTGGTGTCCCAAGCCCCTGAAAGGGTATCTGTTAAAAGACAGGTATTGAAAAGCAAAGGCTAGATAGGCTATATTAGAGAAGTGTCCAGATTGGGAGCATAAGCAAGTTAGTTGGGCCTTAGCTTGAGGTTATACCCCCTTTGTAGTGAAAGGTACCTTCTTGTCCACATGTGGGGACTCCCAAAATGGCCGCCGTTCGCGGTCTTTTCCTGCTTCTTCTGGGGGCTCTGCCCACCTCTGTGTGGCCCCTGTGCCCCTCCGGTCGGAGCCAGCCGTCCCCGGAGGTCTCGCCAGGGTCCTCAGTGGTCTCCTGGCCACCAGGTTGTATGTCCTTGGCTCCCGTGGAGAATAAGGATGGGACATGCCGGAAAGGTGAGTAGAATATTTAGAATGTATAGAATGTATAGAATGTTTATTTTAGAACTGTAAACGTGTTGCACTAATTTTTTTTAAGAAAATTTCCGTAGGTGGCTGATCTCAATGGACATCTGCAAAGGTAAGTGGTCTTAATTATTTTATTTTAGCTTAGACTTAGATTAGTTAATATATAGATAGCATTTATTGTATGTTAGCTAGGGGTTTGCGTTTTATAGATAGCATAGGATGTATTGTAGATAGCTTGTGGTATTTATTTAGATAGATTGGGGATGTATTATTATATAGATAGCATGTATATAAGATTATGCTATTTAGATAGATTGTGTGATGTATATTAGATAGGGGTGCATTGTATTGTAATTGTATGTATTTGTATTGTATGTATTTGTATAAAATGTATTTCCTTTTCAGGTGTGTATTTTTTTTTTCTGTAGTGAGGGGGGTTGTAATTTTTTTTTTTTTTTCTGTAATGTTCCTTTTTTATTTTTTTGTGACTTAGGTTTTTTTATTTTCTGTAATGTAGTTGTTTTTTGTGAGGTAGGTTTTTTATTTTATGTAATGTAGATTTATTTTGTGACTTTAGGCTTTTTTATTTTCTGTAATTAGAGTGGTGGGGGTTAATAGGGATAAAGTAGGTAGTGTAGATGTTAATAGGTTAGTGTAGAGGGTGTTTAGTTGATATTTAATGTTTTATTGGGGGTGGTATAGTGCAGTATAGTGTTTATACTTAGTGTCATGATGGTCCTTGAGGACCATTACGGCACTTTTGTGGTTAATGTAGTGTTGTAACAGGCCCATAATGGTGTTAATATACCCTTATGGGACTGATGGGGTTAAATAGAGGCTTATGAGGGTCTGTATTGACCCCCATGAGTGACAGGGTTAATGAAGGGCTTATGGGGGTCTGTATTGACCCCCATGAGTGACAGGGTTAATGAAGGGCTTATGGGGGTCTATATTGACCCCCATGAGTGACAGGGTTAATGAGGGTTTTATGGGGGTCTGTATTGACCCCCATGATTGACAGGGTGACAGTGTATATTTTTTTTCTTTTACAACGGGTCCTTTAAGGACCTGTAACGCAGGAATTTTGATTGCAGCGGGGGTCCGAACGCGTGCATTCGGGACCCCCACTGCGATGGTTAATGTGGGGTTAATGCAGGGCTCTGAGCTTATCTCGGATCCCCTGGGGTTAATGCGGGTTTCCAAGATTATCTTGGATCCCTTCTTGGGTAAGTTGTAGGTGGCTGGGCGGTCCTGGGTCTTTGGGCCTCGTTTTCATTTTTTTCGGCGGCCATTTTTTCTCTCGCTTAGGGGATTTTCGTGTGTCTGAAATTTGGACTTAAATGGAGGCGTAACTTCACTTTCAGAGGTCCTGGGTGCTCCCCCTTGCTACGGGTAAGCTTTTTTATGTAGTTTGTGTGAGTATTTGGTGTGTTTTCACTGTTTTTAGTTGCGCGCGGGTCAGCCGTTATAATCGGATTCTTAGTGCGTGTGGGTGTTTGTTACGTTAAGGTTGGTTCCGAGGTGGGTTCAACGGCTCGCCTCGCTACGTGAGGCGAGCCAGCAATGAGCGCCTGCGGCGCTCAATGCCTCATTCCCTAAATGCTTTGCAAGGACCCGCATTTGCGGAGACGTTGGGATGCTCCACCACAGCAAATGCGGCCCCTCGCTTCGCGAGGACCCGCATTTGCGGAAGCGAGGGCCTCAGATGCTGGCATGGAGCGCCTTCGGCGCTTCATGTCAGCAACTGAGGCCCTCGCCCGCGGCCCTCGCTACGCAGTTACAGAACATTTTTTTAACTTTCAGAATGTGAATCCAAAATATTTGGTCTGCTGAGGTTTGAAGCTGTTAAAGGATATCAGACGTCGCCTTCTGAAGAGAGAGAGTGGATATATCTCCTCAAAACTGTAGTATGCTGGGGACTCAATGAGCAATATAACTTTACTTCATTTATTGATTAAATGAGGTTTATATAACATCTATGATTGATGTGGTGCTAGTGCAATTCCATCAGGGTTTAGTATTTCCTCTAGTGATCTTTATCTTTTAAATCTGTAAAAGGGTTAGCGTGATGTCAAGAAAATATACTTTATGACATCTAATGCAATACTTTATAGCTGAATTAGCATCTTATTATTAGTTTACTAGTGACTTGCCCGTCAAAAAATTACGGCAATAAGATTGTAAGGCAGGTAATGTTATTTGTTTGCGACATTAATTTTGTTGGTGTTCCAAGATCCTTTGGTGCTCAATGCGAGCCTCGCGCTGAGCGTCTTCGGTACTCAACGCATGGCTCGCAATGAGCGCCTTCGGCGCTCATTGCAAGGCTGTTGGTTGTTTGTGTGCTATGAGCAGTGTTGGCGGTTTTTTTTGTATGCCAATGAAATAATGAATGAAATAATAAATTAATATACTTTACCTATTTTGAAGTAATATATGCAATAATATCTGTTTTCATGCTGCTGCAGCATACAATGTGTGTTTTCACTGCTGTGGAGCTGCTGTGTAAGTGTCAGCAATGTGTGCAGTGTGTAGTGTAAATAGTGTGCGTGCGCGAGGAAAATCCATTAGGGTAGCTGTGTACTTCTGCATTGTGTAAGTTAGTGTTGTAAAATGGCGCCTAATGTGTGTGGTACGCGGCTGTGGCTGATTTTGCGTCCTTGTTCTTGGACCTCGTCCGGCTTTTTCGGGAAAATCTGTATGTGTTTGGTGGTGTTTTGCCTGTTTAGGGTCCTGTAGCCTCGTTTTCGTTCTTTTCGGTGGCCATTTTTTCTCTCGCTTAGTGGATTTTCAGGTGCTCAGCTCTTGTATTTCAACTTTAATTGAGGTGTAACTTCACTTTCAGAGGTCCTGGGTGCCCCCCCTTACTGTGGGTAAGCTTTTTATGTGTTTGTTGTGTGTATTTATTGTGTTTTTAATGTTTTCATGTGTGCATGTTTTGGGGGCTAAGGTCATATTTTTGCGAGCTTGTAATGTTTATTTTTCTAAGTCCGTAAATTTTGTGGTCGACGTGGAAACCTCCACCTCCACAAATGCGGCCCCTCGCTTTGCAGGCCTAAAGGCGCCTTCGGCACTCCTTGCCAGTAATTGCGTCCCTCGCTTCGTCAGGGCCACAGGCTCGCTGCGCGAGCCCGCAGCATTAGCAACAACCCACATGCTCACAACTGTATATGTGATAATCCGTTTGTATTGATGCTTTTACATACCTTGGTGATCTAGTTACATAATATATATATTTTTAAGAAGAATTTTGTTAGATTTTATTGGGTTTGATGGTAGGTAGGTAGTGCATAACACACAAAAAACAGAGGAGGTATTTGTGTTATGAATATAAGTGTGCTTAGCAATTTTAGAATCATACTGTGTGCCGTGTGCAATGTTTACTTCCTGTTTTACTCAGTAAACTCAGGCTCTCCTTGATGACATTTTTTAGGTGGTGTGATACAAGTGTACTGTGTGCAATATTTACCTCCTCATGCTTAACCCCCCCTCCTTATTCTAAACCCACCCTCATTGTAAACCCCCTCTCATTCTAACACCCCCGTCATTCTAAACCCCCCACTCATTCTACCCCTCACTTACCTGCATCTGAAGCTTCTGCTCGGGCCTCCGCTCCTTCCGGTGCGCATGTGACGTGGCGCACATGTGACGTCACGGCATTAGCATATGTCGGGTGCCAATGCCGTGATGTCACATGCGCGCCGGAAGGAGCGGAGGCCGGAGCAGGAGCTTCAGATGCAGTTAAGTGAGGGGTAGAATGAGGAGGGGGGTTGAGGTTGAGGGGGTTGAGGATGAGGAGGGGGGTTGAGGATGAGGAGGGAGGTTGAGGATGAGGAGGGAGGTTGAGGAGGGAGGTTGAGGATGAGGAGGAGGGTTGAGGTGGAGGAGGGAGGTTGAGGAGGGGGGTTGAGGATGAGGAGGGGGCTGAGGATGAGGAGGGAGGTTGAGGATGAGGAGGAAGGTTGAGGAGGGAGGTTGAGGAGCGGGTTGAGGATGAGGAGAGGGGTTGAGGTTGAGGAGGGAGGTTGAGGAGGGGGTTGAGGATGAGAATTGGGGTTGAGGAGGGAGGTTGAGGATGATGAGGGGGGTTGAGGAGGGAGGTTGAGGAAGGGGTTGAGGATGAGGAGGGGGGTTGAGGTTGAGGAGGGAGTTGAGGATGGGGGGGTTGAGGATGAGGATGGGGGGTTGAGGAGGGAGGTTGAGGAGGAAGGGGTTGAGGAGGGGGGCTGAGGATTAGGAGGGAGGTTGAGGATGAGGAGGGAGGTTGAGGAGGGGGTTGAGGATGATGAGGGGGGTTGAGGTTGAGGAGGGAGTTGAGGATGGGGGGGTTGAGGATGAGGATGGGGGATTGAGGAGGGAGGTTGAGGAGGGGGGTTGAGGAGGAGTGGGTTGAGGATGAGGGGGTTGAGGAGGGAGGTTGAGGATGAGGAGGGATGATGAGGAGGGAGGTTGAGGATGAGGAGTGGGGTTGAGGAGGGAGGTTGAGGAGTGGGGTTGAGGAGGGAGGTTGAGAATGAGGAGGGGCGGAAGAGACACAGGGAAGGGAGAGGGGGAGAAGAGACACAGGGAAGGGAGAGGGGAGAAGAGGTACGGGAGAGAGAGGGGGACACAAGAGGGGGACACAAAGGGCACAAGAGGGAAACAGGGGGCAGCACATTTCCCACCCTCGGCTTATACTCGAGTCACTCATGTTACCCAGTATTTTGTGGTAAAATAGGTGCCTCGGCTTATACTCGGGTCAGCTTAAACTCAAATATATACAGTAATCAATTTCGGTTATTATGGACCTTTTTAGGAGTGTAAGAGATTCCTGTTGTTACAAATTTTTCACTCTATTCGTTATATTTATACCCCCTTTTTGGTGTTTAGGTTTAACTTTCTAGGGATAGACCATAGTACTTGTCCTATTTCTACCAACTATAGATTTAGGTTGATCCTGATAAAGTGTATTGACAAGTTCTTTATAAAACAATTGATGATACATATTAAGGATCAGCTTTACAACTTAACAGTATTTAATTACAAACTGATTTTGAAATAATAAAGAATGTACTTTAGAATTAGCCATATAAGTCTAACCATAAGCAAGGCATAGGCAGAAATATATTTTATATTGTTTTCTTACAAGTGGGGTTTTTGTTCTAAAATAATATATTTTAATATATAGTGAATAAAGGTTATATTTTAAGCATACTAGTGAAGTCCTGTGAGTGCATTTGTTAAAAGATATTTCCACTTGCCTGATATCATTTATTAACATAGCTATCAGGATGTACTTTGCTCTTATAAGTGGTGTAATCTTCAATATAGGGGATTAGAATTGAGGCCTATGTTTCCATTCTCAACTCATGATTATTTTGTATAGGACACCAAAAACATAACTATCTAAAGCATGGAGAAGGCTGCTCTTCATATTTGTGATTAGGAGAAGAATTATATCAGAAAGTTGGTAATGCATAATGATTCCCATCTTCAGGTCTATGCCCAGACTTTGAAAAGCACGGAACTTGTCCAAATGATGAAAATATTAATAAAGAAGCATTAATTTAATGAAATGTAAAATGTCAACATCTCCCATGAGCCAAATGAGAAAATAAAACTAATTGACATGCCATATGGGTAGATTATCTAATTTTAAAAATGCCATCTTGCCAATTTTGCACTAATAATTACTATCAAAAGCGATGAAAACAATTTTTGATTTAAAGGTACACTACTAGTGCTGGAAAAAAATATTTGTTGTCTTTATTGCCTCTGACGGTCTATTCCATATGGCCATCCGTATCATGCTGTGATATAATAAGGTCAACAGACGTACATGATATTTTGTATGCACATTCTGCAACAATATTTACACCTTTTTTTACAAAGTGGACCTAGATTCCTGTTTATTTTGAAGAATAAATTCTGTGTATGGAATTCATAATTTTATGGATACACACAAATTGTTTATTATTATGGCATTTAGAATGCTACAGAAAAGCACATTTACATAGAAGAGTACAAATACAGGCCCTGATTTATCACAAGGCAGGTAAGCAAGTGCCTAGCGGTGACTGCCTGTAGGGGACTCCATAATTTTGCATATACAAATGTATTAAAACAGTCTTAGAACAGACTTTGTGGCTTACACATAGCTACTTGCAAAAAGTCAAATGCTTTTCTGATTGACTGAATTGTGTTGCTTCTCAATATATTTCGTCTCTTCCTTACAAAGCATGCTGGGAGATATGCTGGCACAAAAAAACAACAACCTCCAAATTTTGCCCAGCATGTCTCTTATGGCAGTTTTCTAGTCAATTCATAGAGCTGGGATTTTCAATGAGAGACAGTGATACCATGTAATTGCAAAACATTGATTGGTCTTTTACCTCATCTCTGAACTAAACAACACATTTTGGAAACTGTGAAATCTACTGAAGTCTATTTTATACTGCAAAAATATAAATTTACAATGATAAATTTACAATGTTAGATTTATAAAGTTAGTTGCATTAATACTATAGTCAAATAGATCGATAGATAGATAGATAGATAGATTGATAGATAGAGAGATAGATAGATAGATAGATAGATAGATAGATAGATTATTGATTAGATTATTACCAGATCATATTATTGCTGTATAAAGTGATATATTTCAATTGGACAAACATTTTATTTAGAGTCATATGCTTTCAAGAAGTAAACATCTCTTTATCAATTCAAAAGCAATTATTGGTAAGATAGCATAAGGTAGCATAAACATTAGTGTTGATAGGAAACCCACATGGTTTTTTTTTTATTTCCATGTGTTCCTTTCCTTCCTTGTCAGTCTAAATAAAATGTTTTTTTTTTGTTTTAAATAAAATGTTTGTTGAATAAAAAAGGTATCGCTTTATACTACAATACTCTGATTACTATCTGGATTACTGGACATTCACTTCTACTCCAATCTTCATAACTAAATTCAGACAGAAATATATGTATTTTTATATATACAGTTAACTCCCCGTTAACGGGCACCTATGGGGACTCCCTATTGCCGGATAAGTGTAGTTTCTTTTTTAATCAGGAGTCCCCGAATGTAAGGGTCTTAATGACCCTTAAACACTCCAAACGCCCTCTGAGCCATTTATGCCAAAAAAAAATTAGAAAAAAAGTTAGCTCTTTTTTTTGCAGTCTCGAACTCCGGAAAGTGCTGCTTATGCCGGTTTAGCGAGAGAGTACATTTAAAATGGGGAATTGATGCAGGTGCCGGTTGCTTGAGAGGCCGGTTGGTTAGGTACCGGATAACCAGGAGTTTACTGTATATATATATATATATATATATATATATATATATATGTGTGTGAAAAAATGTTTTTGAAATGACTTTATTTTAGGAATAAAAGATCAAAAAATACGCTGTAAGGGGAAATTAAAAAAATATTATAAAGAACAGTGTTTAAATCAAACACTTGAGAGTGTTGAATAATATAATGAACAAGTAATTATTCGTCTTATACATTTTAAATCACACTTCACAAATTGACCTGATGAAATATTTAAATGGGTCTGTACAATGTTATGACAAATCCTCATATAATGCAGAAATCTGCTAATCATCAGGTTTGTGTAAATTTTGGTGATAGAAAAACACTGTAGTATATTTATAAAAAAAAAAATGTTGCAGATGTTTACCTATTGTAAGATTTTTTGAGTTTTTTTTTTTTAATACAAAAATGAAGCCAATAAAATATATTGACATAACTAGAGAAGGAGAAGTATTGAACCAGCGAGTAAAATCTTCCAGTATTTCAGTGGGGCTTTTTTCTGTTTGCCTCAATCCGCATCAGAAGAGATCTAAAGAGTTTAAACTTGATGGACTAAAAGTCTTTTTTAACCTCAATTACTATGTAATTATGTAATACATTTTAATAAAACCAAAAAGATGCAGAACTGGGTCCAGCATCTTCAATGCACAATCAGTCATGTCTGCTGACTACCATTGACTTCTGTATAATGAATTTGCTGAAATAACATTTTACTCAAAGGTTATGTCATTAACAAAGGCACTATTCCTTTCTATATTTTCTAATACAAATTAGTTATGCATTATAGCATTGTTTTAATATGTCTCTGGATATCTACTTATATTGACAAAACCGAACAAGGTATAAATTGACCAGACATAATGACCACTGGACCAAATTAGGCTTTAAGACAAATTTAGAATTTACAAGCAAGTTTGGTTAAGGTACCATGGGGGTCCATAGAAACCTCCATAGGGTATATAGAGACCTCATGGGGTTCCATGTAGGATCATTATTCGGGGGTGATGATGCACATACAGCAGGGAGAAATTTACGTAGAGCAGGGAAAAAGCTATAGCTAACTTTGCAAAGGGGTTTTAAAGTGCAGCATATAATACCAACATTATGTTGTGTTTTTTCACATATAAAAAGTTAAAGGGCCACAATATTCAGTACAATTTGGAGCACACCACTGTAAATATATCCTAAAAGCATGTTGAAAAACTTTTGGAATTTTGTGTGTTATGATTAATTAAATCTCTGCTTACATGAGTCACTGGCAAGTCCCCAGACATATCCACAGCTGCAGCTCCGTGTAGTGAGCATAACAAATAGCGTTGACCCTTCACAAATGCATCTGTGTAGATGAAGGAATGCTGGAAACACCTAAATATGTTACTTGTGGGTTAACTTATTGCTGCTGCATTCCTGAATGCAGAGAAAAAACCTATACTATATTTGTCTTCATGGTGCCTTCACCGCACAGTGTCTGCGTATGTTATTAATCATGCAACTGTCAGTGTGTTTGTAAACAGACCTAATACCTTAGATTTTTAGGTGTTATTAATGCAATTTAGAAACAAATAGATCATTGGTGTCCTCTTTCACACCATGAAGAGCACTGATAGTGAGGTGAATGGCCTTTTAATGACGCTCATTTAATGTGGGTTTTAATTAGTTATTTTCTCTTTTGCTTGATTCATTCATCTGAGGTCTTTTTCAAATTGGAATTCATCTTACAGAGAACCGGCTTTAAAGAAAAGCATGTAAGTTGTAAAGATATTCATCCATAGGGAGAAGCTATCGCCATAGTGAATATAGCCCTCAGTACTTAAAATATGTTTGTATTGTAATTATTATAGGCTGTCTAGACCATTAGTATCAATAGTCGGTCCTATGACTGATAGAGGTCCCTGAGAATTTATCTCCCCGTCCTCAAGAGAAAAAAGCAATACATTTACAATTAGTCATAGTTATGGATAGATTATTGATTAACTTATCTTCAGTTAAAGGACCACAGTAGTTCATTTAGAAGTAAAGCTCATATGTTTCTTTGCTGCAGATAGGCTATTATGAACAGTATGCAGTTTAAAAAAAAGTTAACACATTTCTTAATTTTCCTCAAGCAGAGCTGCATATCTCCTCCTCCCTATAGGGACATCAGGGGAATGGCCAGCTATGACTGTGGTCTAAAAATAAAGTCTGACCCATGTAGTTTCTGCTTCAGACTGAGAATGCTCATTAAAGGTTGGTGGAGCTATGATGGCCGATGCACTATCACTAGGCATGGCCAATGGGCAGCTGCAAGCATTTTGCAATAGAGTTGTTACATCTGTATAGGCAGTGGGGACAGAGCTGATGATGTTATGGGGCACAGACAGTGAAATAAGCCCAGCCTGCTTCCAAGCTTCATAATAGTTTAACATACAGACCTGGCCACACCCCTAATACGGAGAGGTAGAAGATACACAGCTATGGGTGAGGGGAAAACTGTTTTAACTTTTATTTATGTTAAACTGCATACTTCTTTTAAAAGTCTATACACAAAAAAGACACATATGAACTTCCCGTGAGCATTGAACGATAACAGCTGGTCCCTAGAGGAAAATGTTGAGAGCCTCTGCTCTAGACTCACAAGTTGACCACATGCCCTCTAAAATATGATTGCGTGTGCAGTTTGTTGATTATGTGAATACTGGTAAAATATTGTAATGTAATATAAAGATTCTATGCATGATAGGGTGGATAGAAATGTCACTGAAATGCCCCTCATTGTATAAACTGGAAAGTAAAACAAAGATAATTTTAAGTACCCTTACATGTCTCAAGCAGGCCAGGAAACCTGTTTATTTCCCACCACTCAGTGAATAGTGTTCTAAGTGTTCCCACCGATGCTAAGGATTCTGGGTTGTGACATACAAATAATGGTTTAGGATTAGGATACAATTTCAGACCCACTCACAGACAGGGCCGGATCACCCACTAAGCATTATAGGCACTCGCCTACAGGCCGTCCTTTTGAGAGGGGCACCTCATTTTCACTTCCTGGAACTAAACACAGCGCTGTCTGCAGGCACAGGAAGTGAGTTGGGGAAATTTCACCCAGAGTACCCAAGAGTGCATCAGCAAGATCCTGGAGCTGGCTCCTCCACCCTCCCTCTTGTTTCCTCCAGCAGCAATGCGTCTGCCCATGAGGAGAAGGAGCTTCACCAGCCGGATTCTGGGTCCAAGAGAAAGGTAGATGTTATATTCTGTCTAGTTGTTCTCCAGTAAACTAAATAAATGTAAATGGTGTCTGTGTCTCTGATGTCTGTGATGTGTGTTATGTATGTGATGCATATATATATATATATATATATATGTGACGCATATATATGTGTGTGTGATGTGATGTATGTGATGCATACATGTGTGTGGTGTATGTGTGTGTGATGTATGTGGGATTTCTATGTGTGATATGTATATGTGTGTTATGCGTCTGTATGTGTGTTTGTGTCTGTGTGCCTGTGATGTGTCTGTGATATGCGTGTGATGTGTGTGTGATTTATATATGTGTGGTGTGTGTGTATGTGTATGGCTGGTGTGTGATGTATGTAAACATTCATTAAGCAAAAAAAAATGGCAGTGCACACTATGTGTGTTTGTGATGTGTGTGTGATGTTTGTGTTTGTGATGTCTATGTGTGGTGTATGAATGATGTGTGTATGTATGTGTGATGTGTGTGTGTGATATATGTAAGCATTCACTAAGCAAAAAACGGCAGTTCACACTATTTGTGTTTGTGATGTGTGTGTGATGTGTAATGTTTGTGTGTGTGATGTCTATGTGTGGTGTATGTATGATGTGTGTATGTATGTAGTGTGTATGCTTGATGTGTGCATGTGTGTATGCGTGTGATGTATGTAAGCATTCACTAAGCAAAAAACGGCAGTGCACACTATGTGTGTTTGTGACTCATCAGGAACATGAAATGCAGCAGAACAGAGGAACTAAAGTGCTCTTATATAAACATGCTTAATTAAATGTCTTCAACCAAGCTGACCTCTTAAAGTCTTTATTAAGCATTACTGAAATAGTGCTTCTGAAGAAAATACTTTCCAGTTCGTGATCCTTGTCTAGCATTAACAAGATGGGTTCCAAGAACTGTACATATTTGATGTTTTATTTATCTCTCATTTAGCAACCGACACACAGCACTTGAAGGATTTCTATTATAGGAGAAAGTAGTAATTGAAACATAAAATTGGAGGCACTACAAAGGTTAGATAAAACCAAACCGTGTCATCTCAATGATCTCGTTCTGGTTAACAAAAGACAGTAAAACATCACAGGATGTGATACATGAATATAGCAAATTATGGATTGGTTTATAGGTTAGTGAAATGCTGCACTTCATTAAATCAATTTACCCTATTAAAATAAAAATAAATATTGAATGTTCTTTGTTTCAGTTCCCTGCAGAAAATTCACAATCTATTTATTCACAAATTATATATACTGAGGACACATATATTTCCCAAATCTCCTATTCTTGTGTTTAAACAACCACCAAACCTGAAACAAAGACTGTTCAGCAAAAGATTAGCCAATGAACATTTGAACAGAAAAATAGAACTAAACCTTGTAACAGAACTCTCTGTATATTACTGGCTCCATTTCAGTCTTGAAAAGTTCCCCTTTACGAGTCAAGTTGATTCAGAAATTACTACGTAGCTGTTTCAATCAATGCGTAGCTATTTAAACCGAGAAAAAACAGTGCTAAGATAAATATTTCCTGAATGGTGTCAAATGTCCTAAACATGCAATCATAGGTGTAGTTGACCAACTGAAGTTTTGCCCAAGCCCATGACCTAAGCAAGGCCCAGTTGGTATGTGCATATAAGAATGTATACCCCATCACCCATTGAATATAAAATTAGACACAGACCACTTCTTGGGAGATAACTGGCCACAGCGTTTATTGGTAAACACAACATGATGTAATAACCATAACGATAAATAAATAAACATAACCCGAGGGGAGGAGCCTGGACAGAGACAATACACCCTAAGCCCTGAAGCCTCATCCAGGGCCTACCGTGTTGGAACATCCGTACCACTGTAGGGTAGGATCTCCCCCATTTTCCACTGTCCCGGCAACTCCCCTCACCACCCGCCGCTGTGACAAAATAAACAAACTTTTGATACCATATAATAAATACTTAATGATACATCCACAACAATGAGTACTTCAGACAATAAACAACATAATCCACAACTTACTATTCATCTTTTTTTTTTATTTTTTTATTAACAGTACAACATATACATCACTTTAACAACAATACTTTAGGGATGGGTGGGTGGGCATCTGCTCCCATGGCTAGCTGGGGGCAAACTGGTGGAAATTGGCGGCAAAAGCCTATAATGGCTCCACCTCCCCCGGCTAGCCACCTCCTGCCCCTCCCAGGTCCTGCCAGGTCAGGTGGTCCCTCCTTCCAACCCCAGGCAAGCCTGAGATGGCCTACGGGCCCTTCATGACCTAAGCAAGGCCTAGTTGGTATGTGCATATAAGAATGTATACCCCATCACCCACTGAATATAAAATTAGACACAGACCACTTCTTGGGAGATAACTGGCCACAGCGTTTATTGGTAAACACAACATGATGTAATAACCATAACGATAAATAAATAAACATAACCCGAGGGGAGGAGCCTGGACAGAGACAGTACACCCTACGCCCTGAAGCCTCATCCAGGGCCTACCGTGTTGGAACATCCGTACCACCGTAGGGTAGGATCTCCCCCATTTTCCACTGTCCCGGCAACTCCCCTCACCACCCGCCGCTGTGACAAAATAAACAAACTTTTGATACCATATAATAAATACGTAATGATACATCCACAACAATGAGTACTTCAGACAATAAACAACATAATCCACAACTTACTATTCATCTTTTTATTTTATTTTTTTATTAACAGTACAACATATACATCACTTTAACAACAATACTTTAGGGATGGGTGGGTGGGCATCTGCTCCCATGGCTAGCTGGGGGTAAACTGGTGGAAATTGGCGGCAAAAGCCTATAATGGCTCCACCTCCCCCAGCTAGCCACCTCCTGCCCCTCCCAGGTCCTGCCAGGTCAGGTGGTCCCTCCTTCCAACCCCAGGCAAGCCTGAGGTGGCCTACGGGCCCTTCATGACCTAAGCAAGGCCCAGTTGGTATGTGCATATAAGAATGTATACCCCATCACCCACTGAATATAAAATTAGACACAGACCACTTCTTGGGAGATAACTGGCCACAGCGTTTATTGGTAAACACAACATGATGTAATAACCATAACGATAAATAAATAAACATAACCCGAGGGGAGGAGCCTGGACAGAGACAGTACACCCTACGCCCTGAAGCCTCATCCAGGGCCTACCGTTTTGGAACATCCGTACCACCGTAGGGTAGGATCTCCCCCATTTTCCACTGTCCCGGCAACTCCCCTCACCACCCGCCACAGAGAAGATTGCATAATATCTTTGCGGATTCGACTCCCCCCACCAAAAAAACACCATGGCCAGCCACATACCCTCCTAAAACAGCACTCCATTTTCCACCTCTGCTCATGATCCATCCGCGCCGGAGCCACACCCAGCTCTGGGCTAAGACCGACAACCAAGGCCACTCGCCCGCATGGTCTGCTTTATTAATAGCCCATGCTATTTCCGCCCGATACCTTCCAATTCTCAAGACCTCCTTCTCCAAAAGCCCATAGGGCTGTTACTGTAGCTGCTTCTGCACCAAGCGAGTGGGCAGCAAGTTCCATGCGGAATATGCCCAAATGCTGCTGGCAATCTCCAACGTTGTAGAATCACACATAGAGAACCAGTCCCATTTCATCAAGGGAAGGTGCAAACCAGCTTCGTGATTGGCTGAACCAAGAGAGCCGTAATCCAGGAAGGGGGAGCAGTCAGCGTGCCCAACACACTGTAACTACCTCCTTTCCCCGCCTGCTCAACTTGGCTGTCGCTGCCACATGGTCACATGATCACCCTGGATCGCCAGACCAGTCACCTGAGGTCGACATACCTTGTCTGTTTACCAACCAAACTCCTGCTACCATCCGACCAGCGGAAGGAGATGGCCGTACAGAACCGCAAGGATTTAGATTTGTCACAGACCTCTTTCCATAACCGCAGTAACCAGCCATATGGTCATATGATTACCCTTTGGATCCCTAGACCAGGCACCTAAGGTCGCCCCACCTTGCCTGTATATTAACCAAACTCTCACTACCGGCACACCAGCGAAAAGGAGAGATGGCTGCACAGCCCGCAAGGCTTCGCCCTTAAGACAGACCTCCTTCCCGAACAGTGGTATCTCCGGCCCTTAGGAAAAAGCTACCAGTCGCCTGCTGTCCCTTTGCCATACCTCCTGTTCGCCTTTACGATCACCCTTTGGATCCCAAGACTAGGCACCTGAGGTCGCCCTCCCTGCCTGTATACTAACCAAACTCTCACTACCGGCACACCAGTGGAAAGGAGAGATGGCTGCACAGCCCGCAAGGCTTTGCCCTTATCACAGACCTCCTTCCCGAACAGTGGTATCTCCGGCCCATGGGAAAAGGCTACCCGTCGCCTGCTGTCCCTTTGCCATACCTCCTGTTCACCTTTACCCTATGCTTTCTCTATCCATTCCTTCGTCAGGACCCATTAACCCAGCTTGATTTCTGATGGGCCACACTGCTACTTGCCCCCCCCCCCACCTTTGGGGGACTCCTCCTCTGAGCCTATGCATAGCGTACCCAGTGCCCACACTGTCCAACCTCCCACCCTGGCCTGCAGTCTGAGGCTCGCACCTGAGAAGGAACCGTCCTCCATCCTGTCTTTTTGACCTTGTATCTTCATAATACTATATGCTCCTCTATCCGTACTGAGCACAGGGTTTTCAACAACGTAGTCCTGAACAAGCAACTACATACTGAGAAACAGCCTGCACCACCACTGCAATCACTGCCTACTCTACTTACTGCCCTTCGATCCACTGCCAACCAGCCGTGTATAACTCTAGCAAGATCTACGAAGCCAAATACCTTACAGCACATACCTATCACAATAGCTTATGATACCACCTTGAATGATCAAAACCGGGTCCTCCATTTTTGGAATGTTGTTAATGCTGTATTTTCCCTTGTTTTTATCCCCTGTATTGCGCTACGGAATATGTTGGCGTGTTACAAATAAAAGTTAATAAAGTTAATAAATGATCAAAGCGTGATACAACCGCCGGGGATGATAGGAGTGACAGCCCTTGTTGCATAGAGACCAAAAAAAAAACACCTCTGTAATAACCCATATATACTCCTCAGTCCGCAATCCCGGTACAAAGAGTTAATAATATCCTGGAACTCACCTGGAAAAGCATATAATACCCTCTGCTTTATGACTATTACCGGATATCAAGCATTAGCGCCCCACCAGCACGACCCCTAAGACTTTTTTTTTTTTTTTTTTTTAATCCGAGACAAATTTGACAATCCCTTATACATATCTCCATTGCCATACAAAATAAAAAAATATATACATGTGATAGACCCACTGAACACGCACACCGCTACCCACCAAATGGCGCAATCATGGTTTACAATCTTGCATCTTGCTGCATAACCTACACTACCTCTAACCAGACAGACCAGGGGCCCGACGCAGGTCCCCAGATGCCGTTACAGCCAGATTTGAAAAGAGCTAGGGCATAGCATCAATCTGGGCATGTCCTTGATGACCGCTCCTCTTACCATTCAAAGGATGTATAATACCTGCTCACGACCGTTTGAGCGTCATACCATCGTGTCTTACAAACTGCAGAGGATTATAAGACGAACCAGGACGAAAACCTCAAGATAGGATACCACTAAGCAGGACCCTCCACAGCAGGACAAAAGAGGACCACTCGAGCCAAACCACCTCTGTATATGAAAAGGAAAACTGCTACCAGCGGATCTAATCCATCAGCTACCCTGCCAACACTATGGAAGAACATGCCTGTGCAGAAAACAACTGAGACAAATTTACATATAAAAAACACTTGTCCACCTTTAACATTGGTAGCCTAGAGCACCTATGTCTATATTATCAGACGCAAACACATCTACTATAACTTGGAATGGACCAAACACCTACCCTAGACCCACCTTTAGGAGTCAATATAACCACCCAAGACCATAGCGGATAAGGCATAAGAGTAAACCGTGGAGGAGTATACAACATACCCAAAAAGGGATAATTCTGCTGGAATGCCACCCGGCCTCCTTCCAAATTCCACTACAAACCTGAAACTAGTGGTATGAGAACTGTCTACCTGATCAATGGAACCCACGACGAAAGAGATGATGAACGTGGAATGAGTAACCTACGGCACAGAACGGTAATGCGATAAAATGGTAAAGCCTCCCAGCATACCGGGAGGCCTATACCCCTAACGTACCCTAGAACCACAAGCACAACCCTGCCAGGAACATGCAGGAATGACCCCGCAAGACGGCCAAGATGAAAATGATACCAAGGAGAACGAGTACAGGCAAATAGATGTACCCCATATAACTAACCTCCCGGTGGACCGCCTATGAAGGGAACTCAGTCCAGACACCGATCCCAAGCTGCGACCAACAGCACAATAACCTAACTATTATCAAACATACCTGGCAGGAACCTACACAACAAATACTTGCCATGCCCAAGCCATCTGACCCCAAACTCCCCACTATTGATATGGACCTCTATAAAGTAGACTGTTTATAAACAGCCCCAATACCCCGATGTCAAGGCGGTAAGTATAATAAGCGCGCAATGTCACTAAACAACCTGGGCACCAACCCGTCTAAGGAGGACACTATGGGGAGGAATTGGCCCTATAACTCTCTAAGGCCTCTCTGCCCTGCTCCCCCCTTAAGACAGCCCCTGGTAACCTGATATATAGGCTTATGGCCCCAATAAGCCAAGCAGTTCCATAAGGTTGGTCCACTGATAAGCGCTGTACCTATTGCAGTTGCAGCAAGAACAACCGCAAATCATATGATCATTCCAGACCGCAACTGCTACAGTCCAATCTCACTATAAATCGCCTTAGACTGCAATTGGAAAAGCCAACTGCCACCGCCAGAATTAAAAGTCCTATCTGTCCCCCGTAACTCCAGTTATGAACACACTATTATACAAATAACGCAAGGGAAAAATGATCTAAGTATTAAATAATCACACAACGTCCTCCGACTCGTAGATAATAATATGAAATAGATTTATTGCGGATGAAAACCGCAGTATACAGAATATGTCAATATATATAACAGCAGTCCCCTAGACTTGACTATCATATTGACAGAGAATGCTGCTATTAATGTGACCAAGTGCTGCTTACCTACACTGCAGCTCCCAGACAGCATGGCAGCCTGAGAGGGAAGGAAGGCCTGGTTACATCACCAGGAGTCCCAGCACACAGCAAAATGGTACACACAGCCTTCACTAATATGATAATGTGCACTCTGGCTACCCCACATAATCTATACACAAACATATATACAATACACAAACATATATACCCATACAACAAAACACAATACACATATGAAATACACACAACACATATACACAATGCACATGAACCAAACAAAGCCCATACATAACCAAAATACCTACATAAGCAAATATACATCCATATATATCTCCAAATACATACATATATAAGTATATCCACATATAGATACATATAGATACATACATCAACAAGCACATGTATATCCATATACATAAACACAGAACAAAAAGCACACATATATCCAAATACACATCTATATATATATATATATATATATATATATATATATATACACATACATATACACCCACACACATGTATAAGTGTATAATATATAAGCCTACTACCGAGTTATATAATGCAGTTCATAATACATGCTGCCTTGATAGCAGGGACACAGCTTACCCTCCCCTGCACACCACAGACACCACAGCAACCAGATCTGTGGCCTCAGCAGTGTTCACATCAGAGCCCCCCAGCACTCACATAGCCTATGACAAGGAGCACTAGCAGCTCCATCCTCTTCCATGGCTAGCTAGGGGCCAATCCCTCATAAGTGCCCCCAGCACTCCACCCTGTGCTCCCTAACACTCTGGAGGCCATAAACAGGAGCTGCACCAGCAGCACATCTGCTCCCATGGCTAGCTGGGGGCAAACTGGATGAAATTGGCGGCAAAAGCCTATAATGGCTCCACCTCCCCCAGCTAGCCACCTCCTGCCCCTCCCAGGTCCTGCAAGGTCAGGTGGTCCCTCCTTCCAACCCCAGGCAAGCCTGAGGTGGCCTACGGGCCCTTCATTCCAATCTGGAAGTCTTAAAATGCTGAAATTGTTAAAGAAAAAAATGAAAAACAGTGTCACAAATATGCTCTTAAAAAAGATTTAAGTATAGGATAGCTAATATAACAAACATTCTCATAGGCACATATGTTACATGCTAAACATAATAGGCTAGTATAATGTGTAAGTCTGATTACATCTGTGAATGTCAACTATTATCAATAATACATGTCATCATCACAAATATCAGCTTTGATGGTAACACTGACTCCAGTGCATGAGAGGTTACTAGAAATCAGGAAAGCCACATGGACTACAACAAGTGGTGTAATGAATAGCCTATAAAAGTCCAGCCACATGCCAAAGTCATTGCAGCAAGGATCCAGACAAAATAATTGTACTACGAGTGATTTTAAATGTCTGATTCATTAGAAGGTATGTCATGTACACTAGAATGATGCAACCTAGACACCAGGGTGTGAAACATGTCACAATAGGCAGCTTGAGGCGTGGAAGAGAGGAGAGGATGGCAGTGAACGTGGGTAAAAGGAGGACTGTAATCCATGATAGAGGTGAACCACAACAGCAAAATGAGAATATAGAACAGGCCTTTCACATGATTATTGTAGATGAGCAGGTAAGGGACAGAGTGTTAGTCGCCCATTGACAGGAGGATATAGGGGGAACATGTAGATTATGCAAATGTGCCAGCAGCAGCCAAAGCAGGCCCAGCCAACTCAGGTAGGACCAGCAGCAGGTCCAGGAAGCTCTGGAAGAGCAGAACCAGGAGGCAGGGGAGGCCCAGCAGCCGGCCCAGGAAGCTCTGGAAGAACAGCTCCAGGAGGCAGGAGAGAGGCTAGCAGCATGTCCAGAAAACTCAGCGGCTGAAACTTCAGCTCCTATCACCTAGATCTATCACCTAAATCTATCACCTAGGAGTTCTGCCACATCCTTGCCGCCATACATTGCACACATGTGGCATTAACACCTAAATTCCCCAGAGAAGGTCTGTAAGATCATCACAGCCTGCTGCTTGCCTTCCCAATATAGCAGTTCAGGTCAACTGTGAGAAAATTCAGAAGCCTCAGGATGATAATCCTAATGAGCCTGTACCTGGCTCTTCCAAGTGAAATGTGGCTGGGTCAAAGAAGCGGGCCAGGCTCATTTGTAAGCATTACGCATGTAAGTAGAAACAAATCACCTTTCTATCAACTACCTGGCTAATGCATGACTGATAACAATCAAATCATATCATTTATACAGATGTAATGATAGGCCAGAGTAGAGGAGACATTCCTGTTATGAACTATGGCTCTTGATGAATTATTGCTTTACGCTGAATAAACTACAAATGTTATTCAGTAAGACAATGGTAAGTATGGACATGGTCACGTACCTATCAAATGTTCTGATAAACACAATTAAATGTATGTATATATTGTTATGATTAGTTATCTCAATCTGTTAATCTGTACTCACCCAAACCTTGAATTTGAAGTCATTACATTAATCTAAACCTATTTGATTTTCCATGCATAAATTCATTAACTGTACTACCAGTATAGCTCTATAAAATACATAGCAATAGTTCCAAAAATAAAACATAACAAACACTACACATTAAGGTAATCTCAACAAGGGTAACAATTATGTGACCAGCAAATCGATCACTTGATATGACATTGATACGGGTAAATGCACATGGCGGCCTATGTGTGACCTTAACTATCTCTTCATATTACAGATATTCATTGCATGGTGTGCTACACTCATTGGTTTGCTACATAGCCACCAAATAACATTCATGTATTTGTACACGTATAAAGTCACATTACTTGGGCTACATTGTAATTATGATAAATATTGCTTATTTGTGTAATTTGATTCACATAACATAGCACAAATAATCAAGGCCTACCTTTCATGTTGCACAGACATCCCATATGTATTGATTAAGTAACCCATCGGTAGAAGTAGCAGCTTCAGCCGTTTCCTGTGCAACCATTTTTGCAGACTGATATCTTTATGATCACACCAAATGTAAAGCAGTGCATGTTGCTCCTCAAATATAGATTTGTGTTAAACTGCTAATGCTGTAAACCTACAGTATGTGACTATTTCTCAAAACATCATCTGCTATCACAGTAGCATTCTGTATAACTCATAAATGTACATGGAAAAGAGATATGCAAAGATACACGCATTTGTGATACTAAAATTTGAATTAGCGTGTGAGATTGAATGTGATCTTCATTTATTCATTATATATTTTTTACAGATCTTCAAGACATGTCATTTCGATTACAGTACGATCCATACATAATGTTCTACAAGCTAATCCAGAGCCATGATGTTGTAAAACTGCATCATAAATGTGCATGTCCATTAATTATAATTTTAATGTCATATTATTCAGTGTGATATTTGAGAATTACTATGTTAATCTTGACAATCACTGTTAAGCTTTATTGTCAGATTTCTATGCAGATGATATGTGACATATGTCAGCTAATGTTCCTCCATCATACTTACTTTCAGATATCATTTCTAGTGCAAATTTTCCCTGTACATATTTGAACAGTAACTGGAGGCGTCTAAAATAACATTTGTTGAGGTTATGTTATGACTCTGTTCTACATTTCAAAAGCCTCCTTTTATTGTTCACCCCATATGTATATTGTTGTTGGTGTGTATTCTTGTACAGTGAACTATTTATTGCCTGTTAATGTTGTATTGCTATCATTAAACATGCTGACCTCATTACACAATACAATTGTGTGAGCAAATCCCACTACCTGTCACTATGCATGTTCACCTCCATTTATCTGGGTATTCCTGTAGTAATATGACATACATGACATGTCTTCATGTTGGATGATACATTGTCTATCCCACTCAAATGTGTTATATGTTCCCTATATCCCTTTCACCCTGTTCGGCCAACAGTCTTTTCCTTTCCTCTAATCCCTTTTCACCAATCTTGTTAATTCCTGGCTATTGCTGTTGTGCATGTGAACATCAACATTGTGGGCCCTATTAAATTCTCCCTCGTAGTTCTCTCGGTGCTCGCAAAAGGCAGTTTTCCTGCTGTTTGCGAGAACCTAATCTCTCGCAGCCTGCTTTACGATATGACTGCGAGAAAATGGCCGAGAATAGGCTCCAAGAGAGCTACGTAGCCTTAAATCTATGCACGAGTCTCGCATATCGTAAGAATCCCTACGTGGACAAAAAGTCCACGCAAGGGATCCGAAAGCCTCTACGTGCTGCCTCGGAACAGCCCGAGACAGCAGTGTGAGGCTCCCCCCTGCACCCTATACACATCCCCATGCTGCAGGGGTCTCTATCAGGACCCCTGCAGCACCCCCACATTAACCCCTTGCAGCGGGGGTCCCCGATCTGCATAGATCAGGCCCCCCGCTGCATTTAAAACTTTTAAATTCCCCGCCGCGGCTCCTTAAAGGGACCGCGGCACACTATTACCCAATCCCGGCCGCGGCACTTAAAATTAACCCCCCTCTATGCTGGGGGTCCCCATCGGGACCCCCGAAGTGTCCCCACATAAACCCCCTGCAGCGGGGGGCCCCGATCGGCACCGATCGTGACCCTGCTGCAATTCAGTTTTAAATTTCCCGCCTCGCGGGTCCTCAAAGGACCGTAAAGGTCCTGAAAGGACTCGCACTAAAAATATTAACCCCAGGCAACTATAATTACCCCATTAACTCATGATGGTCAATACAGACCACCATAAGGCTCTATTTAACCCATTAACTCATGGTGGTCAATACAGACCACCATAAGGCCTAAATTAACCCATTAACTCATGGTGGTCAATACAGACCACCATAAGGCCTAAATTAACCCATTAACTCATGGTGGTCAATACAGACCACCATAAGGCCTAAATTAACCCATTAACTCATGATGGTCAATACAGACCACCATAAGGCTCTATTTAACCCATTAACTCATGGTGGTCAATACAGACCACCATAAGGCTCTATTTAACCCCATCAGTCCCATAAGGGTATATTATTACCATTATGGGCCTGTTACAACCCAACATTAACCACATAAGTGCCATGATGGTCCTCAAGGACCATCATGACACTAACTACAAACACTACACTATAACCCCCAATAAACCATTTAATCTAAACTAACCCCCCTCTACACTAATCTATTAACACTTACACTACCTACCTACACTACCTACCCCCTAATAAACCTCCCCAACACTCTAATTACAAAAAACAAAAAACCTACAGCACAGAAAACAAAAAACCTACAGTACAAAAAACAAAAAAACCTACAGTACAGAAAAAAAAACAATTACAACCCCACCCCCCACTACAGAAAACAAAAAAATACATTACAACCCCACCCCCCACTACAGAAAATAAAAAAATTACACACCTGAAAAGGAAAGACAGATAAACACAATACAATACATACATATAATACATTACATACATTACATACAATACATGACATTACATATAATATATTACATATAATATATTACATATAATACATTACATACAATACATGACATTACATGCATTACATATAATATATTACATATAATATATTACATATAGTCCTAATCAAATACCCCCTATCTATCTAACATACAATCTATTTAATTTAAAATAAATCCTAACTATATCAAATACATCCCCCTATCTATCTAATATACAAAAAATCCTAACTACATACACAGACCCTTATTCTAAAATAAAATAAAATAATTACAGTCCTAACTCATACACAGACCCTAATTCTAAGCTAAAATCAATAAATTAAGACCACTTACCTTTAAGATGTTGCTTCAGATCACTAACCTATGGGTCAAACAAAAAATAAAAATTAGTACAAAACATTAACATCAAATGAATAAACATTCTATACATTCTAAATATTCAACTCACCTTTACAGCATGTCCAGTCACTGTTTAGCTCTTCCGGCGCGGCCCTGTTAAAAAAAAAACACAATACATGAATACATGAATACAATATATAAACAATAAATAAAATACACAAATAAACATCTAAATATACATTTAACTTACCTCCCCGCGATGTCCCCGGCCTTCTCTCCTTCAGCCCCGGCTGGGCCGCGGAACCATCCGCGCTCTAAAAAAAAGAAAAGAAAAAAACTAACGGAGGTCTGCACTGGCAGACCTCCCCGATGCTAATGAACCTCCCGGAGTCGTTTCCGGGAGGAAATTGGCATTGTCGGCTTGTGATTGGCTGAAAAAGCTGTCAGCCAATCAAAAGTCGTCAATGTAGGAGCCAATCAGGATGCGCAGATGTCTTCTACCAATCACTCCGTGGGGGTGTATCCCATAGTGATTGGCTGAAGGCATCTGAGCGTTGTGATTGGTTCCCAGAAAGATAGACAAGTGTTTTAGCCAATCAGGGTGGGATATTGGGGTGTATCCCATCCTGATTGGCTCACACATTGACGACTTTTGATTGGCTGAAATTGATAGACAGCTTTTTCAGCCAATCACAAGCCGCCAATGCCAATTTCCTCCCGGAAACGACTCCGGGAGGTTCATTAGCGTCGGGGAGGTCTGCCAGTGCAGACCTCCGTTAGTTTTTTTTTTTTTTTTTTTTTTAGAGCGCGGATGGTTCCGCGGCCCAGCCGGGGCTGAAGGAGAGAAGGCCGGGGACATCGCGGGGAGGTAAGTTAAATGTATATTTAGATGTTTATTTGTGTATTTTATTTATTGTTTATATATTGTATTCATGTATTCATGTATTGTGTTTTTTTTTTAACAGGGCCGCGCCGGAAGAGCTAAACAGTGACTGGACATGCTGTAAAGGTGAGTTGAATATTTAGAATGTATAGAATGTTTATTTATTTGATGTTAATGTTTTGTACTAATTTTTATTTTTTGTTTGACCCATAGGTTAGTGATCTGAAGCAACATCTTAAAGGTAAGTGGTCTTAATTTATTGATTTTAGCTTAGAATTAGGGTCTGTGTATGTAGTTAGGACTGTAATTATTTTATTTTAGTTTAGAATAAGGGTCTGTGTATGTAGTTAGGATTTTTTGTATATTAGATAGATAGGGGGATGTATTTGATATAGTTAGGATTTATTTTAAATTTAATAGATTGTATGTTAGATAGATAGGGGGTATTTGATTTGGACTATATGTAATATATTATATGTAATATATTATATTTAATATATTATATGTAATGTCATGTATTGTATGTAATGTATTATATGTAATATATTATATGTAATATATTATATGTAATGTCATGTATTGTATGTAATGTATGTAATGTATTATATGTATGTATTGTATTGTGTTTATCTGTCTTTCCTTTTCAGGTGTGTAATTTTTTTATTTTCTGTAGTGGGGGGTGGGGTTGTAATGTATTTTTTTGTTTTCTGTAGTGGGGGGTGGGGTTGTAATGTATTTTTTTGTTTTCTGTAGTGGGGGGTGGGGTTGTAATTGTTTTTTTTTCTGTACTGTAGGTTTTTTAGTTTTTTGTACTGTAGGTTTTTTGTTTTCTGTACTGTAGGTTTTTTGTTTTTTGTAATTAGAGTGTTGGGGAGGTTTATTAGGGGGTAGGTAGTGTAGGTAGGTAGTGTAAGTGTTAATAGATTAGTGTAGAGGGGGGTTAGTTTAGATTAAATGGTTTATTGGGGGTTATAGTGTAGTGTTTGTAGTTAGTGTCATGATGGTCCTTGAGGACCATCATGGCACTTATGTGGTTAATGTTGGGTTGTAACAGGCCCATAATGGTAATAATATACCCTTATGGGACTGATGGGGTTAAATAGAGCCTTATGGTGGTCTGGATTGACCATCATGAGTTAATGGGTTAATTTAGGCCTTATGGTGGTCTGGATTGACCATCATGAGTTAATGGGTTAATTTAGGCCTTATGGTGGTCTGGATTGACCATCATGAGTTAATGGGTTAATTTAGGCCTTATGGTGGTCTGGATTGACCATCATGAGTTAATGGGGTAATTATAGTTGCCTGGGGTTAATATTTTTAGTGCGAGTCCTTTCAGGACGTTTACGGTCCTTTGAGGACCCGCGAGGCGGGAAATTTAAAATTGAATTGCAGCAGCGTCACGATCGGTGCCGATCGGGGCCCCCCGCTGCAGGGGGTTTATATGGGGACACTTCGGGGGTCCCGATGGGGACCCCCAGCATAGAGGGGGGTTAATTTTAAGTGCCGCGGCCGGGATTGGGTAATAGTGTGCCTCGGCCCCTTTAAGGAGCCGCGGCGGGGAATTTAAAAGTTTGAAATGCAGCGGGGTGCCTGATCTATGCAGATCGGGGACCCCCGCTGCAAGGGGTTAATGTGTGGGGGCTGCGGGGTTCCTATGGACCCCTGCAGCAAGGTGTTCATGTGAGGACACTTCGGGGGTCCCGACGGGGACCCCCGCATTGAGGGGGGGTTAATTTTAGGTGCCGGGGGGGGGGGTATTCGGAGTACCCCCACGGCAGGGCTTATGTGGGGGACTGCCGCGGAGGTCCCTTTTAGGACCCCCGCAGCAATTGATGAGGAGTGGGAGCCTGCGATATCATCTCGCAGGCTGTCACTCCTCATGTACATTTACGCAGTGTAGATACGTACGGCCCTGCTGCGTAGCTCATACGTTGCTCGCAGCAGGGCTAATTTAATAGCATTGTAAGTTAGAGAAACTTTGCACTACGTAGGGCTTAAGTAGAAGCCTCTTATTTACGAGGTTGGAATTTAATAGGGCCCTGTGTTTGTGTTTCAATATGTTATGAAAATTAAATCTGATTTGTTATGAACCTCTGCAGTAGAAATTGTAGAAATCTGTGCTAACAATGTTTAAAATACCGCATGAACACTCTTTGGCCACACTTATTCAGTTAAAAACTTAACAACTATGCCTGTGTAATTTTTATGACTTGTACTGATCATATGAATATGTATTTTAGTGAAAACAATGATAAATGTTTTTATGAATTTACTCAATGAAAATATTAGGTTTTGTTTGCACGGATATGTGAGTTGAAGGTAAATATTGGTGATGCTAACATCATAATTAACATGGAAAATATATATACATCCACTATACCTTAACACATGATGTGTATATAAATATGTGTCCACATATCAGATCATTAAAAGCACATGGGCAAATAAATTTAGGTAATTATATAATAACATTTTATTATATCTACAAAGCACAGTCATATAATGTAATGTAGCAGACTATGTATTAATATCATTGGTTTGGTGCAAAAAGAGATCCCAAGGGGTCAGGAAGATGGATACAAATTTGCAAATACCATGCTGTAATCTAACATTGTATAATAATGCATAGCATTTACTTTACATGTTGTCAGTACACCACAATGACAATAAATTAATAAAGTTACATTTCATCAATCATAACTTCATATAACAGAAGCAAACATTATTGTGCAAAGCACTTACATCATGCCTTCATCTGGTGCAATTATTACTGGATTATACACACACATAGTGTGATTAAAAAACATTTCAAATGGTATGACACAGCTCTGAAATTATCAGTGTATGGTCAAATTCAAAAACTCTGACGATAAGAAAATTGTAGTGATATATGTATGTACAGTACATTGCTTTACACTGTTACTGTAACAATAAACTGACTTACTTGATGGACAAGTATTGCAAACAATTCTGTATCTTTCATGAGAAATCAGTTATGACAAATTTAATTTATTTAGCAATGATGTGACCACAATCAAAAGGTCAAAAGTATTATCACTATCTCTATGTGATATTGTTCTCAAATTTTTAAGGTATACAGCTGTTATATAACATAACTGTGTTTGTTATGATATAATGACGTCAAAACATGTAGACGTGACTATTACTGACAAACAAAGGCTATTAGCATTTATGTCCTTTAGACAAAAAAAGTCTATCTGGTATCATATTGATAGGAAGTATGACATGCTGGGTTCATTTCAAATATACATGTAGAATTATGCCATTCCACAAGACATATGTGCATTGGTTCATATTAAACATAACATCAATTTTAGTGACAAAAACATGATATGTATTTTATTTATTTATGCACGTGAGATCTTTCTGCAGAAGAGATATCATTAATGTCATGGCTATATGATAGCCATTATGTGTGGTTTACTTATATTATTAAGTAGCATTGCTTTCCAATGAACAAACTACCTTAATGGATTTGAAATTTGCCCACAATGAAATACAAGAACAGATTTATAACAACAGAAAAAATAGCGACATGATCCTCTTCTCAACTTAGTGACCATCAATTGGTGAAATGTTAGTCATAACCATACTTGGCCACAGATAAGATTAATATGGACTATGTTATGCTGAGTAACCATATGACCTTTATCACCAACACATAGAACATGATCAACTTCTCTATAGGCACTCATGGCTAAATTAATATTTTGAACCAATAGGTTTTTTTCGTGTATATATTTGTAAAGGTTTAAAAGGAATGCAGCCCCTATTTCCTCCTCCTCCTAGTCAAGGAGCCCCTCCTGTACCCCATACCCTCTCCCACATTCAAATCCTTACTAAATAAACATATTCATTGGCATGTACCATGTGGAAATAAAATGAATAGGAGTAAATCATATCCCATGTGGCTTAACAATGACTTAAAGATCATGATGAGGAAAAAGAAACATGCGTTTAAATTATACAAGAAGGAGGGAACAGAGGCATCTTTATGTGACTATAAGGAAATCAACAAGGCTTGCAAAAGGGCTATTAGACTGGCTAAAATAGAAAATGAGAAGTCAGTTGCAATGGAAAGTAAGACTAACCCTAAAATATTTTTTAAATATATTAATGGGAAGAAGGCCAGGAAGGAAGCTATAGGAACATTACAATGTGACACAGGCCATCTGATAATTAGTGACCAGGAAAAGGCAGATGAGCTAAATAGGTTCTTTTCGTCTGTATATACAAGGGAGGTACCAGTGGTTGGGAAACAGCAACATAATGGGGCTACACTACCTTCACTAAATAATTGGTTAACGCAGGAAGAAATCCGAAAAAAATGATTGGACAAAATAAATGTTAATAAAGCCCCAGGTCCTGATGGAATACATCCAAGGGTACTGAGGGAGCTGGGTTCTGTAATAGCCAAACCATTATATCTAATCTTTCAAAACTCACTCACTACAGGGTCACTACCGGATGACTGGAGAAAAGCAGAGGTGATACCTATATTTAAGAAGGGATCTAGAGCAAATCCGGGGAATTATAGACCAGTGAGCCTCACATCTGTAGTTGGGAAGCTTTTAGAAGGGTTAATAAGGGACAGAATACAAGAATATGTCTATTTGAACAAGATCGTAGGTAGCAGTCAACACGGATTTATGAAGGATAGGTCGTGTCAGACCAATCTAATTCGTTTTTATGAGGAGGTTAGTAGGAACTCGGATCAGGGCTACTCAGTGGATGTAGTCTTTTTAGATTTTTCAAAGGCATTTGATACAGTGCCACATGGAAGACTAGTGAGCAAACTAAGGGATACAGGAATTGCAGTAAATATCTGCTCATGGATGGAGAGCTGGCTAAAAGACAGGAAGCAAAGGTTTTTTGTGAATGGAACATACTCCGATTGGGCTAATGTGATAAGTGGGGTTCCTCAAGGTTCAGTATTAGGTCCTCTCCTTTTTAACATATTTATTAATGATATAGAAGTAGGACTCCATTTTTGATGATGACACTAAGTTGTGCAAGGTAATAAAATCAGAAAATTATGTACTTTCCCTACAAAGGGATTTGCATAAATTAGAGAAATGGGCGGCTAAATGGCAGATGAGATAATTAATACAAATAAATGCAAGGTTATGCATTTGGGAAGGAAAAATAGCCATGCAATCTATAATCTTAATGGAGCAAATCTTGGTGTATCAGATATTGAAAGGGATTTGGGAGTGCTTGTAGACAACCACCTAGGTAACAGCGCTCAAAGCCAAGCAGCAGCTGCAAAGGCAAGTAAAATATTAGCATGTATTAGGAAGGGTATAGAAGCAAGGGAAGCAAATATAATTCTGCTACTATACAAATCGCTAGAATATGGAGTACAATTTTGGAATATGGAGTACAATTTTGGGCACCACTTCATAAAAAAGACATTTTAGAGCTGGAAAAACTACAGAGAAGGGATACAAAACTAATAAGGGGAATGGAGGGGCTAAGTTATGAAGAAAGACTAACCAAATTAAACTTATTTTCGCTCGAAAATTGCGTCTACGAGGGGATATGATCACCTTATTTAAATACATCCAGGGTCAATATAAGGCTTTGTCAAGTGAACTTTTTGTAGCAAGAGATTTTCAACTGACAAGAGGACACACTTTGAGGTTAGAGGAAAAAAGATTTCACCTTAAACAAAGAAAAGGGTTCTTCACAGTTAGGGTGGTTAAACTGTGGAATTCTCTACCAAAGGAGGTGGTAACAGCGAATTCGATAGACAACTTCAAAAAGGGGTTAGATTGTTTTTTTTAATAAAGAGGGCAAGGCTATCCTAGATAATCAGTGAAGGAATATTGATCCAGGGAGAAATTTGATCGCCAGTTTCTGGGGTCAGGAAGGAATTTTGCTTTTTTTCCCCTTATGAGACAATTGGCAAGGTTTCAATGTTTTTTTTTCTCTGTTTGCCTTCCTCTGGATCAATTAACAATTAATAATAAATAGTGCACATAGAGATTTTAAAAAGGTTGAGCTTGAGGGACTATCTCTTTATTCTTCCTCCAATACTATACTATTAATAATTATTTAATCAGCAAATTAATTAATAACTAATCCGCATATTGCAGATCAGAGGAGATCTTAACAGGTTGAACTTGATGGACTGAAAGTCTTTTTTCAACCTTAATTACTATGGGCCTCATTCAATTGCGATTTGGCCAATTGAATAGGGCTCTATATAAGCACATACATTTTTGTTTTTACAGAAGTTTTTAGTTGGTGAACTTCTATCCAAAAGCAAGATCTTCACTAACTAAAAACTTTTTTAAAACGTATATGCTATGTGCTTATATAGAGCCCTATTCAATTGGCCAAATCGCAATTGAATGAGGCCCTATGTAACTAGGTAACTAAGATCTGTTAGAAGCTGCTGGTGGAGGTGGAGGCAGTGACGCAGAGGCTGATGATCCAGACGCATGTGGAGACTTGTGTGGCAAAATCCCTTCAGGAGTCATATACAGTGCCTTGCAAAAGTATTCACCCCCCTTGGCATTTTTCATGTTTTGTTGCCTCACAACCTGGAATTAACATGGATAGTTTGAGGATTTGCATCATTTAATTTACAGAACTTGCCCTCAACTTTGAAGATGTTTTTTTTTTATTATTGTGAAGCAAACAACAAATAGGACAAAAAGTCAATGTGCATAACTATTCACCCCCTAAAATCACTACTTTGTAGTGCCACCTTTTGCAGCAATCACAGCTCCAAGTCGCTTTGGGTAGGTCTCTATGAGCTTGCCACATCTTACCAGTGGGATTTTTAACCATTTCTCCTTGCAAAACTGCTCCAGCTCCTTCAAGTTGGATGGTTTGCGCTTGTGAACAGCAATCTTTAAGTCTGACCACAGACTTTCTATTGAATTGGGGTCTGGGCTTTGACTAGGCCATTCCAACACATTTACATGTTTCCACTTAAACCACTCAAGTGTTGCTTTAGCAGTGTGTTTGGGGTCATTGTCCTGCTGGAAGGGGAACCTCTGTCCTAGCCTCAAATCATGCACAGAGTGGTATAGGTTTGGCTCAAGAATATCCCTGTATTTAGCACCATCCATCTTTCCCTCAACTATGACCAGTTTCCCAGCCCCGGCTGCTGAAAAACATCAACACAGCATGATGCTGCCACCACCATGTTTTACTGTGGGGATGGTGTTCTTTGGGTGGTGTGATGTGTTGGGTTTGTGCCAGACATAGCGTTTTCTTTGATGGCCGAAAAGTTACATTTTAGTCTCATCAGACCAGAGCACCTTCCTCCATACATTTTGGGAGTCTCCCACATTCCTTTTCGCAAACTCAGAACGTGCCATTTTGTTTTTTGCTGAAAGGAATGGCTTTCTTCTGGCCACTCTGCCATAAAGCCCAACTCTATGGAGAGTACGGCTTATTGTCATCCTATGTACAGATACTCCAGTCTCTGCTATGGAACTCTGCAACTCCTCCAGGGTTACCCTAGGTCTCTCTGCTGCCTCTCTGATTAATGCCCTCCTTGCCTGGTCCGTAAGTTTTGGTTGGCGGATGTCTCTTGGCAGGTTTGCTGTTGTGCCATGTTCTTTCTATTTGGTTATGATAGATTTGATGGTGCTCCTGGGGATCAACAAATATTTGGGCATTTTTTTATCACCCTAACCCTGACTTGTACTTCTCAACAATATTGTCCCTTACTTGTTTGGAGAGTTCCTTGGTCTTCATGGCAGTGTTGGGTGAGTGGTGCCTCTTGCTTAGGTGTTGTAGCCTCTGGGGCCTTTCAAAAAAGGTGTGTATATGTAATGACAGATCATGTGACACTTAGCTTGCACACAGGTGGACATCATTTCACTAATTATGTGACTTCTGAAGGTAATTGGTTGCACCAGAGCTTTTGATGGGCTTCATAAAAAAGGGGGTGAATACATACGCACATGTCAATTTTCTGTTTTCTATATTTTCTCATTTCCCTTCACCAGCTTAGACTATTGTGTTCTGATCCATCCACATGAAATTCAGTTGAAAAAAACATTGAACTGTAATGTAACAAAATAGGTAAAAAGTCAAGGGGGGTAAATACAAAATGTAGGGATCTTTTTGTAGATCAATGAGGATCTATATACGAGCTGTTTAGTTCCTGGCCCTGTAGGAGCTGCTGTATGTAGGATTTCATCTGCAGGTTTTGCCTTCTCATCTCCCTGTATGTCCTAAAATTTTACCTCTGTTTCTACTTTTGTGTGCCCTCAACTCGTGTTAGGAGGCCAGAGATCATTCTCTCTTTTACTCAGTAGTAATCTATGAGTGTGATTACCTGTTGCTCCACTTGCTGAGTTGATGCCTGTGGGGGGGACCTGCTGTCGTCATGTCCTGGGGGTAATGGCATTGGTGGTGGCAGCGGTGGTAGCAGCATTTGTTAGTAGCTTCTGTAGTGGGGGAGGTAAAGTTGGCCTCCATGTGGCCAGTGGAAGCCATGGTGGTGGCATATGTGTTGGTGGAGGAGGTTTTGGGGCAGCTGATGGTAGCAGCTTTTGAGGTGTTGTTGACCATGAGCCAGGATTCTGACAGTTTGGGATACCTGACGGTGAATGTATCTATGGGAGAAGATTCCACCCTGGTTGCAGATGGTTCTGCTGGTCACCCACTGACCACATAAAGGTATCCTCTTCCTCAAATGCAAGGCTCTTCCTGTTGGCATTCCTCCACCTTCTCATAGGTAGTCAGGAACAGCTCCTCTGGGCTCTCCTCATACTCTGGCTCTGACTTCTGCTCCTCTTCCTGCTCTACCTACTCTTCTGGGACATCTGATGTCCTTGGACCTGAAATTAGTTATTTAAAGTTCATCAGCTAACCAGATTTAATTATCATATGATCTCTGTATGTTACTGTGTACCTGAAAAAAAAAAAAAAATTCCCAAGCTCCAAAGACAAATTCCAGTGCTTAACAAAACAGGGAAACTTTATTTAAGTAAATGTTATAAAAACATACTACAAAATATGAATTATTAATAATTAATAATAATAATTATAATAATCATTCCAATCTCATTCACTCTGAGATTCTAGTGTAAATCAATTACTCACACTCTTGTTTTCTATGAGAACAATATATATTTATTTATTACAATGTAAGAGGCTTCATATAATACATCATATTAATATGCATAAATATTGCTAAATACTAGGAACACCATATCTTATAAACATAGCAGAAAGTCATTCTATCCGTTACAGTATGTAGTGTCTTATAATGCTAATGTTAATGTCCACCTGTGTGTGTGTATGTATAGTTACCAAACCTGCATAGCTGGTACACCAGAAGAAGAATTCCAAGAGAGGTGCCCGTGGAAAGAGAGGGGACTTCTCTGGTATGTTCCCCTTTTAAAGCCTGTACTTCTGTCCCACCCTTACACACTTCTCTTACTTACTACTGGTCAGATAAATCACATGTCTCAAACAAGGCAACTCACTGGTCCGATATTCTCACAAAGGAATTCCTTAAGCACATGTTTTCACTGGTGGAATCCATTTTGACTCCCTGTGAATCCTGGGAGAGTAATTCGACACTCCTGGTCACTTCCTTAGGGCTTTAGGTCAGACAGTGTTTGACCAAAGGTAATCGCCATCATGTGGTCATTCCACAAAACTGCACGCAGGTATATCAACCTGATACATATAAGGCTCTTGCGTATATTAACGCTGGTAATTCTGTAATATTGCTCTTCCATAATTTCTGATATCACGTAGTTTCAACATTCCCCCTTTGGCAATGAAATACACCTGTGACTTTTCATTCCAGTAATTAGTTGAAAGAAGAGTGAGTTTCTGATTATTTAAAAAAGTTCCTATATCCCGCTATGTGTGTGCGTTTCTGCTATTTTACTAGAGCTGTTTCCATACGTATACCATAATACAAATGATATATACGTGCTATCATGGATTTTAGATAGCAACACATGCATATTTGAACAACAATACATAATATAGACATTATCAAGACAATCATGAATGGGTGTAGAAATGTGTTCCCCAAAGCAGAACCCCATGATGAGTGTTTTGAAAATGAATTGATTAATTTCTGCCAACAGAATGTACTTGACAGATCAGAAAATGTATGTTCAATTCTTTCAAGTTCTTGCTGTTCATGGTGAAGTTTTATGTGTACCCTTTCTCCAAATTTTGGTAAGTGTTTGAGCAGTATATGATCATCTTTAAGTTGCATGACCCATTTCTGCCAAGGTGTGCTGTCTGATACAATTGGTACAATCAGAGGAGACCCCAGAGGTTTTATTGTAGGTGAATACCTGTGGCACTGTGAGATTAAACTGCTGTGAACTTATTCTCACCGGATAATCTGTGACACAATAAATTCCCTGAGTAATCTGTTCCCTATGCACCATATGTGTATCTCATTCCTTGGTTTCAATGACAAAAAAACACACCTTTCCCTGTCCTAAGGGGAATATCATATCTTCATCATATCTTACCTTCCACATCTACTTGTTCTATGGTGGTACCATTTACTATGAAGTTGGGAAACTCTAGCTCATGATGTAAAACATGTGATTATGTTACCGGAGTTCCCAGTGATGTCATATGGTAGATATTCTGGTAGGTTCCCCTGGTTGGTACTAGTGAAGTAGCTCTGCATAAATTTCCCTTACAACCCAGCCAACTGTTCACCCATAATTCTTTGTGGTCAAGAGCAAACCTGTCAATGCCAGTTTTCTCCCAACCTCCCAAAGGAGTATGATTATTGTCCATAGCTTGCGCCATGATCTTAAAATCAGTTGATAGCTTGGTTTGCATGGAAAGACATACAAAATCCCAAGACACTTCCCTTAACCTCCCAATTACCCCTACCACTATTTCCTGGATATGCTGTATAGCAGGACCCTGTATATATATCACTGCTTTTGTCAGTCAACTCTACAAGTGTGTTAATGGTTTGTTGTGCGTGTAACCCTTTGGAATTTAATAAACTCTCAGACTGCAATGTTGTAGTCAGACTGGAAATATCAATAGTATTTACAACCCCTAGACCAGTTCCTACACCTCCCAAAACGGTATCCACAATATCCCTCTTACTTCTTTTGGTACCCATTACCCATCTAATTAAGGACCTGTACATAGTTGCTGTAATTGTGGAACAATTTTGAAAGTGTCTAGAAACTAGCCAATCTGTCAACCCTATCTTCCATGAAATCAGCTGGAATGTAGCATCCCTCAATATTGGTGTGGGGTTTATAGCACTAATTTGAAATGGGCCACTTGAAAGTATTTTCTTACCCTCACACATGGGATTGTCCACATAGTTATCCACCCTTGGTGGAGCAAGGGTAGTAGAATAGGTCAGAGGAGAGGCTACTGTTGTAGGTTCCCTCCCCATATCTATTGTTAACGATACCTTAACTTGTCCACCCCGGTTGGATCCCACTACTTCCCATTTTACACCTTCTTTAGTCATGTTCTCCGTGATTACTTTTATAATGCTATACCCTTGCTGATTCATGGACATAATAGGGTTTTGAAAACTAAGGGAAAGCCTAATGCCTTCACCTGTCAGACCTATTGTACATTTTCCCCAGTTTGTCTATTCACATTCCCAATTCCTTTTATTACCCAAATTGTCCCTCCAAAATCCACTAATGTTATTATTGCTTTTTGTCACAAAAATGTCCACAATCCCACCCCCACTTAAAGTCAGTTCATCAAAGCATGGTTCTTCTAAATTGTCACTGCTCCATATCTTTGTCCATGCCTTGATCATCTGTGTATTACTTGATCTTCTTTGCCTTGTGGAAGAGGTGGTTTGTGGTCCATCAATGTCCTGATTATTACACATGAATAACATTGTCCATAAAATCCAAAAAAAACAAATGCATCTCCATTTCCCTTGTGGACTTCTCGTTGCCAAATCTGAAAAGATCCAACAAGAATCAATTCTTAACAGAAATATCTACATCTGGGGACCTCTGTCTCTTTAAACATTTTACATTGGTCCACATGGACCCATTTGTGACCAGGCTGCCTTCTGGTTTTTCTGGGGTTTGATCTTATTACCTTAAGCACTGAACTACCTAATGTATCTAGAATTTCATAGGGACCCTCCCAATTGGCATCCCATGGCGAATTTTGATTAAAGTGTTTAATCATGATCATTCCCCCCTTTTCAAACGAAGTTTGAATTTTAGATGACACTTTACAATCAGTTGGGGCCATATTAGAGGCAGCAAAATGTAGCAGTAATCTTAACTGCTCCTGAATTTGGGAGATATATTGGTCTCTTGACACAGCTTCTCTCAGGGGAGTGGACAATTGAGGATCACCCGGGTGGCCTAATGCCATCTGTCTCCCTGTCATGAGCTCATGGGGAGAACATTTAGTAGCTGTAGCAGGTGTAGCTCTAATACCCATTAGAACTGCTGGTAGGTGTGTAACCTAAGAATTACCATAATGTGTAAGCATTTTGGCTAACCTAGACTTAATGAAAAGATTCAACACATTTTGAAAAGATATCCAAAATGGCTAGGGCATATCTGAGACCCCCCTTTGATAGTGGAAGTGGGCCTATAAAATCAATCTGAATAAATTTCCAGGGGCCATCAGCTACTGGTACCCTCTGGAGAAAGAGTGAGTTTACTGTGTAATCTGCCTCTGTAAATGCTTGGGACTCCAAAAACAAGTTTGGTGGCTCTGTAGTACTAGTATAAAAAACAAAAATCAACCCATCCTGAATAGAGTACCCACTAGGGAGAGCTTGCTGGTTCTGTAACAAAACAGAAAGATTAGTCTACTCTCTCAGTATTCCACAGTCATTGTATGTTGGGCCCACATGTCAGGGAAATCCATTACCAATTTCCCCAAAACAGAGTGGCTACCAGTATCCGGCCACACCTTTCTGAAGGAACTGATACAATGGATGCCAATGGACCCAGGGAAGACTCATCTAACCTAACAGTTACTTCCCTCTAGTACCCCTCCACTGTACATTGTTACACAGATAAAATCATACCTTCTGCTCTAATAATAACATCACACAATAAAGTACATTCTGCATTCCTACTTCTGCCAAATTGGAATCTCATGTCCTAATGTCAGTTACTGTTGGCATGGGAAAAGCATGGGACTGGAATCCCCCAAGTCCCACAAAAGAAATGTGTGTTTTGCCCCATATGGGGGACTTAATGGCAAATGTGTTAAAGTCACTGAAATACCTGTGTCAATGAGTAATCTTGAGTGATGGCCCGCAATCACACCATTAACACAGGGGCATCAAGAATGATTCCTAAATGTACTACAAATAGGAACCATGTCTCCCAGGGCCGGTGTAAGTTAGTCAGATAAGGATATCAGAGAGGGATTATTTTCATACTGCCTCTCCTGATTCCTCACCATCACCACTGTCATCATCCTTAAAGCTTCCTGTGCTAGCCCATAGAAATTATTCTTAGGCCCAGTCTTTGGAGCATACTCTTGTCCTGTTGCATCTGGAGGTTTAGGCTCCCTCTGTTTGTAATAACCCTTTTGGTCAAACCTATCTTTTAGAAGGCCTGATGTATGTTGGTTTGCCTGCCATCCTTCACTTTGCTTGTGCTCTCTCATCCATCCCCTGCAATGTCTGAATTTGTGTCCAGGCTTATTACAATAGTTACAATTACCTCTGAAGGAAGTTCCCAAGGGATTACGTTTTCCTTCATTAGTAGTTACAATTGCAATTTTGTGTGGCCCTGTGACTAATCTAGATACAGCTCTCAGCCTATCTGTTTCTGTACCCCATTTATCCTTTTTAAACCAATCTATATTGATGTCATTTGGACCACTAACTGGGGCCTCTAATCTAGATGCTAAACCACCAGGTAACCACAATTTCAACATAACACATGCCTCTTTAGGAGAAAGCATGTACTGTTTCACAGATGACTCAAAATTAGACATATTAGATAACACATCTACCTTTGCATCATATTGTGGAAACTGTTGTTTAAACTTTATCAATTGCTTTACTAGTTTATCTCTGTTTTGCCGTCTAATTACTGATGAGGCTCTACTCTTCTCACATGGTATTGAATGTGAAGTATCTGTTATGTGTCTTACACTTTGTGGGTGACTTCTAACTATGTGAGAGGTTAAGTCCGGTATATTTCTACTAACGTCAGACCTGTCCCTTACATAATTTATTTCTGTTCCTTGTTGCTGTTCATCTACAAGATGTAATCTATCCTCTTCCTCTGGTGTACCAGCTGACTCATTATCAATCACTGCAACTGGTTGGTGCTGATCAGATAAACATTTTCTAAGGGAATTTACCAACTGGCCTCTGGCTTCATAATCATCTTGCAAAATATTTACATATTCTGGATTTATGCCACGTTTTGAACAAGTATCTGTTTCTTGACTAACTTCTGTTACAATTGCAACTGGAATATTTCCCATTGTAGCCATATTCATCTGGTTCTTAATACACATTAAAAGTTTCATACAATTCTGCAACTTATTCTTCTCTTTTGTTAAACACCATTGCTTCTTATCAATTTGCTTATTATATTTCTCACACTGTATTCAAATATTCTGTATTCTGCTAAGTAAACTTTCAGTGTCAACAATTACAGGTTCAAAATCACTACATTCCGCATATTTAGCAATTATCTCCATTACTTACACGTTTCTGTGTCTTCAACACGATACCTAATCAAAAAGGTCTGCGTAAACACAATTTGATGTCTTAGGCTGGAAAAACATTGGATCCCTAGAAATAAAGCCCATCTTACTCCAATTGCGTCTTATTCTGTTGCCTCTGGATCCCAAAAACCATAGTCATGGCCAACGACTCTTCATAGAAAACGCTCACAATAGATTTGTTTTTTTTTCGTCCGCTTATTTCACTTGTAACTTGAAAAAGATACTAGTTATATCCCCCCCAAGTGCAAGTAAATGTACGGTAAGAAAAATTAGGTAGGCTCGCCAGTTATGTTATAAAAACATACTACAAAATATGAATTATTAATAATTAATAATAATAATTATAATAATTGTTCCAATCTCATTCACTCTGAGATTATAGTGTAAATCAATTACTCACACTCTTGTTTTCTATGAGAACAATATATATTTATTTATTACAATGTAAAAGGCTTCATATAATACATCATATTAATATGCATAAATATTGCTAAATACTAGGAACATCATATCTTATAAACATAGCAGGAAGTCATTCTATCCGTTACAGTATGTAGTGTCTTATAATGCTAATGTTAATGTCCACCTGTGTGTGTGTATGTGTGTGTGTATAGTTACCAAACCAGCATAGCTGGTACACCAGAGGAAGAATTCCAAGAGGGGTGCCGTGGAAAGAGAGGGGACTTTTCTGGTATGTTCCCCTTTTAAAGCCTGTACTTCTGTCCCACCCTTACACAGTTCTCTTACTTACTACTGGTCAGATAAATCACATGTTTTAAACAAGACAACTCACTGGTCCGATATTCTCACAAAGGAATTCCTTAAGCACATGTTTTCACTGGTGGAATCCATTTTGACTCCATGTGAATCCTGGGAGAGTAATTCGACACTCCTGGTCACTTCCTTAGGGCTTTAGGTCAGACTGTGTTTGACCAAAGGTAATCGCCATCATGGGGTCATTCCACAAAACTGCACCCAGGTATATCAACCTGATACATATAAGGCTCTTGCGTATATTAACGCTGGTAATTCTGTAATATTGCTCTTCCATAATTTAATAAAATAACAAAAAGTATCACTTCTATGTAAAATATTATTGTGGGCTAAAATGAGGGTATCATAAATAATGATCAAAATATAGTTCAAATCACACAAGGCCTATGTCCGAGCAAGTGGAGCCTCCTTTCTCAAGGGCATATAACCTCAAACACTAAATTGTGTCCCTTAGTAAATTGCCACAGTGATACCTTCACACCTTGTAACCCCACATGTATCTTAAAAACAAAAACAAAAAAAAAAAAATAATAAGACCGATATAAACGGGTATAAACTCTACCAGTTTAAATCTAGTGACCCTCTTGACTTATGACTCTTAACATACTATTTAAGTCTGGTAGTTCCTAAAACTGGTATTTGGCACTTACATTGATATAAAGGTCCTAATGCCCGTTTTCCGCAACTATCAGTGGCTTTATCAAATAGGTAAAGTAACTCAGAACAAATTAACGGCACTCTCTTTCTGTCCAATGCAACTAACGAAACCCCCATGCCTAGACCTGTACACTTGCACAAGTACAACACAGTTAACATATGAGGGAGAAACATTTCTCTTTTATAGACTGTAAATTGCAGTTAATATGTAGTTTTGCTGAATTATTGTTGCTTACGGCTGAGTGTTGTCAGAACATGTAAATGTAAAACACTTAGTGGACAGCAAGCTATTTTTCAAATGAATGAAAAATGTTCAAATGTCAGTTTTGCTTCATACCTGCAGGTCTCAGGACAGTTTTCAGATAAGGGACAGGTGTCTCCAGCCCCCATGGTAAGTATATAATCAAACAGAATACTCAAACAGAATACACCAGACACTCACAGAAATGGTGCTTTACTCTAACATCAGGCAGGTAGATTCTAGTCCAGGTGTCAATTAGGCCAAATGAATACAGAACCTGAAAATGTTTTTTTTGCACTAATTGTGTCCAGGTGAGAGGGGAGTGGTTTGACTGTCTTTAACTAGCACAAAAGTTTGTGAGTTGTTTCAGGCTGTTTGCACTAATTGTGTCCAGGTGAGTAGGCAGAAGTTAATATAAACAGGAGAAGGGGCGAACTTGTGAGCCTGCAAACACTTCTAGTATAAGTGCAGTTCTAGTAAAAGTGTAGGAGTTTAAATAAAAGTGGGAGTTTAAATAAAAAGGGGGGACTTATAGTGCAAAAAAGGGAATATATATATATATATATATTATTTTTTTTTAATCTTTTTTATAAAGCTTTATACAATTATATTATTTTTTATTATTGTTTGTTTATTTTTCCCACCAAAAATTTCAGTCCAGTGGCAACCTCACTCAGTGTACATCTTGTCATATGTATGCACTACTGGCAGAGATGATCCAGGGTCCATACCTCTGTGAGAGGTTAGAGCATGTTGCCTCTCTGGAAGCTCATATTGGAGAACTGGAGAGGAGAATTGCAGCACTTCCTGATATTGCTCCACTGGAAAGGGACTTGGTGCTCACTGAGCAAAGTTTAGCTGCTCCTAGCATGGATGGTGGAGATAGGGCTAGTGAGAATGTCCAGGGAGGTAGCTGGGTTACAGTTAGAAGGGGAAGCAGGGGGATCAGAAGGAGGAGGCAGGCCAGTACTGAGTTGGCAAACACCGACAGATTTGCCAGATTGAGTGAAACTGTTGGGGATGTCCATTCAGGAATGGCAATGCCAGATAGAGCTGTTCCCTCTAACAGCCGGGATCCCAGCAATCAAACAGTTTGCTGTCTCCCAGGTGCTCGGGTTCAGCATGTTGTGGATCAGGTAGATAAATTATTGGGAGGGGCTGGAAATGAACCGGCGGTCTTGGTACATATTGGTACCAATGACAAAGTTAGTGGAAGATGTAGTGTCCTAAAGAATGATTTTAGAGAACTAGGTAATAAGCTGAAGGCAAGGACCTCCAAGGTAGTATTTTCTGAGATACTATCTGTGCCACATACTAGCCCAAGGAGGCAGAAGGAGCTTAGGGAGGTTAATGTGTGGCTAAAGATGTGGTGCACTAAGGAGGGGTTTTGTTTTTTAGAGCAATGGGCTGACTTCTCACTTGGGTACAATCTCTATACCAGGGATGGATTGCGCCTTAGTTATGAGGGAGCATTTGTGCTAGGGGATAGGATGGTAGAAAGGCTGGAGGAGTTTTTAAACCAGTATGTGGGGGGGGGGGGACTAGATGAACGCAATGGGGTAGAAAGTGTGGAGGGTATAAGGGATGAATTAACTACTCATGGGGGAGGAGGGTTAGTATAGTCAATAGGGAGGTATTACTAAGAAAATCAAGTACAAAGGCAGGCACATCAAAACTACAAACCAATAACATAAGATGTATGCTTGCTAATGCCAGAAGCTTGCCAGCAAAAATGAGAGTTGGAATTATCGGCAATTAATGAAAAAATGGGATTTAATAGGCATTAACGAAATGTGGTGGGATGAATCTCATGACTGGATTGTTAATCTGGATTGTTATAACCTATTTATTAAAGATAGGGGCAATGGTAAAAGAAGAGGAGGGATTTGTCTGTATGTTAAGCCTGAATTTAAGCCTTTAAAGAAGATATTTATGGTGGAACTTGCGGTGATGCTGAGTTAAATAGCGGAGCAGCAAATTCCAAAAGAATATTAGTTGGAGTATGCTGTAAACCCACAAATATTGCCGAAAGTGAGGAAATACAATTATTGTTACAGATTGGAAGTGCAGCTAAGCATGGGCAAGTTCTAATAATGGGAGATTTTAATTACACTGAAATAAACTGGATAAATTAGACCAGCAGTTCAGCTAAGGGGAGCAGGTTCTCAAGCACATCCAGGGATCATTATCTGGCCCAGGTTATACAGGAACCTACTAGAATTGAAGCTATCTTGTATTTCGTTATCACAAATAATATTGATATAGTATCAAATGTTAAAATAAGGCAACCTTTGGGAAACAGTGATCACAACACAGTCTCATTTGAGATTGAATTAAAAAAACATAACTGTAAGGGGCCAACAAAAACTCTGAATTTTAAAAGGGCAGATTTTAACAGTCTAAGGGCAGCAATACAAAGTATAGACTGGGACAGAGAACTAACAGGTAAAAATACTGAACATAAATAGACAACATTTAAATCCTTACTAAATATACATACTTATCACCATATACAATGCAGGAAAAAAATTAATAGGACCAAATCAGCTCCAATGTGGATTAACAATGATTTAAAGATCAAGAAAAGGAGTAAAAAACAAAAAAAAAAAAAAAAAAAAAAACAGGCATTTAAATTATACATATAAGAAAATTATATTAAATTATACACCGCCATATGAGAATCTCAAAATCTTCTCAGATTTGTCGGTATACACTCTATCTACAAGAAGAGAATTTAGTTCAATCACTCAGGTGTTAAGAGAAAAAGAAGTTAGATATAAATGGTTATCTCCAGTAGGCCTTTCAGTGTATAAAGACTCGCAGTGGCACAGGATAAAAACAGTACAGGAAGGGGCTAAAGTGTTACAAACATGGAATTATGAATTAACAGTTGAAGAACAGGGGGCCGGTATACCGAACCTATTATCCAGTGAGCGGGTATGGCAAAAGAATTAGGAGGTATGGGAGTGGGGGTGGGGAGGAACCTTGAGGTGTGGATAGCTGGGAACCCGTATCTATCTCCAGGTTCCCTCCCCTCACGGTCCCCCCCATTGCTTACTTAGGGAATAGAGGCTGAGGTGGGTGTAAGAATTAATAAAGCAATTTCGTGGCCATGGATTAGCAATCCTTGAGTAAAATTCCAAAGGGTGTAGGAGGGGAAAGATAAAAGGAAAAAAAAAAAAAAAAAAAAATGATGAGGAAATATGTAGCTTAATATGCAATATCATACAGAAGGGGAGGGGGAGAAGAGAGAGAGAGGGGAAAGAAGTGGGATAGAGTAGGCTGCACCTATAGGAGGGCGTTATCAGGGTTTATTAAGTATATCACAAGTTCAAGGGAGTACCAATCCTAGGTATATTATTATATTGAATATAATTTTCCCCTCTCTTCATATTTAGAGGATTACCCCTCTCAAATCACTTTAGCAATATATGTGAGAATATTTATTTGTGATTTTTGTGTTTATTCCTGTATGTTCTTTCTCTTTTTTTTGTTCACAGTTGATCATAATTAAGGAAATTCTGTTATCAACCCAGTCTCGGCATATAGTAATCTTCTTGTTTTTTCATTTTTTTCTTTTTCTTTTCCTTCCTGTGCATAGGAATTATAGCACTCGTGGCACGGAGCTACATAGATAGCCCAATTAGTCTCCCTTCCCGTGAGCCGAGAGGCGCATCTAGTGAATCAGATAGCCAGGCAAGTCAAAATTTATCCTAAATATTAATATTTTGATTAATGACAACTCTCGAGAGCAATATAGTGAGTCTCTCTATCCCCGCCATGTTCTCTATGGAGTTATGGGGAACCTATCCAGCCATTTTCTACTATCAGGTAGTTGCTTTGCTAAATGTAATGTCATTTGTTATGTTTGTATTCACCTGTCAAGAGTATCTAGGAGGGTCTGTAAGAGCAAATTTCTGTTCTTTAGACTCCTATATATTCAATACAGGTGGGGGATGTATGTTGTAAACCCGATACCCGTGTGGGCACTATATGGATTATGGGATGTACCAAGTAGATACATGATTTCTCAAATTTTGACCTATGCTTAAAGGTTTAAAAATAGTTTCTCATAATGTTAATGGACTGAATTCCCCGACCAAAAGGAAAATAGCCTTCATAAACTATACGAAAATCAAAGCAGACATATTGTGCCTGCAGGAAACTCACATGAAGAAAGATTCATCTAAGTATCTGGCCGATAAACAATACCCCTTTAATATACACTCGACTTTCACAAGTAAATCTAAGGGAGTATCTATAATGTTTAATAAAAGACTGCAGGTCTCCGAATTATTCTCAAAAATAGATCATCTAGGGAGATATATAATATGGTCAGGGCATATCAATAATAGTCTGCTTACTATTGCGAATGTCTATCTGCCTAATAAAAATCAGATCGGCTATCTAAAAACCTTTCTGAAAGATCTATATAAATTAAAGAGAGGGCTGCTTATTCTATGTGGAGACTTTAATCAGATCAGGGACCCCCTTATGGATAAACAAAGGGCCCACAAGATCAAAACTGAAGTCAAAGAATGCAAAAATGCCATCGACTTCTCCAATATCTTGAATAGTTATGAACTATTCGACATATGGAGGGTCTTCCATCCTAATAGTAAAGATTATACATTCTTCTCGAATCGGTTTGAATCTTTATCCCGCATAGATTATATATTCTCTGATTTGAACACACTAAAATTGGTAGCGAAATCAGATATCATCTTAACACCCTGGTCAGACCACAGTATGAATTCTATCATTTTCATGGATTCTTTGGAATCAAAAGTATCAAAAAGTTGGAAATTCAATCCTATACTATTTAAAAATATAGACAATCTTGACGCAGTAAAAAAGGATACTCTGGAATTCTTTGAGCTTAATAAAGACACAGTGTCCTCCAGTAAGACATTATGGTGCTCCTATAAAGCATATATTAGGGGTACTATAATTTCCAGGATGGCAGTCCTAAATAAGCAAAGGGGTCTACCTCTTAAAACCTTATATATTGAACTAGAGAAACTCCATCAGCTTAACAAAAGGAGCCCAAATAAAAATATTGGACTACAAATAAATACACTAAATAACCAAATAAATCGCATCTTACAATCCCAGGCAGACAACCTCCTTTGGAGACTGCAACAATCCAACTTTCTCTTTGGTAACAAAACAGGTAAAATTCTTGGGAATAGATTAAAGAAACAGCGAAACTTCAATAGGATCCTAAAAATAGTAGATAATGAGAAAAAAGTCCACATGATCCCAGATAAAATCGGTGAGCTCTTCCAGGGATTTTATGAGAATCTATACAACTTAGATAAAGATATTAACCTGGTGATACCAGACAGGGCTGCTGTTGATTCCTTCTTAGATAAGATCCAGATCCCTCGGATCAAGAATCCTTAGATCTAAATAGGGAAATATCTAGCGAAGAAATTACAATAGCAATAAATTCAGGCAAAACAAATAAAGCACCAGGTCTAGATGGGTTCGATCATATGTTCTATAAAATGCTTCATTCTGAACTTAAACCATCTATGCTTAGTTTATTCAACGAAATTAAACAATCAGGCCATATCCCATTAGAAATGACAGAGACAAAAATTATAAATATTTTGAAGGTAGGGAAGAACCCTGAGGAGTGCAGCAGCTACAGGCCAATCTCACTAATAAACATAGATGTTAAAATGTATTCAAAAATCCTAGCAAATAGATTAAAGAAGATCATTGTCAATCTGATCCATCCGGATCAAACTGGATTTATCCCTGGTCGCCAGACGTCAGATAATACAAGACGTCTTTTGAATATACTATCCTATATCAAAAATAAAGATATACCTGTAATGATACTCTCATTAGATGCTGAAAAAGCGTTCGACAGGGTTAATTGGGAATTTCTACAGTGTGTACTGGCGAGATTTGGCCTGGGCGACTTCGCTTCAAAGTCAGTCAAAGCTCTTTATAGAAACTCTTTCTCACGTATTGTGAACCCTGACTTTGAATCTAAACAATTTAAAATTGGGAACGGCACCCGTCAGGGCTGCCCTTTATCCCCGATTCTTTTTACACTCTTTTTGGAACCCCTAGCTATATATATTCGTCAGTGTAATGAAATCAAAGGGGTTTGTATAGGTAAAGAAGAATTTAAATTCATGGCTTTTGCCGATGACATTATAGTAACCATAACAAACCCTGAATACGCATGCTACAAACTCCAAGAAATAGTTGAGGACTATGGCAGGCTCTCATTTTTTAAAGTCAATCAGTCAAAGTCAGATACATTAACAAAAGGAATACCACTGGAAACTAAGAATAAATTAAGGGAAGACTTTAGGTTTAATTGGGATTCCAAATATATAACCCATCTGGGAATAAGATTCTCATTTCGGGTTGACAATATTCTTAATGACAACATTAATGAGGTTATGAAGCTAATTAGACCCATATTAACTGATTGGTGCCATCTAAACCTATCCTGGTCAGCCCGAATAGCATCAATTTATATGAACATACTTCCCAAAATTACATACTGCATGAGATCCATACCGGATACCTTGGCTAATAATTATCTCAAGTGTATACAGGATCAACTAGATAAATTTATGTACGCAGGGAAAAAACCTAGAATTCGGAAAAATATAACTTACAGTAAATTATCTAATGGTGGCCTAAATGCACCAAGTCTAAAAGAAATCCATCTTAAGATAATTATTGCCCAACTCATTGGTTGGCATATTATTAAAGATAAACCAAGATGGCTATCGCTGGAAAAATCGTTAGTGAAAGATCATTCCATTCAAATGTTGATCTGGTTACCCGCATATGATAAAGCTTTATACAGCGATCTCCCAAAAAACTTAACCAATATCATTAAAACTTGGTATAAATATAGAAGCAAGATGCAGTTAACAAATATACCCTCAATCGTAGCCCCACTGGATTATCTGAGTTTGAGGGCGCAATGTCCCTCAATAAAGATGCTATCTGACAAGGGCCTAAGATGTATCTCCTACCTATATAATAAAGGTAATCTTCTAACCATTCAGGAGCTGCAGCAGAAGTTGGATTTAAATAATAAATTCAACTGGTTAAACTACGAAAATCTCAAGCTAAATCTAATGGGGAGAGGATATAAACTTTCAGGGATGAATAGCCCTACGAAAATAGAGGAAATCATTCTAAAAGGAGATTTTTCACATCTAATCTCTAAGTGCAGTAGACCTATTGATGACTCTGTCCCCTTTATTAAAAGCTTAGGGGTTAAAGGGTGGGAAAAGGATCTTGGAATCTGCCTAGATGAGACAAGTTGGAAGTATAGTCTAAAAACCACAAAAAAGTCCTCGATTAATATAATATATACAGAGCTATACTTCAAAATTATTCATAGATGGCACTTAACTCCAGTTAAATTGAGGAAAATCAACCCAGAGGAGTCAGATTGCTGTTGGAAATTATGTGGCTCACGAGGGACCGATTACCACATTTGGTGGGAATGCAATAAAATGCAGAAGTGGTGGTTAGACATCTTCCAACTAATATGCAAATTGCTTGACAAACAGATTTTTTGGTCTCCTCAAGTTGCCATTCTCCATATGAACTTAGAGAAATTCCCGTCCACTGAGAGGTATCTGATATGCCATATTTTATTAGTAGCCAAATATCTTATTGTCAAATACTGGAAGCTACCTATAATCCCAGCTTTCAGCGAATTGCGCAATCTTATCTCTACAAATAGAGAGCTAATGAATAATAGAAATTTCTGTCCGTTGGAGCGTAGGGTCTGCCATTTTAGCTGGCTGAAATGGGATAGCTATATGGAATCTTTATAACCATTGCAAATTCACTCATATATTCTATATGGCTCTCCTCATTTATTACATGGTAAATAAATTCCTTCAGTCTGATTATGAAATGTATCTAGATTTGTTTCCACAGTGATGTCGGGTCTTGATATGTATGTACTTTATGTTTTAATCCAGATTCTAATGGATTTATTGTACTATGTAAGTCCTTATGTTTGTCTTTTGTTCGTCTTTTTTCTTGTTTCAATAAAAAAAAAAAAAAAAAAAAGAAGTGTGAATGCAACATTTGTGTGTATATTAAAAGGCTACATATGAGTCTATTTTCTAGTACATGGGTATACATAAAGAAAGGCATGTGTCTGTTCGACAGTATATGTGTGTGCATCGAGAGGCCAGGGGTATTTTGATTCTGCGATATATGTGGATATAAGAGACACTCAGAAGCCATGAAGGCAAATACGATGCTTCCCAATGTAAAATTATCAAAATAATTGTATTTATCATAATATTATAATAAAATATAATAATTTCCCCTTTAAAAAAAAAAGAATAAAAAAAAAAAAAAAAAAGAGGGGACAGAGACTGCTTTACGCAAGTACAAGAAAATGAACAAGGCTTGCAAAATGGCTATTAGACTGGTTAAATTAGAAAATAAAAAATTAGTTGCAAAAGATAGTAAGACTAACCCTAAAATACTTTTTAAACATATTAATGGAAAGAAGGCCAGGAAGGAAGCTATGGGAACATTACAATGTGACTTGGGCCATCTGATAATTAGTGACCAGGAAAAGGCGGATGAGCTAAATAGGTTTTTTTCTTCTGTATATACAAGAGAGGTACCAGTGGTTGGGACACTGCAACATAATGGGGCTACACTCCCTTCGCCGAATTGGTTAACACAGGAAGAAAATCCAAAAGAGGTTGGAAAAAAAAAATGTTAATAAAGCCCCGGGTCCTGATCGAATACATCCAAGGGTCCTGAGAGAACTGGGCTCTGTAATAGCCAAACCATTATATATAATTTTTCAAGATTCACTCAACATAGGGTCTCTACCAGATGACTGGAGAAAAGCAGATGTGATACCTATATTTAAGAAAGGAGCAAGAGCAAATCCAGGGAATTATAGACCAGTGAGCCTCACTTCTGTAGTGGAAAAGCTTTTAGAAGGGTTAATAATGGATAATATACAAGAATATGTCTATTAGAACAGGTTATAAGTAGGAGTCAACATGGATTTATGAGGGATAGGTCATGTCAAACAAATCTAATTAGTTTCTATGAGGATGTTAGTAGGAACCTGGATCAAGGCAACTCAGTGGATGTAGTCTTTTTGGATTTTGCAAAGGCTTTTGATACAGTGCCACATGGGAGACTATTGTGCAAACTAAAGGATACAGGAATTGCAGTAAATATCTGCTCATGGTCCGAGAGCTGGCTAAAAGACAGGAAGCAAAGGGTTGTGGTAAATGTAACATACTCCGATTGGACTAATGTGGTAAGTGGGGTTCCTCAGGGTTCAGTTTTAGGTCCTCTCCTTTTTAACATATGTATTAATGACTTAGAGGTGGGACTGGAAAGTAGTGTAAGGTTTGTCAAGTGAGTTTTTTGTGCCAAGAACCTAACTGACAAGAGGACATCCCTTGAGATTAGAAGCAAAAAGATTCCACTTTAGAGAAAGAAAATGGTTCTTAACAGTAAGGGGGGTTAATCTGTGGAATTCTCTACCAAAGGAGGGCGTTGACAGAGGATACGATAGATAACTTTAAAAGACTGGATTTATTTCTAATTAAAAAGGGCATTCATGGTTATCCTGGATAATTAGAGAGAGGGTATTGATCCAGGGAGGAATCCGATCACCTGTATCTGGGGTCAGGAAGGAATTAATTGGCTAAGTTTCACTTTTTTTTTCCCCTGTTTGCTCTCCTCTGGATCAATTAATTAACAATTAATTAACAACTAATTAATTAACAACTAATCTACACATTGCAGATCAGAGGAGATCTTAAAAGGTTGTACTTGATGGACTGAACTTTTTTTTCAACCTCAATTATTATGTAACTGTTTAACTATATATAATTTGCTGTGACACAGTAAAATGTTGTTGCTGTCAGCAAAAATGCAAGCCTTGTGTTGCTTCCAGATCTCATGCTACTGGCAAGCAACCTGACACGTTACCACATTTACTGTTATTGTTTTGAACACTTCTTTTGGAGAGGTTACATTATACTGTTTGTCCATATATTCATCCAAATATTCATAGCCTGGATACTGGTGCACCACAGAGGTGGTAGTTACTGATACATAGTTTATTTGTGCATCAATCAATATGAATTGTGTGTTATCAAATTTGTGATGTGAATGGTACACAAATAGTAATAACTTTACTGTATGGTATAAAGTAATATTAGCTTTACAGATTTTTCTGAAGAAAATTTAAGAAACATGTACATATATATGTATTATTTGTCAAAATATATTATTCTTATGGAAAAGTGGGCCTTTGAATAATTATACTAGGGCAATGGAAGTGTTTGATGGTAATAAAATCCTGGAAGCAGTATTCAGAAACATTAAAGCATTTGCCCAATAGATTTTCTACCTTTCCTAGAAAGATTATAGTGTTGAAAAATTTCTGGAAACCTTTTTGTAAAACTATAAATTATTAACAGGTATAATTTTTATTTAGCAAGGGCTAGGTATGGTTACACATCAATCACAATATATGTAATGCTTTTTTCAGTGCCCAGGGTTTGGACATTTTCTATTGCAAGAGTGCTTAACTGAATGTTTGTTTAGCACAATCCTTCAAAAAGCAACTGAAAAACATTATAGTAGAAGTTCTTCATATATTAGATATGACTGGTGCCTTTATATTGTACTATGTGCTTGCGCTTTTAAAATTGTGTTAATAATATTGGGTTCAGTTATCTCACAATAGTCTTCTAGTACTTTGCATACAGTATTTATTTTTTCTTAGAATACACATATAATTTACAGTCAAGAGAATGTGTTTTTTTATTTTAGTCTCCAGCTTCTGTTAGTGAGCATTTGAGGTTATTAGCACTTTTGAAGGTCACTCTGAATGCCAGCTCTCCATTATTATGCCAAGGCGGGAACTTACTAACAGGACGAGCGATGAGCTGTACTGTGGCTAATCACAAATCAACTATACCCAGGTATCCATGTGAAGGATTCCTGAAAGGATATTGAAAATAAGTGTGTGAGCTATTATTCTATGGGAACAAAAGAAATCGAGGAAAATGAAGAATGGCTATTGACCATGAACAGGTATAGAAAAAAAAATGAATTACTAAGTTTCTAGTTATAACTTGTCAGGATTACTTTATTGAAGAATCAGCGAGGAGACAATGGAGAGAGAAATAAACAATGGGTAGATGAATATACAATTCTAATTTACCTATGGCCGAAATGAGTAATCCAGTAGATTAATAAAAATGTTGCTGTCTTTACACCACATAAATTATATTAACATATCAAGAATTTCCTTATTAGAACCCTACACCCACTAACCTTAGAAACATAGAGATTTCATGACTGATAAGAACCAAAATACTTTTCTGACTACCTAACATGTATTTGCCTTTTTAACCATTAGTGGCATTATGCTTATATCTATGAGCTGCTTTATTGTATGTATCGCTACACACTATCCTACCATAACCCTATCACTGCTGAGCTTGTAGTGGTCAACTAAGTCATCTGTCTTTCTCTACCACAATAAAATAAAATATTTTCATAGCTAATATATTGTAAAATACCCTGCACTACAATTGCAGAAACTAAATCAAACAATGATTTACTGTATATACTCGAGTATAAGCCGAGTTTTTCAGCCCTTTTTTTAACGCTAAAAAGGGCCCCCTCGGCTTATACTCGAGTCACTCTCCCCCGTGTCTCTCTAACTCCCCCCATGTCTCTCTAAACCCCCCCATGTCTCACTAAACCCCCACCCTGTGTCTCTCTAACCCACGTGCCTCTCTAAACCCCTGTGTCTATTTCCCTCCACCTCCTCATCCTTAAGCCCCCCTCCTCATTCTAACCCGCCCTTTACCCCTCTCAATACCACCCCGTCTCCCTTTCCCCTCACTTACCTCCATCTGAAGTTTATCCCCGGCCTCCGCTCCTTCCTGCTTCGGCACCCGGCATATGCTAATGACTTGACGTCACAGCGTCACGTTGTTAGCATATACCGGTAAATGGCAGCAGGAGCTGATGCTGGTAAGAATCAAGAGGGGAGAAAGGGATGTAATTGCATAGGGGGGAAGGAGGAGGATGGGAGGAGGAGGGGGGGATGGGAAGGAGGAGGATGAAGGAGGATGGGAAGGATGAGGATGGGAGGGAGGAGGATGTTCATTAGCATATACCAGTTCAGATGATCTCCACCCTCACTACACCGGAGAACATCCTCCTCCTTCCCATCCTCCTCCTTTCCATCCTCCTCCCCTCCTCCTCCTTCCACCTATGCAATTACATCCCTTTCTCCCCTCTTGATTCTTTTCAGCATCACCTCCTGCTGCTAATACTTCCCCCGCAGCATGTCATGCCATTTACCGGTATATGCTAATAACGTGACGTTACAGCGTCACGTCGTTAGCATATACCGGTGAATGGCATAAGACACTCTGCGGGGGAAGTATTAGCAGCAGGAGCTGATGCTGGTAAGAATCAAGAGGGGAGAAAGGGATGTAATTGCATAGGGGGGAAGGAGGAGGATGGGAAGGAGGAGGGGGGATGGGAAGGAGGAGGATGAAGGGATGTAATTGCATAGGGGAGGAGGAGGGGGCATGGGAAGGATGAGGATGAAGGAGGCTGGGAAGGAGGAGGATGAGAAGGAGGAGGAGGGGGATGGGAAGGAGGAGGAGGGGAAGGAGGGGGATGGGAAGGAGGTGGATGGGAAGGAGGAGGATGTTCACTAGCATATACCGGTCCTGGTGATCTCCACCCTCACTACACCGGAGAACATCCTCATCCTTCCCATCCTCCTCCTTCCCATCCTCCTTCATCCTCCTCCTTCCCATCCCTCCCCTCCTCCTTCCCATCGTCCTCCTTCCCCCCTACGCAATTACATCCCTTTCTCCCCTCTTGATTCTTTCCAGCAACAGCTCCTGCTGCTAATACTTCCCCCGCAGCGTGTCTTATGCTATTTACCGGTATATGCTAATGACGTGACGGGGGATGAGGGGGGAACAGGGGGATGAGGGGGGAACAAGAGGATGAGGGGGGAAAGGAGGAGGATGAGGGGGAACAGGGGGAGGGTGAAGGGGAAAGGAGGAGGGTGAAGGGGAAAGGAGGAGGGTGAGAGGAAAAGGAGGAGGGTGAGGGGGGGAACAGGAAAGTGAGGGGGAACAGGAGGAGGATGGGGAACAGGAGGAGGATGGGGGAACAGGAGGATGAGTGGGGAACAGGAGGATGAGGGGGGGGACAGGAGGATGAGGGGGAAAGGAGGAGTATGAGGGGGAACAGGAGGAGGGTGAAGGGGAAAGGAGGAGGGTGAGGGGAAAAGGAGGAGGGTGAGGGGTAACAGGAGAGTAAGGGAGAACAGGAGGAGGATGAGGGGGGAACAGGAGGGGGAGGAGGAAGAGGGGGAAATGGATGAGGAGGAGGATAAGGGGAAAGGGAGGAGGAGAAGGGGAAGGGGTAATGGTGGGGGGGATGAGGAGGGAGGTTGATGGGGGGTTGAGGAGGGTGGTTGAGGATGAGGAGGAGGGCTTGAGGAGGGGGGTTGAGGTTGAGGAGGGGGATTGAGGATGGGGGTTGAGGAGAGAGGATGAGGATGGGGGGGTTGAGGAGGGAGGATGAGGAAGGAGGTTGAGGATGAGGAGGGGGAGTGGGTTGAGGAGGGAGGATGAGGATGGGGGTTGAGGAAGGGGTTGAGGATGGGGGTTGAGGAAGGGGTTGAGGATGGGGAGGATGAGGAGGGGGTTGAGGATGGGGGGTTGAGGAGAGAGGATGAGGATGGAAGGGTTGAGGAGGGGGGTTGATGAGGGAGGATGAGGAGGGAAGATGAGGTGGAGGGGTTGAGGTTGAGGAGGGAGGATGAGGAGGGAGGATGGGGGGTTGAGGAGGGAGGAGGAGGGGTTGAGGTGTAGGAGGGGGGTTGAGGAGAGAGGATGAGGATGGGGGGTTGAGGAGGGAGAATGAGGTTGAGGAGGGGGTTGAGGATGATGAGGGAGCATGAGGTTGAGGAGGGGGTTGAGGATGAGGAGGGAGGTTGAAGATGAGGAGGGAGGTTGAGGATGAGGAGGGAGTTGGAGGAGGGGGTTGAGGATGTGGAGGGGGTTGAGGATGAGGAGGAAGGTTGAGTAGGGGGTTGAGGATGAGGAGGGAGGATGAGGAGGGAGGTTGAGGAGTGGGGTTGAGGAGAGTGATAAGGGAGGGGGGAAGAAACACAGGGAAGGGAGAGGTTGGAAGAGACAGATGGAAGGGAGAGGGGAGAAGACACAGAGGGCACAAGAGGGACACAGGGGGCAGCACATTTCCCACCCTCGGCTTATACTCAAGTCACTCATTTTACCCAGTATTTTGTGGTAAAATAGGATTTTTTTTTTGTATTAGTGGATTATTATAAAACAGTTGGTTTAATAATATGTGTCCATTGTAGTACACATCTGTGCTTTATTGCCACTCAGTGTAGAAAACTGCATTTTTATACAAAATGATAGCTACACCAAGCATTATTTCCCTCCTTGTTACCTCAATCATTATTTGATATCCGCATATAAATTATAGTATCATGCCTTTTTTTACTGTGATCCAATAAATATTTTGATGTATTTAAAACTGTTATTACCTCAAGAGCATTTTCTGTCCTTCCAAATAGTGTATTTTGTACCTTGTACGTGCCTGGGTAAAAGCTATACGTCCTTGGCGGTGTTTTGTGCACCTCTGGGTCGTGTAGCCTCGTTTTGATTTTTTTCGGCCGCCCTTTTATTTCTGGCTTAACCGATTTTCAAGTGCCGAAAGTGCTTAAATTCAACTTAAATTTGCATGCAACCTCACTCCCAGACGCGCAGGCTGTCCCCCCGTGCTGTGTGTGATTTTTTAAAATGTTTTTTGTTATTTTTCAGTGGTTTTGGTGTTTTTTGATGTAAGCGGTTTGGCCGTTAACTTCATATTTTTGCGACCTTGTATTTTTATTTTTTTTCTAAGTCCCGCAGGTCCTATTTTTTTTCTAAGTCCCAATTTCCTCATCCCGCCTTGTTTTGTTTTTTTCCTAAGTCCCGCTTTTCTGTTTTTTTTTTTACAGAGATTGAGGCGCCGTAGAGCCTCCACCTCCGTAAAAGTGGACACTCGTTTTGCGAGGTCCTCATTTGCGGCCTGCAATGAGCCAAAGGCTCATTGCAGCTAATGTCCAACTACGCAAATGCGGACCCTCGCTTTGTGAGGGACGCATTTGTGGCCTGCAATGAGCTCCAAATCGGCTCATTGCAGCTGATGTGGGAGCCTTTCGAGGTCCGCATTTGCAGCCAGAGCTGCGTACCTTGCTTTGTGACGACAACTTGCCGTTTGACAATTACAATATGTGATTATTATTATACTTTATTTGTAAAGTGCCATCATATTCTTTAGCACTATACTGGGTTCAGTACAAGGCAAAACCAATTTTACTACATTACAAAAGAATGGAGGGCCCTGTCATTGAGCTTAAAATCAAGCATACAATCTGCTTTCCTTAAAGCTCCTTACAAGACTGAAAAATTGCAAATTTACAATCTAAAGGATTTGGGTGTGTAATGGGGACAGCATGATAAAAGTAATGAAGGCGGTAGAGAGAAGAGGGGATGAGAAGAAAAAAGAAGGTCGTTAACAGAGTGAAGAGGATATTTGGGGGAGTATTTTGAGATGAGAGCAGAGATATAAGTGGTTGCACCATTGTTGGGGGCATATTCTCCCTCCCTCTCAAGTGAGCTAAAATACGCCACTCTTAGAGTGGATTATCGTGTCCATAGAACTAATCTATTAAGGTTAGTTTGTTCTCTGATTGAGCACCTCTATTTTTGATTGTAATTTGTATGACTCCATAAAGAAAGACAAACCCACGGGGGTCCAAATAGCACAGAGAACAGTGCCAGATAATGTTAGCAGCTAAGATGGCTCCTGTAATAGAGAGAGATGTTTCATGTTACAGGGAGAGATGAAAAATGAAAAACAGAATGTCAGGAGGGAACAGAGATAAGAAAATATTAATACTGGGGGATTGGTGTAAAGGAATGCATACACAGTTTATAACAGTAGTGATGGCTTCCTCCACTGTCTGCAAATACCTTCATTAGTTAAGATGGCTCCTTGAGTTGCTGTGCACATTGTCCAGTGGTTCCAAACAGCAGGGAGAGAAGGGTCAGTTAATGTAAGAAGTTAAGATGGCTCCTTCAGTTGCTGTGCAGATTTTAGCAATGTCATGTAAGCTAACAAGATGGGTCAGAAGATGTTTGCTTGCAGTGCATTTGCTAGAAGTGGCCGGCGCGGAGGCAGCCCAGGCACGCCAGGTCTGACGCAGAGCTGCGTGACCCAGCGGAGCCTGGGCGATCCGGATTTGCTGGGAGGAGGGACTTAAGCCCGTTTCGCGGGCTTCCTCCTCACTATGCGCCGGCCATTGAGCTGATCTGAAGTCTGCATGCTGCGCTCTGTGCATAAAACAAAAAAGCAAGTAATATAGGGGGCCTCAGCTTATAAGTGGCCCCGACCTCTCTCACACCTACCCTCTGCCCTTAAAGTGCCTGAGCACCCCACTTGTAGCCCCCCTCCCCTTCCCCTGTCACTTGGTATAGGGACCCAGGCTCCCAGCATCAGCATATATTCCCCATAGCAACCTTCCCTTCTCTGTAGGTCCCTGGGGAAGGTGTCACATTTATCCCAAGTGGGGTGGCAGCTTAACATGGACCCTGGGGAGTTAGAGGCCTTGCTGACCATGGTCAGAACTAGGGCATTGAGCCATGGGGTTAGATGGGTCCAGGACAGAATGGACTCAGGCTGTCTAGGGGGGGGAGGCTGACGCCACCGAGGCACAGGCCCGGCCTGCAGTGACTGGTAGCCTAGGCCAGGTGGACAGGCCTCATAGCCTAGATAGCCTGGCGGAGCAGCGTGCTACCTCTGATCAGAGCAATAGGGCTAGGAGCAGCGTGGAGGGCACGCATATGGTTCTTGAGAGTCAGCAGCTTATCCCCCCCACCGCAGAAAGCGTGGTGTCAGCGGGAAGCGCGGGCGAGTGCCTAGACATCCGGCCACCACCCAGTGTCTTGTCCCATGGCCCACAGCAGAACCAAGGTTCCGGCGACACCCCTTATCAGCCGTGAGGACATACCTTCAGAACTCTGGGAGCTTGGAGTGGTACGGTAGCTGGTTACATCAGGCAGTCGGTAGCGCCAAAGACGTGGGTGGCCTACAGGAAGGTGTGGAACATGTGGAGCGACATGGTTGAGGAGGCCGGTGGCAAGGGTTCAGAAGAGAAAGCCATAGGAATTCTGCTGTGGTTTTTGCTTCGGAGCGCAGAGAGAGGTGCTTCCAGGGCAACGGTGGCTCGGTAGCATTTATGTTCAGGTTGGCAGGACGGAAGGACCTAACAAAGGAGTTTGTGGTTTGCCGGGTGGTAAAAGGCATGTTCAAAGGGAAGCACCGGATGGAAAGGAGGCGCCCGATCACTTTCTCCCTGTTACTACGCCTGGGGGAGGCGTTGGGTGTGCTATGCAGGGACTCCTTCGAATCCCTGCTTTTCCGTACGGCCTTTTCCTTAGCGTTCTTTGGTGCTTTCAGGATCGGCGAACTGGTCTCGGAAAACAGGCACGGTTCAGGGGGGCTGCTGGTGGAGGACATCTGTCTGGAGGGTGACAGAGTGTTGGTATGGCTGAGGAGGTCAAAAACGGATCAGGCTGGAAAAGGAAGGGAAGTGGTCATATACAAAACTGGAACGGAGTGTTGCCCCAAGGCAAGTGTGAGGTTGTACTTGGAAAAAAGGCCAACGGGCCAGGCACACTGCTATTGCATGTCAATGGCCAGGTTTTGTCACGATTTCAATTCGAAAGGATGCTGAAGAAGGCCTTACGGCAGTTAGGCTTGGACCCGGCGGACTTCGACACACATTCGTTTCAGAACGGAGCCGCTACGGAGGCGGCAAGGCTAGGTCTCCCCGAGAGAATGGTTAAAAGGATTGGGAGATGGGAGTCGCATCGTTTTAGGTCATTTAGGTCAAGGGTTGTCGAATTGGAATTTGTTTTATGTGTTGCAGAAGTTAAACAGCTGTGGATCTTCGGCCATTCCTACATGTATTGGGCTCACCAGTTAGCCGCAGTCACTGGCGACAAGGTCAAACTGGGCTTTCTGGAGACGAGCATGCAAGTAAGATGGTTCGGGTTTCGCGGCTTGAGATGGACACAGGTGAATGGCCTGTTGGAGAGCAACGCTCAGCATCACGGTAGCCCACACATTTTAATTATACATGCCGGGGGCGAACGATTTGGGGGTAATGCCAATGAGAAAAATGCTGAAAGAGATGAAGAGGGATGTGAAGTGTTGGCTGGAACGGTTCCCAGGCTTGTTCATAGTGTGGTCCGAAATGATCAAAAGGAGATCTTGGCGGAACTAAAGGGATCAGGTTTCGGTGGATAGAGCAAGGCAAAAGATAAACAAGCAGATGGCCAGTTTTGTAAGGAGTTTGGGTTTGATTACCATTAGACACCAAGAATTCGAAGGCGTAGGCGCCGATGACTTCTTTCGCCCAGATAAGTTCCATCTAACGGAGATAGGATTAGAGCTGTTTATCCTGGAGCTTAAGAATGGGGCTAGCCGGGTCTTGGCTTTATTAAGAGAGTAAGAGGGGGGATCACAGCCTCAGGAGGTATCCATCACCTGCTCTGTGACGGGAGGTGAGGCACCCGGCCCACGGGCTTAAGTGGGCGTTGCCCTGCCTCATGGGCGTGCTTAGGAAAGCACTGGGAGGCTCTGGGCGCGGGCTCAGGTCGTGAGGTTACTGACCGGTCCGGGCTCCTCCTCCGGGTTGTTATTTGAGCTGTGATTTAACAATGTTAATTATGTTACCATATATACTCGAGTATACACCGAGTTTTTCAGCCCTTTTTTTAAGGCAAAAAAGGGCCCCCTCGGCTTATACTCGAGTCACTCTCCCCCCCCGTGTGTCTCTAACCCCCCCATGTGACTCTAACCCCCCCGTGTGTCTCTCTACCCCCCGTGTCTCTTTCCCTCCCCCCTCCTCAACCTAAACCCCCCTCCTCAGCATAAACCCCCCTGAACCCCCCTCCTCCACCTAAACCCCCCTAAATACCTCCCCTCTCTCCACTCACTTACCTGCTTGTGCTCCGGCCTCCGCTCCTTGACCCGGCGCAGGCGCGCATGTGACGTCACATGCGCGCCGGGTCGAGGAGCGGAGGCCGGAGCACAAGCAGGTAAGTAAGGGGAGAGGGGGGAGGTATTTAGGGGGGTTTAGGTGGAGGAGGGGGGTTTAGGTTGAGGAGGGGGTTTGGGGTTGAGGAAGGTTGAGGGGGGAGGTTGAGGGGGGTTGAGGTTGAGGAGGGGGGTTGAGGGGGGTTGAGGTTGAGGAGGGGGGTTGAGGTTGAGGAGGGAGGTTGAGGATGGGGGGTTGAGGATGAGGATGGGGGGTTGAGGATGGGGTTGATGATGGGGGGTTGAGGAGGTAGGTTGAGGAGGGGGTTGAGGATGGGGGGTTGAGGAGGGGTTGAGGATGAGGAGGGAGGTTAAGGAGGGGGTTGAGGATGAGGAGGGAGATTGAGGATGAGGAGGAGGGGTTGAGGAAGGGGGTTGAGGAGAGAAGATGAGGATGGGGTGTTTAAGATGGGGGAGTTGAGGAGGGGGGATGGGGTTGAGGTGGGATTGAGGTTGAGGAGGGTTGAGGTTGAGGAGGTTTGAGGCTGAGGGGGTTGAGGAGGGGGTTGAGGATGAGGATGGGGGGGTTGAGGAGGGGGTTGAGAATGGAGGGGTTGAGGAGGGAGGTTGAGGATGAGGAGGAGGGGTTGAGGAGGGGGATTGAGGTTGAGGAGGGGGGTTGAGGATGGGGGGTTGAGGAGAGAGGATGAGGATGGGGGGTTGAGGTGGGGGATTGAGGATGGGGGGTTGAGGATGGGGGGGTTGAGGAGAGAGGATGAGGATGGGGGTTGAGGATGGGGGGGTTGAGGAGAGAGGATGAGGATGGGGGTTGAGGAGGGGGATTGAGGATGGGGGGGTTGAGGAGGGAGGCTGAGGAGGGGGTTGAGGATGAGGAGGGAGGTTGAGGATGAGGAGGAAGGTTGAGGATGAGGAGGGAGGATGACGAGGGAGGTTGAGGAGGGAGGTTGAGGATGAGGAGGGAGGTTGAGGAGGGTGATAAGGGAGGGGGAAGAGACACAGGGAAGGGAGAGGTTGGAAGAGACACAGGGAAGGGAGAGGGGAGAAGAGACACAGGGAAGGGAGAGGGGAGAAGAGACACGGAGAAAAGGGGGACACAGAGGGTACAAGAGGGACACAGGGGGCAGCACATTTCCCACCCTCGGCTTATACTCGAGTCAGTCATTTTACCCAGTATTTTGTGGTAAAATGGGTGCCTCGGCTTATACTCGGGTCGGCTTATACTTGAGTATATACTGTAATTGGTTATTGGTTTATGGTTGCTTTAATAACGCTGTGGCCCGTAATTTTCCCAAGAAATGCTGTTTCAGTGTGTTTATTTGTTCTAAAGCCCATTGGATCTTGCCAGGGTCATGGTTTGTTTTGATGAGACAATACACTGCTCATACATTTTTAAAATGTTTCAGATAACTGTTATATCCAAGGAGGTAGGATAGAGGTAGGATAGAGAGACACCTGATTATAGGAGATAAGGGGATATATCAGGAGAGAATAATTATTATAAGAATAATGGTAAAAAACTAATTAGTATTTTTAAGTTTTAACTGGAAAGGAAGTAATTGTATTCTAACTCAGCCTTATTAAATTGCAATTCGGACATTTCTAAAGGGCTCTATATAAGCACATAGTATATTTATTATACAGAAGTTTTTAGTTAGTGAACTTCTATCCAAAAGCAAGGTCTTCACTAACTAAAAACTTCTGTAAAAAAAAAAATGCTCTGTGCTTATATAGAGCCCTATTCAATTGGCTGAATCGCAATTTAATAAGGCTGTATATATATATATATATATATATATATATATATATATATATATATATATATTACATAGTTACATTACATAGTTACATAGGGCCTCATTCAATTGCAATTTGGCCAATTGAATAGGGCTCTATATAAACACAGAGCATATTTTTTTACAGAAGTTTTTAGTTAGTGAACTTCTATCCAAAAGCAAGGTCTTCACTAACTAAAAACTTCCTTAAAAAAAATGTGCTATGTGCTTATATAGAGCCCTATTCAATTGGCCAAATCGCAATTGAATGAGGTTCATAGTATTTAAGGTTGAAAAAAGACTTTCAGTCCATCAAGTTCAACCTTTTAAGATCTCCTCTGATCTGCAATATGCGGATTAACTATTAATTCATTAGTTGTTAATTAATTATTAATCAATTATTTATTTTATGTTTTTTTTAATTATTAATTAGTCCAGAGGAAGGCAAATAGAAAAAAAAAAAACACAAGCGAGACTTAGCCAATTGTCTCAAAGGGAAATGTAAAAAATTTGGATCAATACTGTATCTCTAATTATCCATGATAACCCTGAATTCCCTTTTTAATTAGAAATAAATCCAGTCCCCTTTTATAGTTATCTATCGAATCCGCTGTCACCACCTCCTCTGGTAGAGAATTCCACAGATTAACCACCCTTACTGTGAAGAACCCTTTTCTTTCTTTGAGGTGGAATCTTTTTACTTCTAACCTCAAGGGATATCCTCTTGTCAGTTAAGAAGCTCTTGGCACTAAAAGCTCCCTTGACAAATCTTTATACTGACCCTGGATGTATTTATATAAGGTAGTCATATCTCCTCTTAGACGCCTTTTTTCTAGAGAAAATAAGTTTAATTTGGTTAGTCTTTCTTCATAACTTAGCCCCTCCATTCCCCTTATTAGTTTTGTTGCCCTTCTCTGTACCTTTTCCAGCTCTAAAATGTCCTTTTTATGAAGTGGTGCCCAAAATTGTACTCCATATTCCAAATGAGGGCCTATATGCAGTGTATCTATCTATCTACCTATCTACATTTTTTTGTTTTTTGTGGCCTGTAAAATTTCACCAGATACATTTCCAAGCCTAATTCTTACAAACTGTTTAATTGCACCATCTGCTGGACGTTTTGGTATAGGTACTAAGTAAATGTAAAATAAGAGCATCTATACTATCTCTCCAACTAGTGAAATTGATTTATACATTTACGATAAATCACAAATAATGTTTTGACTATATGGCAACTAGAATGAATTTTTTTTTAGAAAAGGCAGGTAAAATGCAAGCTTGAGTGAAGGTTGTCAGTTTTGCACATACAAGTCTTGTAATTCTACCAACACCCTGCACAAAGTGAATACTGTAAATTGGTATAAAAACTATTTTTTCATGAGTTTTTATTTTTTATTGCAATAACTTGTATATATTTTTTACAAAGTTTATTTTTTATAATGGCATTAATTAAGCTTTTTATGAAACATGTCACAGAACATTACATAACAAATAATACACATATAAACAATGATAGTCTTGCAATTGAAATACAGTAGGTGTACTTTTATTTAATTTTTCTACATGTAGGAAACATGTATTACCTTTCTACCCACCACAACATGTTTTGCGTTCAGTCTGGGTTCCATATGTAGCCTTATTTGAAAGCAGTCAATACAAACCCCACACTTAAGAGTAAAATTATAGGATCATACAGTTAGTGGTTTGCTGGCACTGTAACCCATTTGAGGGCTATGTTTCTCTGTCTGAGAGCAGCATATATATGGCACATATGCCAGGGATAAATGCTAAACTGAGAGATGAACAGAGGTGGTATATTTTGACTTGTGTTTGCATGTCACATATCCAGAATCCTTAGTCAAATCACTATTTACTAAGTAATAATGCACCGAAACAGGTTGTCCAGCATGCTTGGGATATTATTTTCTTTATGTAAATATTTAGTTGTTATTTAGTCATTCAGTTGTGTCTGACTCCCCATGACCCTATGGACCACAGCACGCCTGGTACATTTGTAAGACACTGCCTCTCTGAGCTCCATCAACCTCATATTCATTGCTTTAAAGAATGCATCTATCCATCTTTTGCCTCTGCCATCCAATTCTTTGTGTGCCTCCAATCTTTCCCAGCATCCAAGTCTTCTCTAGGGAATCCTTCCTTCTCATGATATGTCCAAAATGTTTGAGCTTTAACCTCATTATAAAACCTTCCAGTGAAAATGTTGGCTTGGTAAGATCTTCTTGTAGTCCAAGGAACTCTAAGCACTTTTCTCCAACACCAGAATTGAAAGATATCATATCTACAGCTCTTAGTCTTCTTCATGGTCCAGCTCTTACATCCGTATGTTACAGAGTTACATAGTTACATAGTAACTACTATTACTATGGGCCTTATTCAATTGCAATCGCTCAGTAACTGTAGCAAATTTCAAGCCCGCAGGCCTACGGCCGGTATGAAGGTAACTGCAAGCTTGAAATTTCCTACAGTTACTAAGCAATTTAATTCGATAAGGACACAATTTAAGGGCCGAAGCCTCAAGACCGTAAACCCTTCCAGTAAGCAGTTAGGGGGCTGGAATAAAAACGATCCACAGTTACAATTCAATCCCATAATTACGGAGTGCAACACAGGCCTCTAAGCCAAAAGAAAAGGGGCTAGCAGAAAAAGATTGACAGAGAGATTATAAAGTTGAGTTCCACCCACCCCAGCATTGACTGCGTTGTAGATTCTCACAAAGTAGCATGCAGGTCCCTGAGTTAGTGGTTGGTGATTTCAAAGCAGAAAGTTACGGTTTTAACTATTTTACACTTACATTTTGATTATACATATTTACAGATTACACATAATACAAATACACATATATTAAATAACACACATAGATACACATAGAGCTAAGTTACTCCATACACACACCCCCATCCTATACCACACACCCCATCCCCCAAAAGTTAATAAATACACATAAAACACAAATTGTTTTCCTGATATATATATATATATAAATAAATATATATATATATATATATATATATATATATATATATATATATATATGTATATACAGAAATACTTATTTTGATTTATCCTTATATTATTTTTGGGATAATTATGGAGGGAGGAGGTAGAAAAGGAGAAAAATAGGAGAGGCGAGGAGGAGAGAGAGGAGAGTGAGGTGGCCTTGGGGAGTGGTGGAGGAGAGGAGGAGGAGAGTGGCAGAGTGGAAGAGGTGGAGTAGTAGGATAATGGCGGAGTAGAGGAGGTGGAGGAGGAGGAAAGTGGCTGAGTGGAGGAGGAGGAGGAAGAGAGTGGAGGAAATGGAGGAAGAGAGTGGAGGAGAGGAGGTGGGTGGTGGTGGGGTGCCCATAGTGATAGGCACTCAAATATAAGGGTCAGAGGGGGAGGTGCCTGATCCTAAGGGGGTTGTAGTTTGGGGGAGAGACAAGCCTCAGGGGCAGACAAGGGAGCGAATGCGGTCTTCTTTTGTGTGATTCTTATGCGGGAGGGAAGTTAGGCCCAAGCCTAGGGCCCAGGCATGGAAGAAGGTAGTGGCCGCTGTAACAGCAGTGGGCACAGTGTAAAGGGATGTGAGATCTGTGAAGCACCGGTTTGATGACGTCCAGGCCAAGGTGATTAAGATGAAGGGGGAGATGCTGGCTGTTATGCACCAGATACTGGACTGCATCCAGAAGATTTAGGCAAGCATCTCCTCAAATCATGAGTAGGTCATGAGCAGCCTGGCAATAGGGAGGAGAGGAGCCACCTTGCGATGACTAAATCCTACCTTGCCAGGCTGCTCAGGATGGGGGCGGACAAGAGCACAATCCAGCAAGGGACTGCAGATGCCAGTCCCGCCACTGGAGGAATGCCCCGTGCACCCGCAGCCCTGCTCCTCCCCCCCTCCATGCCTCTGCCACCACCACAGTCACCAGCACCGCCACTGCAGTTGCCGTTTTTCTGTGTATTTTTTTATCCTCTGCCACCTTTTTTTTACCACCTTTTAATTTAAAAAAATTGTTGTAGATACACACTGTATGTGTGAAACTGATTTGGATGAGATAGTCTAGATCTTTTTGCGTCTGTTTAATTGAGCAGATGATAACCAAAAGTAAGTTCTATGCGCATTACTGGTTATTTCGATTAAATGGAGTGATTTCTGATGATCCCTTTTTTCATCACATTCTGGTTGCAATGGCGTAGTGACCACATGTGACCTGGTATGTGCTATGCATCATGATAATTCTAGACTATGACATTACCCACTTTAAATATCCCCTTTTTCTCCAAAATCATCTTGCCCTTCCGGGATCCACCCACACCACACCGATGATTTTAATACACAGTCTTGTCCATTTCTGAGTGTGCACTGTGTATGAAATAAAGCTTTGTTATACCGTCCTCACCGTGTGTTTTCAGTGGTTGGGGTTTTGGGACATCCACATACATCCCAATTGTGTCACATGAGTATATCTGTAAACTAATGAGCCATAGTTACTATGAAAATGATTAATATATTTAATAACAATAATAATAATATAATATAGATTATTATATAATAATACACATGAAAGGTCCAATTTGTGATACTGTGGAGTATCAACATTCCCCTGATGGTCTGATAACAATATGACAGGTGATAATGTGAATTGATTAATAGCAAAACACTTGATGGGATTTCACCAAATGATAATGGGTATATATCTTGGCACATGGCATCCAGCAAGGGCGTGGGACTTTCCAGGATGAGCGTAGCAGAGATTATCCCTGATGGAGGTGCCCCTGATGCTTTAGAGTAGATTATTGTGGTGTATGTTCCCCTGGCCCCCTTCTGGATTGCTACCTTGTGGTGATGAAGGGGCTTGTGTACTTCAATGAAGCTGTGAGCTATACCATGTAGGGTCACTCTAAGTGGGCAGGTCATAGCAGAGAGGTCAGGCAAATTGCAGTCCACCAGAGAAGGAACTGGCAGCCCACTCTAGTATGTTTGTCATGCAAGCCTTGTGGACAAGCACAGACAGAGACATAGAGTGTACTGCAGTCCATAGGGTCACAGAGAGTCAATCACGACTGAAGCACTGAACAACCAAAAATAAAATGTTCCCATGGTATTTGATATATGTCATGTGGCGGTGTAATTAGGCCACTATTTTTTTTCCTAATGTAGATCTGATGAGTGAGATGTATATAGGATTATCTTTGTATTTTTTAGGGTCCACATTAGAGCTTCTGTGAGTGAGAAAGGGATAATATGGCAGGCAGTCTCATATTTCTGTGTTGCAATTTAATGAGGTAGTGTCTTTTTAATTGGATTCAGCATCTTGCAGCATCTTGCTTTCCCCATATTTTAAAGTCCATTGGTATTTTTTAATTCTCTTTTGAAGTGTTACAAACTAGTCTGCAAAACCCATTGCAGGTCCTATTTGGAGCTATTCAATAGTGATTTGCGATTTTAGCGATTGCAACATTTACCGTTTGAAAGATCAAAGGCTTAGATGGGTTGGGAGTTATCATCTACATATAATGGGGGGGAAAGTATTTGATCCCTTGCTGATTTTGATTGTGCACTGACAATGAAATCACCAGTCTATAATTTTAATGTTAGGTGTATTTTAACAGGGAAAGACAGAATAACAAACATAAAAACAAGAAAAAGCATGTCAAAAAAGTGATAAATTGATTTGCAGGTCAGTGAGGGAAATAAGTTTTTGATCCCCTATCCAAGATTTCTGGTTCCCAGGTGTCTTTTATACAGGTAACAAGCTGAGATTAGGAGCACTCTCTTAAAGGGAGTGCTCCTATTCTCAGCTTGTTACCTGTATAAAATACCCATGTCAACAAAAGCAATCAATCAATCAGATTCCAAACTCTCCACCATGGCCAAGACCAAAGAGCTGTCCAAGGATGTCAGGGACAAGATTGTAGACGTACACAAGGCTGGAATAGGCTACAAGACCATCGCCAAGCAACTTGGTAAGAAGGTGACAACAGTTGGTACGATTAATTGGCAAATGGAACACAAAATAATGGCCAGTCTCCATCTGTCCGATGCTCCATGCAAGGTCTCACCTCGTGGAGTTTCAGTGAACATGAGAATGGTGGGGAATAAGCCCAGAACTACACTGGAGGATCTTGTTAATGAAAACAATCGGTAACACACTACGCTTTGACTGAAATCCTGCAGCTCCCGCAAGGTCCCCCTGCTCAAGAAAGCACATGTTCAGGCACCTCTGAAGTTTGCCAATGAACATCTGAATGTTTCAGAGGAGAACTGGGTGAAAGTGTTGTGGTCAGATGAGACCAAAATCGATCTCTTTGGCATCAACTCAACTCGCCGTGTTTGGAGGAATCAAGAATGCTATTTATAACCCCAAGAACACCATCCCCACCACCTTTTCTGCTAAGGGGACAGGACAACTGCACCGCATCAAAGGGACGATGGACGGGGCCATGTACCATCAAATCTTGGGTGAGAACCTCCTTCCGTCAGCCAGGGCATTGAAAATGGGTCATGGATGGGTATTCCAGCATGACATTGACCCAAAACACACAGCCAAGGCAACAAAGTAGTGGCTCAAGAAGAAGCACATTAAGGTCCTGGAGTGGCCTAGCAAGTCTCCAGACCTTAATCCCATAGAAAATCTGTGGAGGGAGCTGAAGGTCCGAGTTGCCAAACATCAGCCTTGAAACCTTAATGACCTGGAGAGGATCTACAAATAGGAGTGGGACAAAATCCCTCCTGAGATGTGTGAAAACCTGGTGGCCAACTACAATAAATGTCGCTGTGATTACCAACAAGGGTTTTGCCACCAAGTACTAAGTCAAAGGGGTCAAATACTTATTTCCCATATTGACCTGCAAATCAGTTTATAACTTTTTTGACATGCATTTTTCTTGTTTGTGTTTTTGTTATTCTGTCTCTCACTGTTAAAATACACCTACTATTAAAATTATAGACTGATCATTTCTTTGTTAGTGGACAAACATTCAAAATCAGCAGGGGATCAAATGTTTTTTTCCCACTGTATTCTATGCTCTTTACTAAAATAAGTTAATGACACTTGGATAATATTGGTACACAAAAACTACCTGTCAGGATGATTGACACAGGAAGGGAGTTCAGTGGCAGAAAGGGATCTCATTTTAGTGCTGTACAAACAAGTACTTGAGGAAGAAGCTGAGGCAAAGATATAGTTCACTGGACAAGATTTGTCACAAAGAGGGAAGGTCAGAGTATAAGACACAAGTCAGAGAAGTAGAAATCCAGTGAAAAGGGGGTCAGATACCAGAATGCAGAATAGAAATTGCAAAAGGTCAAGCTAGAGCTAGAGAACAGAATAATCTGTATACAAAAGCAACAAATCAGGGAGCCAAAAGGTAGAGTATTAAGGTACAAACCAAAAGGTTACAACAGGAAATGGCTACTTCACTGAAGGTTTGAATAGGTAGATATACAAGGATGGATTCATTTAGGGCCAATATTTTTTTAGGCAACACTGATATATGCAATGAGTTGGATGGGGCCTCAAACTATAACCATGGACACCCCTATGGACCCCCATGGCACCTAATATAAACCTGTATACCACAGATAGCGCCTGTACCATGGAGGTCCCTATGGTATACTATACTAAAAGTATGGGTCCTTACAGACCCCCATGGTACCTAAACCTAAGCCCTACCTTGTGAGTCCCTATGGAGCCCCATGGCATCCTAACTATTCATATTAACATTTTCTTCTCTTATTTGCTGTTTCTATAGCCAATCAGATAAAGGTAACACTAGAATGAAATCCTATTCTCATTGGCTGACATTTCAACATTTCAGAATTGGTGAAAATAGAGCCCTATGATTGCTTAAATGCTAACCAATTGGAATGCACAAATTTTAATATGTACATTTTGATTGGTTAGAATTGTATTAAATATGGGGTAAAAGCAGTTCAAATACTTGATTCTAGTGAGATAGCACTGTCTTTCCTTTTATCTCACGTCTCTGACCTTGTGTATATATCCACACAACTCACACACTTGACAAAGTACTTTATTATTGAAGCCTGTCTTCTGTTCCCCTTTTTTTTTATTACTTTAAATAAAGTAAAAAATAAACTTTAGTCAGTATTGCTTCTGACTTGATAAAAAGCAGTGCAACTCTCGAAAGCTTGCCACTCTAACCCAAAATTTTTTTGTTTGTCCAATAAAAAAACTATCACTATATACTGAAATACTCTGATTATTCATATCTCTCTCTCTGTCATCTTCTGCCCCTCTAAGATCAATTAAGCTCATGTTCAATTATTTAATGACAGCATCTATCCATCTCCACCTCTGCCGTCAACTTCTTAGTGTGCTTTCACATTTTCCCAGCATCATAGTCTTCTCTACAGAATCCTGTCTTTTCATGATGTTGCCAAAATATTTGAGCTTTAACCTCATGATCCTTTCCTTCTAGTGAACATTTTGGCTTGATTTCCTGTAGTTTTGATTAATTGGATCTTTTTGTGAAACTCCAAGTAACGCTAAGCAGTTTTCTTCAACACCACAATTCATAGGTATCAATTCTATGGTGTTCAGCCTTCTTTATGGTCCAGCTCACACATCTGTATTAATAGCTTATCCAAACTTGCCATAGCTTTCCTAACCAAAAACAAATTGTCACTACCCAGAGATGAGGGGTACACATGTACCCCAAACTCTCCTGCTTTAGCTTAAAGGACCAATCGTTGAGTGGTGAAGTTTTGTGCTTAATCTCAGCACCCAGAATGCCTCAGCACCATTTAAAAGGAACTTTGGAAATCGCAGGTTACAGGCTCTTACTAGCTTATTAATAAAATAATAAAGCATTTTCCCTAATACCTTTACGTAGGATTGCTTACCATTCAAGAAGCACACCATTGATTTGTATAGAGACAGACTGCCATTATTCTGCTTTCACAGATATTTTAAAGAGCACATTGTTCATTGTCTTTTTACTGTTGAGCAATTGGCCATCACTCTCTTCCTTCACTTTAGTTCCTCCTTGTTTCCAGCCATCAGAGTAGTATCATCTGCCTATGTGAGGTTGTTGATATTTCTCCCAGCAATATTAATTCCGGCTCTGGATTCTTCCAGACCTGCCTTAAGTGTGAGGTATTCTGCATTTAAGTTGAATAATTAAGGTGACGGTATACATCCTTGTCTCACTCCTGTCTCAATTTTAAATCATTCATTTGTTGCATGTTCATTTTTGACCATGGCTTCTTGCTCTCTGTACAAATTTCTCAGGAGTCGAATGAGATGGTCTTGGACCATCATCTCTTTAAGAACTTGGCACATTCTGTTGTGATCCACACAGTAAAACGATTTAGAATAGTCTATGAAGCAGAATTTAATGTTTTTCTGCAACTCTCTTGCTTTCATCTATTATCCAGAGGACATTGGTAATTTAAGCTATCATGTCTCTGCTTCTGCGAAACCAATCTTGCATATCTGGTAATTCTCAATTCATATATTGCGGAAGATGAGCTTGCAGGATTTTAAGTATTACCTTCCTGGCACGTGAAATGAGTGCAATTGTTCCATAATTGGAGCACTCTTTGGCACTGGTTTTTTTGGGAATTGGTATATTGATGGTCCTACTGGTCATTATTAAGTATTAAAAATGTGTTGACATAATGCAAGCAACACTTTTACAGCATCATCTTCTAGAATTTTGAAAAGTTCAGCTGGGATTCCATTACCTCCTGTTATCAGTAAGACTTCCTTGGGCCAATCTCACTTCACTATCCAACATGTCTTCTGCATATTCCTGCCATCCCTTCTTTATCTGATTGACTTCTGTTAAATCCCTACCATTTTTGTTTTTTATGACGCCCGCTTTGGCATGAAAGATTCTATCGAGATTCCCAATTTATTAAAAGAGATCTCTTGCCTTTCCCATTCTGTCATCTTCTTCTATCTCTTTGCATCACTCATTATAGAATGCCTCCTTGTCTATTCTTGCTATAACCTGGAATTCTGTATCACCTTCAGCCTTACCATGTACAACTGAACATCCGACAGCTTAATATCACCTACAAACACAATCTACAGTACAACACACAGACTCCTCCACTTGACTAAACAAATTGCTTTCACACTGCCATCTTGCATTTGTCACCCTCTTGTATCACACCTAAACCCTTTTGTAAGTTTTCAATCTTGTGTCAGTACCTTGGAAACAAGCTCTATGTACATTTAATTTTATGCTCAAAAACAGGGCCCTCCATTCTTTACAAGGTGTTAAGTTTTTTTGCTTTTTTTGTCATGTATTCAACTCCTGTACAGCGCTACGGAAAATGTTGGCTCGATCTAAATAAAGATAATAATAATAATAATAATTCAGTTGGGCAAATATTTTCCTATCTCCACTACGTTTCTCCAGGCCATCTATCTACCATGTCTAGTCCCTTAAATCTATTCTTTACCTCAACTGCATATTCACAGGGGATATTATTTATTTTGTATCTGCTTGGTTTGATGATTTTCCCTCTTTTCTTCAGTTTAATGCAGAGCTATGCAATAAGAAGCTCATGATCTGAGCCATAGCCAGCACCAGGTCTTATTATTGCTGACTGTAAGCACCTCCTCCATCTCTGACTACAAAATATATAGTGAATCTGATATCTATAATGTCTGTCTGGTGATCTCCATGCGTAGAGTCATCTCTGTTGGAAGAGGGTGTTTGCTACGACCAGAGAATTATCCTGACAACATTCTACTAATCTCTGACCTGCTTCGTTTTGTACTCCAAGGCCAAACATGCCAGTTATTCCAGGTGTCCTTTGGTTCCCTACTGTAGCATTCCAATCTCGTATAATGAGAGTTACCTTTTTTTCTTATATCTACCAGGTGTTGAATATCCTCATTGAAATCGACAATTTCAGCCTCTTTAGCATCCATGGTTGAAGCATAGACTGGGATCACTGTGATGTTAAATGGCTTGCCTTAAAATCATTTTCTTATATATTGGGTTGTAACCGAGCACTGCTTTGACCACCCTTTGATTGAATATGATGTCTAATCCATTTCTTCAGTGGGATTCTTGACCACAGTAGAAGATGATGGTTGTCTGATATATAATGTCCAATTCCAGTACATATCAGTTCACAAGTCCCCAGGATAACGATGCCTTGGTGGAAAGTACTTGCCCACTTTCCCAGTAATGTGATAGGCACCTTCTGACCTCAGGGGCTCTTCTTCCAGTACCATACTGTTGTGTCTATGGTTGTTCTTATCCATATAGATTTATTGGCAAAGATACTGGACTGGGTCACCAGTTAATTCCCCAGTGGACAGCGATTTGTCTGACATTTCTGCTATGACCTTATCTAAGGTGACCCTATTTAGTATTTCCTGTATCCCTTTGTACAATAGCTTCCCATAAGGTACTGTATCTAAAGCCTTTGCAAAATCCAAAAAGACTACATTTTCTGAGCTGCCTTGGTTCAAATCAAATGATTTGTTTGACATGTATTGCCATTCTTTGCACTGCTATGTCAGTTACATATTCTGGCTGTAATTTATCTGGAATTTTCATCTTTATTCTGCTTTTAGGCCAGACATAATAGCCAATTAGTTTACATTTAGTTCCATATTTATCAGCCACTCAATGAAAGGAAAACCAGTTATTTAAAAAGTGGGGGAAGTAAAAAGTGGGAATTTTCTTGGTTTTGGGTGTTAGAATTTAAGATAAATGTGTCAAAACACAATGCAAGAATTTGCAGCTAATACATGATGAGAAACTGAGAAGACTTTTTATGCTACCAAGAAATTTCCCTCTAATCATGCTACTAAGAAGCTAAAATTAGATACTAATGGTAATCCTCTCCCTTACATGTGTCAGTCACACCACTAGATTTACACCTACTTAGCATCCCAGCTCCATTTGAAATAAAAATCTGCAATGTCTAATTTTAACAAGACAAGTAAATCACAGTTATTAAGCCATGAGTACGCAAACTCAAAAATGAAACTTTTATGTATGTGTTTGTACAAATTTGCGATATTGTCCTTTTCAGCCAATAAGCATTATTATCATGCATAATGTAATTATACATACATTCAAGTATAGCAAACTTGAATAGAAAAGTTACATTTTGGCACTGGGACAGTCCTTTAAAAAAATAAAAAAATAAATGAAAATCACATTTCCAAAAGTGTTGTTTCTATGATCTTTAGCCAAGGATATATAAAGTCCTATTTCTATTGTGGTGCTTGCAAAATATGGCCAGATCTACAAAATATCAGAAATCCATACACATGAGTAAGGAGAATATTAGAGTTGCCATTAAATACATTTTGCCAAAAGAATTCTCTACACATTCTTTGTGTTGAACTCTAATGATATTAATAAAACCTTTTTTTTGTAAATTAGTAATGGATAAAATGTTTCTTCTTTTCATATAAAGTACAATCTAGCAGCCTCATTAAATTGCTACATTTTTGAAAATCGTAGCTCGTAGCGTAGCTCGCATGACTTCCAGATATTAAAGTGGCCTCTTAAACCTCCCTGCAGGGCGGGCGAAAAATGCCTGCAGGACATGATTGTGGAACTTCGCAGTCCGCAAATACTTTGATCTATCAAGCCCGTAACCGCTACTTAATTAAAAGTCACCCGCGAGCTAGCCGTAACACGCAAATGGAGCCTAAAGCCCTACGAGAGCTGGAGAGGACCCGCAAGGGGGGTAAAGTCCAATAATAAGCACTTGTAATGCAAATAAAAACACACTACTGAACATTTATTAAAAGGGAGAGTGATATTAGGTCTTAGAATTATTAGCACAACGTTCTCAAGCCCTCAAATCGTCCACAAAAAATACTTTATTTCATGTTTATATTTTGTGTTATATCAATCCCTGCAATCATTGTGTTAATACATATACTGTAACTCGCATGTGATAGAATATCTTATTTACAATATTGCATTATATGTTCAATGTGGGTCCAATCGCAAACTGTAATTTTAGTCTGCAGGACTTTGAAAAATAGTCTCACCTTTTTCAGTGACGTTACGCTGATGATTTCTTCTTCCATTGGCTCTGTCTAAACCCGTAACTACAGTCTAAACTAATTGATCGTCCGCAAGGCCGAAAATCCAACATTCTACCAACGAGCTACTATTAGCTCGCAGACCATTCTAATTTAAAAGCAACGTAACTCAGCCAAAGTTCAAGCCCGCAGCTGTTACGGGCCTAACGTTGGACATATGGTCCCCGAATTTAATGAGACTTCTAGTTAGCATCTTGGAATAGGTTGAGTTTGCTGATAACAGATTGATGTGGCATTATCTCAGCCTTGGGAATATGGCTTAGCACTCAATGGACAGAAATACTTTAGTTCAGTCCTCAAGTGAAAGAACAGGTAGGCACAGATGAGTTAGTCCCTGCCTCAGTTTTTATGACTCACTATTCACAGCAGGGAAATCCTGGCCCAAACGGTCTGTGGGTTGCAGGCGGAACAACCCTTACGATCTGTCAAAATTGGAACTCTGTTGGCGCAAAGCCTTTGATCTGTCAAACCCGTAAATGTTACGTTGGCAAATCGCTATTAAAATGCTACGAATCCACTACAGTTCAAACCCTTAACCCGCTAATGGAGGCAAAAATATTACGGCCTCCAAATAGGACCTGCAAAGGGTTTACAGACAAGTTCTCAACACTGTAAAAGACAATGTAAACACACCACTGGACTTTAAAATATGAAGAAAGCATGGAAAGACATTACAATTACATGCACAACAATCCCCAAATAACGATAGGCATTTAAAATAAGTATTATTTCATCATATGTTGGAATGGTCATGCATATGCCAATATGAAAAGCCATGCTGCAACATGCATAAATCAATTAAAGACACACTGCCTGATTAAATTGTAACACAAAAACATAGTAGTGAAGGGGCTTGTGTACTTCAATGAAGCTGTGAGCTATAACAATCTAGGTGGGCAGGTCATAGCAGAGAGGTCATACAATTCGAAGTCCACTAGAGATGGAACTGGCAACCCACTCCAGTATCACCTGTCATATTGTTAGCAGGCCCTCATGGGAATGTTGATACTCCACTGTATCACAAATTGGACTTTGCATGTGTATTAACCCTTTATTGTTATTATATTATTATTATTATCGTTTATTTGTAACGAGCCAACATATTCCGTAGCGCTACACATAAGTTAAGTTACAGGCAATGACAAGTTAAAGATGCATACATTGCAAAGAGTGTATGGCCCTGTCTTTGAGCTTGGAATCCAGTGTCCATAGCGCTTTCCCTAAAGCACTGCGCAGGATTGAAACTCGCAGACTTACAATCTAAAGGTTAAAGTTTGTATGTGGTACAGTAGGGAGAGAGTAGTGCTGAGCATGTTAGGGAGGAAGGTTATAGGCTTCTTTAAAGAGGTGTGTTTTTATTGATGTTTTGAAGGATTTAAGGCAGGAGGATAGTCTGGTGAAGCGAGGCAAGGAGTGCCAGAGAATAGGGGCAGTGCGAGAAAAGTCCTGGAGGCGGGAGTGAGAGGAGGTGACAAGAGTGGTAGAAAGAAGAAGGTCGTTAGCAGAACGAAGAGGGCGTGTGGGGGAGTATTTGGAGATGAGAGCAGAGATGTATGGGGGTGCGCTGTTGTTGAGGGCTTTATAAGTAAGGGTCAAGATTTTAAACTTTATTCTGGAGGCTAAGGGAAGCCAGTGGAGTGATTGACAAAGAGGAGCTGCCAACACTGAACGATGTGTACTGAAGATGAGTCTGGCGGAGGCATTTAATATGGATTGAAGTGGGGAGAGGCGAGTAATGGGCAGGCCAACAAGGAGCGAGTTGCAATAGTCAAGACGAGAAATGATAAGAGAGTGTATTAGAATCTTAGTAGTGTCTTGTGTAAGGTAATGGCGTATTTTGGATATGTTTTTTAGATGGAAAAGACAGGATTTGGTTAGAGACTGTATGTGTGGGATGAAAGAGAGGGCACGGTCCAGTAGAACCCTGAGACAACGGGGTTGGGAGGTGGGAGTGATGATGGCGTTGTTGACAGGGAGAGAGATGTGAGGAATTGAAGCTGTAGTAGAGGGTGGGAAGATTAAGAGTTCAGTCTTAGACATGTTGAGTTTCAGATGGTGGGTGGACATCCAAGAGGATATACTAGAGAGGCAGTCGGAGACATGTGCTAGAAGAGAGGGGGATAGATCTGGTGCTGAGAGATAGATTTGGGTGTCGTCTGCATAGAGATGGTACTGGAACCCAAAAGAGTTTATTAGGGTGCCGCGTGAGGATGTGTAGATGGAGAAGAGGAGGGGGCCTAGGACTGATCCTTGGGGTACGCCAATAGACAGGGGGTGAGGAGAAGAAGATGTGCCGGAGAAGGAGACGCTAAATGATCGTTCTTGGAGGTATGATGAGAACCACAAGAGAGCGGTGTCTCGAATGATGAGGGAGGAGAGAATGTGGAGTAGAATTGAAGGGTCAACGGTGTCAAAGGCGGCAGAGAGATCCAGGAGAAGCAAAATAGAAAAGTGGCCTTTCGACTTGGTGGTGAGCAGGTCATTGGTGACTTTTATGAGGGCTGTCTCAGTGGAGTGTTGGGGCCGAAAGCCGGACTGGAAAGTGTCCAGAAGAGAGTTAGAGGAGATGAAACTGGTGAGGCGGTTATAGACGAGCCGCTCCAGCAGTTTGGAAGCCAGGGGAAGTAGAGAGATAGGGCTTTAGTTAGATGCAATGTCAGAATCGGATGAGGGTTTCTTGCGAGTGGGTGTAATTATGGCATGTTTTAGAGATGATGGAAATGTGCCAGTGTTTAGTGAAAGGTTGAAGATATGTGTGAGAGCTGGGATAAGTGTAGTAGAGAGGGGAGGGATGAGCTGAGATGGAATAGGATCTGAAGGACAGGTAGTGAGGTGAGAGGATGATATTAGGATGGAGACTTCATCTTCTGTTGCAGGGGTAAAGTAGTCCAGAGTGGCTTTGGGAATGGAAGGGGGGGGGTAGATTGGGTGTTGTTGGTTAGTAGAGTTAGTTGAGAGAGTGAAGTGTGTGAGCCACAGTGAGAGGAGAGTTCATTGTGGATAGATTGAATTTTATGTGTAAAATGGTTGGCAAAGTCTTCAGCCGTGAGACAGGAAGGGATGGGGGGAGGTGGTGGGCGAAGGAGAGTATTGAAAGTGGCAAAAAGACGTTTTGGGTTAGAGGACAGAGTTGATATTAGTGATGTAAAGTACTGCTGTTTGGCCAGGTTGAGGGCAGAGGAGTAGGAACGTAGCATAAACTTGTAGTGAAGGAAATCTGCTGCGGAGCGTGATTTCCTCCATAGTCGTTCAGCAGTGCGGGAGCACTTCTGAATGTAACGTGTGTGTGTAGTGTGCCATGGTTGTGGATGAGATTGAGGGCGTCTGTGTGTAGTTATGGGGGCCAGAGTGTCAAGAGTGGAAGAGAGAGTAGAGTTGTAGTGTGTGGTGGCAGTGTCAGGGCAGTTGAGGTTGGTGATGGTGCTGAGAAGAGGTTGGAGCACGGTGGAGAGTTGGGTAGGGTCGAGTTCTAGCAGGTTTCTGTGGGTTATTGTGGCTGGGGTTGAAGAAGAGTGATGGGAGGAAGATGTGTTGAGGTTGAAGGTAAGGAGGTGATGGTCAGATAGAGGGAGAGGGTGGATGACTAGGTTGGAGGTGTGGGTAATATTGGTAAAAATAAGGTCAAGAGAGTGACCAGCATGGTGAGTCTGTAAGTTGTGAGAGGCCGAGGGAAGAGGTGAGTGCAAGTAGTTTGGCGGCTGCTGAGGAGGTGGGGGTGTCAATGGCAATGTTGAAGTCGCCAAGTATCAGTGTGGGAATGTTGGAGGAAAGAAAGTGTGGGAGCCAGGCGGAAAAGTGATCGAGAAATTGAGAGGAAGTACCTGGGGGGCGATAGATCACAGCAACACGTAGAGAGATAGGAGAGAAGAGGCGGATAGTATGAGCTTCAAAAGACGAAAATTGGAGGGATGGGACAGGGGGTATGAGGTGGAACGTACAGCAAGAAGAAAGTAATACACCCACACCACCACCTTGTTTGTTCCCAGGTCTAGGTGTGTGACTGAGGTGAAAACCCCCATGCGAGAGTGCTGCAGGGGAGGCAGTATCAGAAGAGGAGAGCCAGGTTTCAGTAAGAGCCAGTAGATTGAGGGAGTTGGTAGTGAAAAGGTCGTGAGTGAAAGTGAGTTTATTGCAGATAGATTGTGCGTTCCAGAGAGCACAGGAGAAAGGAAGAGTGGAAGGTTTGTGACAAGTGATGGGTATCAAATTTTGTGTTTTTCTGGTGTTTTCTGCCCTTGGAGTAGAGCGTGGCTGAAAGCAGGTAGAAATGAGGGAGGGACCTGGGTTAGGGGATATGTCTCCAGCAGCTAGCAGAAGGAGGAGTGAGAGTGAGAGAATATGGGAGTGGGACTTACAGTGATGTTTCTGCTTATGAGTGTTGGGGAGGGGATGAGATTGTGATTGGAGGAGAGAGAATAGCTCATGGGAGCAGAGAAGAGGAGAGGAAAGCAAGGAAGGTGAGATGGTTATAGTATTGGAGGTGTGATACGGATAGGCTGCAAATGATAGTCTGAGAGAGAGACAGTAGAAGATGAGGAGGAGAAAAAAGTGAGAGAGTATTTCGACACAGTGTGTAGGTGTAGGGAGTAGATGAGATATAGGTGTGAGAGTAAAAGAAAAATTGTTAGTGACCAAGAAGGGAGAGTAGCTGGGTTGTGTGTAATTATATATATATATATATATATATATATATATATATATATATATATTTTTTTTTTTTTGTGTGTGTATTAAATTAGTTGAATCATTTGAAGCAGGTGATGCTGAGTGAGCAGGTGTAAGTCAGATGAGTATCTATAAATTGAGACAACGCAAGGGTGGGTGGGAGTGGGGCAGGGAGGGCAGAGAGAGCAGTGTCTGTAGGAAGCCAGGTGAGTGTTTAAAGATGGATGCTGGAGGCTGGAACAGAGAAGAGATTGTGAGATATAGTTTGTGGCTAGCCCAGTATTTATGCATTTAAAGGGAGCATTTGTTGCAGACAGATAAGAAGGTGTGAAGGGGGCGGGAGATTGTGGTGGAGAAATACAGTGTGAAAGCTTAAAATTTACCAGAGTAGTAATAAAGTTTCTATGTGAACAAAAATTATATCAGATATGGATATTTATAATTAATGTTACAGGAGGATACAGTAGAGTCAAAGGTGAATCAGTTAGATGGCTGTAGATACCTTGTAGCAGTGTCTGTAGGAAGCCAGGTGAGTGTTTAAAGATGGATGCTGGAGGCTGGAACAGAGAAGAGATTGATATATATTATTATATGATATATAATGCTATTATTACTATTATTATTATTATTATTATTATTATATGTATTGATCTATTGCATAGTAACTAGGGCTCATCAGTTTACATATATAGGAATGTGACACAAATGGACTTTGTAATCCAATCCAGTTTCACACATTCAGTGTGGTGACAAAACAAAAATCTAAACTAAACTAAACTCAAAAAAGGTGAAGGAGGATAAAAAAAAGACAATCAACATGCATGTACAGTACAGTGCTAAATACTGTACTGTAATTTTAATGGTAGGTGTATTATAACAATGAGAGACAGAACAAAAAAAATGCAGGTCAGAATATTTATAAATTGATTTTCAAGTCAATGAGGGAAGTAAGTATTTAACCTCTTCGACTTAGTACTTGGTGGCAAAACCCTTGTTGACAATCACAGAGGTCAGACATTTCTTGTAGTTGGCCACCGGGTTTGCACACATCTCAGGAGGGATTTTGTCCCACTCCTCTTTGTAGATACTCTCCAAGTCATTAAGGTTTCAAGGCTGATGTTTGGCAACTCGAACCTCCAGCTACCTCCACAAATTTTCTATGGGATTAAGGTCTGGAGACTTGCTAGGCCACTCCAGGACCTTAATGTGCTTCTTCTTGAGCCACTACTTTGTTGCCTTGGCTGTGTGTTTTGGGTCAATGTCATGCTGGAATACCCATCCACAACCCATTTTCAATGCCCTGGCTGAGGGAAGGAGGTTCTCCCCCAAGATTTGACGGTACAAGGCCCCGTCCATTGTCCCTTTGATGTGGTGCAGTTGTCCTGACCCCTTAGCAGAAAAACACCCGCAAAGTATAACGGTTTGACAGTGGGGATGGTGTTTTTGGGGTTAGAGGGCAACATTCTCCTCCTCCAAACACAGCGAGTTGAGTTGATGCCAAAAAGCTCAATTTTGGTCTCATCTGACCACAACACTTTTACCCAGTTTTCCTCTAAATCATTCAGATGTTCATTGGCAAACTTCAGACGGGCCTGTACATGTGCTTTCTTGAGCAGGGGGACCTTGGGAACGCTGCAGGATTCTAGTCCTTCACGGCGTAGTGTGTTACCGATTGTTTTCTTGGTGACTATGGTTCCAGCTTCCTTGAGATCATTAACATGATCCTCCCGTGTAGTTCTGGGTTGATTCCTCACCCTTCTCATGATCATTGAAACTCCACGAGGTGAGATCTTGCATAAGGCATCAGACCGAGGGAGAATGGCAGTTTTTTTGTTTTTCTTCCATTTGCAAATAATAGCACCAACTGTTGTCACCTTCTTACCAAGCTGCTTGGCGATGGTCTTGTAGCCCATTCCAGCCTTGTGTAGGTCTACAATCTTGTCCCTGACATCCATGGACAGCTCTTTGATCTTGGCCATGGTGGAGAGTTTGGAATCTGATTGGTTGATTGCTTCTGTGCACAGGTGTCTTTTATACAGGTAACAAACTGAGATTAGGAGCACTCTCTTAAAGGGAGTGCTCCTAATCTCAGCTCGTTACCTGTATAAAAGACACCTGGGAGCCAGAAATCTTACTGATTGAGAGGGGATCAAATACTTATTTCCCTCACTGACCTGCAAATCAATTTATAACTTTTTTGATATGCGTTTTTCTTGTTTGTTTTTGTTTTTTTTATTCTATCTCTCACTGTTAAAATACACATACTATTAAAATTATAGACTGATCATTTGTTTGTCGGTGGACAAGCGTTCAAAATCAGCAGGGGACAAATACTTTTTTTCCACACTGTAAATATGTGTAATCAAGGATTAAGTTTAAAATTGTAAATAGTATAATAGAAATAAACAAAAAGCAAATTACTGCTCTCCAAATACTCCTACCCTCTCTCTATCTAGATTACCCCTCCAACTCCGGGACCTGCTTTCTACTTCGTCAGAGAATACAACACAGTCAACCCATGGGCGGGTGGAACAAAACTTTATAATCTCCCTCTGTCAATCATCTGCGGCTAGACTGCTGCTTGGGTCGAACTACGTTATACCGCAATTGGTATTCGTATTAGCATCTTGACCCCCGCAACATGTGATCAAATGGATTACATAAAAATTATTGTAACAGGGAACTTTCCCCATAAAATAATGACCTGAACCTTGTACATTTATTATCAAAATTTCAAGTACAACATTTCTTTTGCTGACATTTGAGTAATAGCATTAACAATCTAAACAATGTAGTAGATTTAATTTCCATAACATCATCTATATCTAAAACTACATACAACCAATCAGTCTTGTGTCAAATTTAAAAGAAAAATCTATGGAGATGCCCCACAAAATGAAGGATATACTTATCATAAACCTTCCATATAAAAACTAAATCATCAATAAAGCAGCCATAGAATACAAATGTTGCCTCAAAAACAGATTTCCAAATGTAAACATTATTAAAATAGCCCATAAAAAAATTAGCAAAACTAGGGACAAGCTTGGTCCTTCCCTTGATGAGCAAAAAATAATTCTCTCCAAAAAGAAAAATAATTATGTTGCAAGACAAACAAACTTGCATATAAAACTTCTGTCAGTTCACAGTTTATTGCAGTGGGGAGGAGACTGCCGGATTTCCGGAGATGCAGGATTATTCTATGCTGGATAATCATATCCTACTTGTATTGAACATTTTATGCATTAATAAAATGGTAGTATTTTTGTCCTTGATCACAAGATGGCACTGTGTGCAAGCTTTTAATTCACTACAAAACAGAAAGCAAGTTTCTAATGGTAAACTAAATTAAATAAATACATGTCTAGATTATACATTCTTATTCCACACTGCAAGACCTAAAATCTATTTCTGTTCCTCTTTCTACACTGTAATGCATAAAAAAGAGAAAAAAAGAGCGCACGTTTTTAACAATACAATGAATAAAATATAGCAAGGTCTAGATAAAGTTGATTTTAAACAGACTACAAGCTATTATGTCACAGCACAAACTTAAGCCAAAAACCTTAAAAGCTCTCCTTTTTAACCACCCTATATGTGCACGAATTGATGATCATACATATATATACATGTATATAAAAACAAATATACGCACAAATATGAGAGAGAAGATTGTAAATTTGGGAGTTTTCAATCTTGCATGGTGCTTTGGGAAAGCACTTTGGACACTGGATTCTAGGCTCAAAGACAGGGCCCCCCATTCTTTGCAACGTGTTAATACTGCAGTTGTTTTTGCCTTGATCGCAACCCATGTATAGCTCTACGAAATATGTTGGCGCGTTACAACTAAACAATAATAATTATCCATTACTGGGCTCACAGAAGTGAATTGGCCTCAAATGTGGAGCATGATAATGAATGGACAGTTAATGGGGTGCAAATGCTTTTCAACTAAGGTGCTCAGTAGAGTGAATAGCCAGCTGGTGGGGAGATGAAACAGTTATATGATTCAATAAAATAATCAAATATATGTATACACATTTAAACATTTATTTAAAATAGATTGAGGCACTTACTCTGTGATAAAAATGCAAATACATATTGGCAACTGAATAAAGTATACAACTACATTTGTCTATATAGATTTATACACACACATTGCTTATACAATAATATGGAGATAAATAAAAGGTTATATGAGCCCAGAGACAGTATGTGAGGATCTAAGTCTAGTAGCAAAAGAAAACAAGGTGAATGGAACTGGGTGGGTGCTTCTGCTGAAGTGGATGGTGTGAGGCCCAGTGTCATTGATTGAGTCCTGCAGAAGTGACTGTTAAGTCCTGATGGTAAATGGAACTGGAAAATGTCAGTTGACTATACAGATAAACTCGTTGCACATACCAATAGAAAATCATATTGCAAAAGCCAATACATGAAAATTCACACAGAAATTCATTACACAACTTTGAGGTTGTGGCTAATTAAACCCATATTAATATCTTGTATTCACCATTTTCTGCATGTAGTGAGTCCTCTCAGCAACAGCCAAGATATTCCTTCATCAAGAACCCATTTCCTGACTGCTTCAGTCTTTTTTGGGACTCGACGCATCTCACCGAGGGGGAAATTGCTCGGAACCCAGCGCTTGCTTGGAACTCAACTCATTAAACTGATCAATTTGCTCAGAATTTGTTAATATCGCGAACCCGCATACTGTCTTAGGAAGTGGAATAAAAGTCAGTACCATTGGGTAGCGTTGCCTACAAAAAACCAAGAGCAGTCTGTGCAAGAGCCCAAGAAAAGCCTGTGCCTGTAAGAACCAAAGTGCATCCTGTGCGAGAGCCCGAGTGCAAACTGTGCCTCTAAGAACAAAAGTGCAGCCTGCACCTGTAAAAGCCCAAGTATATATATATATATATATATATATATATATATATATATATATATATATATATATAAATATATATATATATATATGAAATAAATAGTACATTTTTGTTCTCATTTGAATGCCTAAAATAAGTTAAAACTTATTACCTGCTCAGAATTCAAAGGTTTTGTGGGAACATGCAAATATGCCCACAAAGGCTTCACTCTCGTAATCCAATACCATTTTAAACGTGGCTTCTTTTAAGCATATGCCTGCTGTATTACTCAGCTTTGAGCAAAGCTCAGGGTGGATTATGCACAAGCTGAGAACCTACCCACAGACAGCTGTTTCAAGGTTACAAAATATTATTAGAAAATATTTTTCAAATAAAAATATAGCACTTTATACTGCAATATTCTGATTATTAATCTAGATTACTGGATGTTCACCTGTATTTATCTCTTCATAACTATGGAAGATGCCACGTATGGCCACATCAAGAAGCTACTGATGAAGATGACCACAAAAGCAGCACAGATTAACAATGCCCTATATGTTCCGTGAAATGCTTTTATTGGTGACTGTAAAATTTATACTTGTCTAATGTTATTGAACACAAACTACACTTAATAAATAATATGCATATATTATATTTCCTATTTGAATATTGATTCTGTGTCGTGGGCTCATTTTGTTAAGAAGCTAAAAGTCTTAAAATTCAAGCAAAATATAGCAACAAAAATAGGAAGAAAGAGAAAAGGAACAGAAAGATTGAAGAATAAAATGATAATAAGTAACAGAGTATCATGTGCAATTATGACCCTTTGTTGATTTCTATTGTTTGTTCATTGATACTTGTTATTATCACTATAATAGTTGTCAGTGTTCGTCCCGTTTTGAGAGCCATTTACGTCCGACTGCGAGATTATTGCGGCCCTCACATAGCGAGGGCCGCGACTGTGAGCCTCGCAAAGCAAGGCAAGCAGTTGACGCCCGACAGCGAGGCACGTGGCTGCATTGAGTGCTGACGGGACTTAAGGCCTGAGGAACTTAGACTGCAATGAGCGCTGAAGGACTTAGGACCGCAAAATTACAATCCATAGGGCTTAGGACCCAAAGCACATAGATGAACTGTGGGCCTCGCAAAATTACGACTTTGCCACCGAACTGACAAGACCACCAAATAACATCAAATATGCCTCAAATTAACTTACACACTCACACACACAGCACAGGGGGAGAGCGAGGGAGCCTGTGAGTGAGGTTGCAAGATAATTTGAGGCATATTTTGCATTTTTTCACAATCGAAAATTGTTTAAGCAAGAAAAAAATGGCAGCCGAAAAAACGTAAAAACAACGAAAACAAGGCCAAAGGACGAAAACCAGCCCCAAGGATGTAAAACAGTAACTCTTAACGCAAGCCAATAGCACTTAATCCAAGCCAGTAAAATTTAACCCAAGCCAGTAACACCTAAACTAAGGCAATAACACAAACCAAGGCAGTAACACTCATCGCGAGACCCCTAAACTACATGGGAAGTACAGCCTCGCAATTCTCAAGTGCGAGGACTATAAAGTACACAGGTGGAGAGGCTTGCAATGAGCGCCAAAGGTGGTCATTGCGAGCCATGCAATGAGCGCCGAAGGCACTCATTTTAGGAATTGCGATGAGCACCTAGGCACTCATCGTGGGGCTTGTGATGAGCGCCGAAGGTGATCATTGCAAAGCAGGAAAGTTTTGGCTCTCAGTAAGCGCCTTTGGCGCTCATTGCAAGCCACGCAATGAGCACCAAAGGCGCTCAGCACGGGGCTTGCAATGATCGCTGAAGGTGCTTAGAGGGGCCATAGCCTGACATTGTGTGGCAAACAGCATTGCCAGGCTTACAATTTTATTCCCGTCATTTTTGACGGGCAAGTTACTAGTTATATAATAGTAAGTACTTTCTAAGTATGACACTTTAACAATTTTGGTGATGATTTTCTGCCAAGAAAGAGTTGACTTTTTCAATTTGTTGCAGTATGAAGCTTAATAATATTAAAAATGCATTTTTATTTCATATTTTCCTTGAAAAGATATCTTATTTTATGCAAGGGACCCTAGCAAGCTTCGGGGCATCCAGCTGGTACATCTAGTAGAGCCTTCCAGATAGAAGGTATACCTTGAGGATCCTAGTTTTTCAGCACTACACTAGGGCACTTTTTCTGAGATGTGTATTCGGTTCCTATATAATGTTTTTGACATCATTACAACCTGATTCAGACTGTTGTTGATATAAGCTTGAGTTGTATACAGTATTGATAACTTATTTATTTTAATCTGATTTATATGCAATTGATTGATAATAACAAATACATTTACAACTTGGGTATACTGTTGATGATATTAATCTCATCTGGTTATACTATTGAGAACGTATTTGTCTACATAATGTTAAATCTGAGACATTTAAACTACTGAGAACGTATTTACTTATAGTATATGAATTTGATTTATAAGCAATCTATTGACATTAACATAACTGGGTTAGATTGGTGTTAATATAAACCTGAGTTGATCATAACATTGAGAATTTACTGAGTCTTATTTTCAGGATATCTCCTTAGCAAGAGTTCCAATTGACATGACTGGGGGGAGTAAATAATAATTATCTGCCATACACGTTATTGATCAATCATTCCATTTTCTGCAAATCCTTTTGCAGTGGGGTATGACCACTAGCAATGTACCGTATTGGTCCGAATATAAGCCGCACCTGCATATAAGCCGCACCTGTAAAATTCAAGGGGAAAAAATAGAAAAAAGATAGTACTCAAATATAAGCCACACCCTTAAAATTGGAGAGAAAAAGACTCTCTCCAAGTGATCAGCCAGTACTGTAACTTATTTTGCAGGTTACAAGATGTTAGAATCACTAAAACCGTAAATCGCTATTCAATTGCTACAATACTGCAGTCTCAAGCATGCAAATCGGCACCTTTAACTCGCAATCGCGCAAATCGGCAGTAATTTTACGTTCGCAAATCTCTATTCAGTTGCTACAATGCAGTCTCAAGCACGCAAATCGGCAGTAATTTTACGTTCGCGAACATAAGCCGCACACGTAACGTGCAAGCTCGCAAATCGACAGTCATTTTTTTTACGGCCCGAATATAAGCCTCACCCGTAACTCGCAAACTCAAAAATAGGAAAAAAGGTGCGGCTTATATTTGGACCAATACGGTAGATATGATCCTCCAGACTTGCAACCTCAAACACCTGAATAGTTGAAAAATATTTTGTGTATGTTTTTTTAAAGCATATACTTTCTGAGTGTCACTTTAAGATTACTCTCCAAAATAGTGTAATTACTACAGTTACAACTAGAAAATGTAAAATATCTAAACCATTCTTTATTATAAACAGTTTCAGTTATTGTTCCCATTGTCCCTTGAGATGAAACATTAATGCAATGTCTGGTGTATTTCCCTGACTACAGAGAATACTTATACCTTAGTGTTTGGCTTTATAAACATTTTTCTCAAATGTCGTAAGGGGTCAACATACCTCGGCTTTGGGTAAAGAATAAAATGGGTTATCTGTAAGTAAGAGTAAAATACTTACAGTCAGGTCCATAAATATTGGGACATGGACACAATTCTAATCTTTTTGGCTCTATACACCACCACAATGGATTTGAAATGAAACTAACAAGATGTGCTTTAACTGCAGACTTTCAGCTTTAATTTGAGGGTATTTACATCCAAATCAGGTGAACGGTGTAGGAATTACAACAGTTTGTATATGTGCCTCCCACTTTTTAGGGGACCAAAAGTAATGGGACAATTGGCTGCTCAGCTGTTCCATGGCCAGGTGTGTGTTATTCCCTCATTATCCCATGTACAAAGAGCAGATACAAGCTCCAGTGTTCATTTCAAGTGTGCTATTTGCATTTGTTGCTGTTAACTCTCAATATGAGATCCAAAGAGCTGTCACTATCAGTGAAGCAATCCATCATTAGGCTGAAAAAACAAAACAAACCCATCAGAGAGATAGCAAAAACATTAGGTGTGGCCAAATCAACTGTTTGGAACATCCTTAAAAAGAAAGAACGCACCAGTGAGCTCAGCAACACCAAAAGACCCGGAAGACCATGGAAAACAACTGTGGTGGATGACCGAAGAATTATTTCCCTGGTGAAGAAAACACCCTTCACAACAGTTGGCCAGATCAAGAACACTCTCCAGGAGGTAGGTGTATGTGTGTCAAAGTCAACAATCAAGAGAATACTTCACCAGAGTAAATACAGAGGGTTCACCACAAGATGTAAACCATTGGTGAGCCTCAAAAACAGGAAGGCCAGATTACAGTTTGCCAAACAACACCTAAAAAAGCCTTCACAGCTCTGGAACAACATCCAATGGACATATGAGACTAAGATCAACTTGTACCAGAGTGATGGGAAGAGAAGAGTATGGAGACGGAAAGGAACTGCTCATGATCCAAAGCATACCACCTCATCAGTGAAGCATGGTGGTGGTAGTGTCATGGCGTGGGCATGTATGGCTGCCAATGAAACTGGTTCTCTTGTATTTATTGATGATGTGACTGCTGACAAAAGCAGCAGGATGAATTCTGAAGTGTTTCGGGCAATATTATCTGCTCATATTCAGCCAAATGCTTCAGAACTCATTGGACGGCGCTTCACAGTGCAGATGGACAATGACCCGAAGCATACTGCAAAAGCAACCAAATAGTTTTTTAAGGGAAAGAAGTGGAATGTTATGCGATGGCCAAGTCAATCACCTGATCTGAATCCGATTGAGCATGCATTTCACTTGCTGAAGACAAAACTAAAGGGAAAATGCCCCAAGAACAAGCAGGAACTGAAGACAGTTGCAATAGAGGTCTGGCAGAGCATCACCAGGGATGAAACCAGCGTCTGGTGATGTCTATGCGTTCCAGACTTCAGGCTGTAATTGACTGCAAAGGATTTGCAACCAAGTATTAAAAAGTGAAAGTTTGTTTTATGACTTTTAATCTGTCCCATTACTTTTGTTCCCTTAAAAAGTGTGAGGCACACATACAAACTGTTGTAATTCCTACACCGTTTACCTGATTTGGATGTAAATACCCTCAAATTAAAGCTGAAAGTCTGCAGTTAAAGCACATCTTGTTAGTTTCATTTCAAATCCATTGTGGTGGTGTATAGAGCCAAAAAGTTTAGAATTGTGTCGATGTCCCAATATTTATGGACCTGACTGTATTTTTTTATTCTCTGCTGTTCTTAAAGTGATTCAAATAGAATGATATTTGCCATAGGTTGTAAAAAGTACAGTTCATATCAAGCCAATTTGAACCCACTTATTAAGGTATAAATGACACAGTGTTTGTGTTTTATTGATAACTGGTGTTATAGGAAAACTGGGAGTTGCCAGTTGTTTTTTAATCTATTCAAAATGTTTAAGGAGTGAGTATAGAAGGGGCTAATGTTAGGTATATGCTTAAAGGATATCCACATAAGGTATTGAATGTTTCTCTCGAAGGAGAACATTTTCTATCCCTGTCCATCTCTGGTGAATAGTAACTAGGTACCATCACATGATTAAATGTAATTTAGCCACATAATCCCCTTCTGTATCACTACCTTGTCGTGGTGAAGGGGCTTGTATACCTCAATGAAGCTGGGAGATATTCCATGTAGGGTCACCCAAGATGGGAAGGTCATAGCAGAGAGACCTGACAACTCGCGGTCTACTGGAGAAGGAACTGGCAGCCCACTCCAGTATCTTTGCCATCAAAACCATTTGTATAAGCACAACTAGAAACACAGAGATATGCCTGACGTGCTGCCTCCATATGGTCACCAAGAGTGAAGGACTCACCAACAACAACAAGCCACATAATATGTGATTACATTTAAAAATGTAAAACCTCCATCTCATCCGTGTGTATAAAGTCTGATCTTATTATCTTTTGGTTGTTTATGTCACCAAATAAATCTGAAACATTCTGGCTTTAAGTGTTTGATGTCATGCAAACTTATTGGAACTGGGAGTAACCTAAAGAGCTAAAGTATTTTATGGAATAGATCCATCTAAATAGCTGCTATTTGGCCTGATAAAAGTAGTTTTAAAGTAACCAGTTGTTTATCAATTTAATTAAGCGTGACATGAGTGTATTGAAATTGAGTTTGTATAGAGTTTAGGTGTTGGTTGGAATATTAACTAGATATTATATATGTGAATTTTGCCACTTAAAATTAAAATTAATTTGTAATAATTGTATCATAGTTGATCATATCATAAGTTAATATTTAGATCTTCAGATTTTTCAGTATTTATTTTGATTCTTGAGAAGGTTGCAAATTTTCCAGAATGTAACAAAAAGATTAGGAAGATTTGGTGATTGTCATAATAACATCGTCAGACAACAAGCTAATTTTAAATTCTTGTTGACCAATTTTTATGCCACTGGAATCACATATTGTTGCTACCAGTGGTTCCATGGCAAGTGCAAATAGTACTGGTGACAGGGGGCAGGCCTGCATTGAACCCCTTTATAATAATTGCTAAATAATAAAAAAACAATCTGTTTTGATTTTAATAGGTTGTGTGTTATGTTCCGTTGTGAAGTATGAATTTGAAGAACTTTGGATTGTTTAACAAATCCTTTGTTTGTGAGTTAGGGGTTTATCTGACTTATGGTCGTCATTATAAAATTTCCATTTGAACCATATGTTTGACGGGTCCACTTGATCCTGAAATAATTTAGTTTTTGCATTTCTAATATCTGAGATACTATATATTATCTGTTGCTAAGATTTTCCTGAAATTGTAGTCTTTTTTTCAGACACGTTTTTATATTTACCGTATATACTCGAGTATAAGCCGAGTTTTTCAGCACTTTTTTTAAGGCAAAAAAGGGCCTCCTCGGCTTATACTCGAGTCACTCAAACCCCCATGTCTCTCTACCCCCCCGTGTGTTTCTAACCCCCCCGTGTGTGTCTCTAACCCCCCGTGTGAGTCTCTGTGTCTCTAACCCCCCCATGTGTCTCTCTACCCCCCCGTGTCTCTTTCCCTCTACCGTGTCTCTTTCCCTCCCCCCTCCTCAGCATAAACCCCCGTCAACCCCCTCCTCCACCTAAACCCCCCTAAATACCTCCCCCCTCTCCCCTCACTTACCTGCTTGTGCTCCGACCTCTGCTCCTTGACCCGGCGCCGGCACACATGTGACGTCACATGTTCTCCGGCGCCGGGTCAAGGAGCGGAGGCCGGAGCACAAGCAGGTAAGTGAGGGGAGAGGGGGGGAGATATTTAGGGGGGTTTAGGTGGAGGAGGGGGGTTGAGGAGGGGGGTTGGGGTTGAGGGAGGTTGAGGGGGGAGGTTGAGGGGGGTGGAGGAGGTGGGTTGGGGTTGAGGGGGGTTGATGTTGAGGAGGGGGGTTGAGGTTGAGGATGGGGGGTTGAGGATGAGGATAGGGGGTTGAGAAGGAAGGTTGAGGATGGGGGGTTGAGGATGAGGAGGGAGATTGAGGAGGGGGTTGAGGATGAGGAGGGAGGTTGAGGATGAGGAGGAGGGGTTGAGGAGGGGGGTTGAGGGGGGTTGAGGAGGTGGGTTGGAGTTGAGGGGGGTTGAGGGGGGTTGAGGTTGAGGAGGGGGGTTGAGGTTGAGGATGGGGGCTTGAGGATGAGGATGGGGGGGTTGAGAAGGAAGGTTGAGGATGGGGGGTTGAGGATGAGGAGGGAGGTGGAGGAGGGGGGTTGGGGTTGAGGGAGGTTGAGGGGGGTTGAGGAGGTGGGTTGGGGTTGAGGGGGATTGAGGTTGAGGGGGGTTGAGGTTGAGGAGGGGGGTTGAGGGGTGTTGAGGTTGAGGATGGGGGTTGAGGATGAGGATGGGGGGGTTGAGAAGGAAGATTGAGGATGGGGGGTTGAGGATAAGGGGTTGAGGAGAGAGGATGAGGATGGGGGGGTTGAGGATGGGGGGGTTGAGGTTGAGGAGGGGGGTTGAGGTTGAGGATGGGGGGTTGAGGATGAGGATAGGGGTTGAGAAGGAAGGTTGAGGATGGGGGGTTGAGGATGAGGAGGGAGGTTGAGGAGGGGGTTGAGGATGAGGAGGGAGGTTGAGGATGAGGAGGAGGGGTTGAGGAGGGGGGTTGAGGGGGGTTGAGGGAGGTTGAGGGGGGTTGAGGAGGTGGGTTGGAGTTGAGGGGGGGTTGAGGGGGGTTGAGGTTGAGGAGGGGGGTTGAGGTTGAGGATGGGGGCTTGAGGATGAGGATGGGGGGGTTGAGAAGGAAGGTTGAGGATGGGGGGTTGAGGATGAGGAGGGAGGTGGAGGAGGGGGGTTGGGGAGGGGGGTTGGGGTTGAGGGAGGTTGAGGGGGGTTGAGGAGGTGGGTTGGGGTTGAGGGGGATTGAGGTTGAGGGGGGTTGAGGTTGAGGAGGGGGGTTGAGGGGTGTTGAGGTTGAGGATGGGGGTTGAGGATGAGGATGGGGGGTTGAGAAGGAAGATTGAGGATGGGGGGTTGAGGATGAGGAGGGAGGTTGAGGAGGGGGTTGAGGATGAGGAGGGAGGTTGAGGATGAGGAGGAGGGGTTGAGGAGGGGGGTTGAGGATAAGGGGTTGAGGATAAGGGGTTGAGGAGAGAGGATGAGGATGGGGGGGTTGAGGATGGGGGGGTTGAGGATGGGGGGGGTTGAGGAGGGGGTTGAGCATGGGGTGGAAGGTTGAGGATGAGGAGGGGGGGTTGAGGATGAGGAGGAGGGGTTGAGGAGGGGGTTGAGGATGAGGAGGGAGGTTGAGGATGAGGAGGAGGGGTTGAGGAGGGGGGTTGAGGATAAGGGGTTAAGGAGAGAGGATGAGGATGGGGGTTGAGGATGGGGGGGTTGAGGAGGGGGGGTTGAGGTTGAGGAGGGTTCAGGAGGGGATTGAGGATGAGGATGGGGGGTTGAGGAGGAGGTTGAGGAAGGGGTTGAGGAGGGAGGTTGAGGATGAGGAGGGAAATTGAGGAGGGGGGTTGAGGTTGAGGAGGGGGGTTGAGGAGAGAGGATGAGGATGGGGGGGGTTGAGGAGGGGGATTGAGGATGGGGTGGTTGAGGAGGGGGGTAGAGGAGGGGGGCTTGAGGAGAGAGGATGAGGATGGGGGGTTGAGGAGAGGGATTGAGGATGGGGGGTTGACGAGGGAGGTAGAGGAGGGGGTTGAGGATGAGAAGGGAGGTTGACGAGGGGGTTTAGAATGAGGAGGGAGGTTGATGATGAGGAGGGAGGTTGAGGATGAGGAGGGAGGTTGAGGATGAGGAGGGAGGTTGAGGATGAGGAGTGGGGTTGAGGAGGGAGGTTGAGAATGAGGAGGGGGTTGAGGAGGGTGATAAGGGAGGGGGAAGAGACACAGGAAAGGGAGAGGGGAGAAGAGACACGGGAGAGAGAGGGGGGACACAGAGGGCACAAGAGGGACACAGGGGGCAGCACATTTCCCACCCTCGGCTTATACTCGAGTCACTCATTTTACCCAGTATTTTGTGGTAAAATGGGTGCCTCGGCTTATACTCGGGTCGGCTTATACTCGAGTATATACGGTAATATTTATTCCCTGGTCATCCTCAATGAAAAATGCAATATGTTATAGATGCCTCCTACAAAGTTGGGAAAGATAAATCAGGTGGATTATTTTCACTTTCAGATTTTATTAGAGGAGAATGCATGTCACAGTATATAGACATATTATGTAACAACGGGAAATAAAAGAGAAAGATAAATTATTCGAGGTATAAATATTAATCTGTATTATTGTGATTACACAATTAAAGATCAATTTATTGCTGTAATAAGAAAGAAAAAAACAAATAAATTAAAAAAACGCCTTTTCTTTTTTTTTTCTCTCTCTTTTCTCTCTTTCCTGTTCTATGCACTCTCTGGATACAGATATGCAAATCTTACCTCTTTACCATCCCAAGAATCTAAAAGGGTACCCCTCCATTCCCTCACTCCCCCCTTTATCCCTCTAAGATCCTATTGGGTCTCATTTCCCCTACAGGAGAGTTGGTCTGCATATGGTTGTCAGCCACTATTCCCATACATATTAAAAAAGACATTGAGTAGACCAGTATATGTGAAAGGCTGTTATTTACAGGTATGCAGTTTAATTCATTTATGACAGCTGAGACACGTAGCATGTTTGATTTCCACAGTCTTGCAATATGGCTCTTAGTTACTAACATAAAAATTGTAAAAGTTTGTTCTGGACACTAGAGAGACATGGTACTGATGAGCCTAAGAGGCATAACCCCATATTCAGACTTAAATCAGAGCATAGAGTTTCATTGACCAGCCATATCATTGCCTTCCAGATCTTGAGTACCGATCACCATATATGCGTGAATAATGTCTGGGCATCCCCTAATATACACTGGGCTCACCAAGGGTTTCCATGAATGTAGTAGAGCAGAGGTGATGTACATCCATTGAAGTACTTTGATGGAAGTCTCTAGTATGCTATATTTGAGCTAATTTTTAGAGAGAGTAGTCCAAGACTCAATCTAAGTGTCCTGATCCTGCATCTGGTTTAAATATTTTTCCCATGAGGTCATATATTTAAATGTAGTCATATAACATTCATAGTATGCCCCAAGGGGTCCCTCAGCAACTGCCTGAAGGATCAGGTATCCTGTGGATATTATAAGATATGTATTAAATAAGTTATGAAGAGTTTTATTTGGCAGAAATTAATATGCTCCTGTAAGGGGAGATTATATCTGTCTCTTAAAGTTTAATGTGATAAAGTTGATTCACCAAACATTTAGCAGATATTCTGCTGAATTTGTTTCCTCCCAGCAGGGTAATCTTTTATTATTTAGACCTAGCAGGTACTGGGGATGAGGTATAATAGGAGTTAAAGGGGAGAGAGTTGGCCTTATTTGATGGTGGTCTGCTGCCCAAATCTCAATGTAAAACTAGTTAAGGGACTGGTAGTGTGTTCATTTTCACATGGTTGAAAATTTCCTGTCCATGAAATATGGAAATGGGACCAAGTTTGTAAACCACCCATTAACTCATTGTCTATAGGGGATAGTTGGCTTGGTATAAACTATTCCAGTGAGCAATAAAGTTAACTCCTAGGTAACTGATATGTGTATCAGTTCACAGATATGTGGATCCACTAGTAATGCGTCAATAAGTCTCCAGCATCTAGCGACCTCTGCTGTGAAGTCAGGTGAACAGAGATTTTAACCAGACAATGATCAGCTCAAGGGCAGCAAGTAAAAATGTATCTATTCTGGAGTAAGTTCTGTCTCTGGCAGAGAAGATTGTATACTCTATTTCAAGATGAAGTGACCTCCAGGCATCCAGGAAGTGCAAGTCTGCTAGATGAGCTCTAATTTGTCTTAGTTTGCCTGTAAGTAAAAATGTATCTATTCTGGAGTAAGTTCTGTCTCTGGCAGAGAAGATTGTATACTCTATTTCAAGATGAAGTGACCTCCAGGCATCCAGGAAGTGCAAGTCTGCTAGATGAGCTCTAATTTGTCTTAGTTTGCCTGTGTTGCGTTTGTGTAGATGTGGTCTCGGGACTGGTTGAGGTCTCCCCCAATTATTACTTTAGCTAAATCCATTGTTTCTGTAATAAGAGCGTGTTGTGGTTCTGTAACAGGAAGGTATCATGGGGGGAGGAGTAGTTGGAGGAATATAAGGACACAAACTATAATTTGTTTTTGGCTAACCGTATGACACGAGGAATTTGTTTTATGTATACATTTAGGAAACTTTTCTTATGCAAAATGTGTGTCCTGATAGAATATTATTGATGGGCAATATGTCATGTAAAAGATAATGGCTGATAAATATCTAGTTTGAAGTAGTCATATTATGTTTGTGGGTGTTGTGGAATGTGGAAGCTCATACCCTATGAAAGACAGGTAGGGAGGAGGTGACCCAAGAAGGAGCAAGGCAGATGCACCAAAGGAAAGTATCTAGAAGAAAAAGATAACAGAGAAAAACATAAACCTACAAAGCATAATAAAGAAGATCAAAATATAGGTACTTTTACCGGTCATATTCTACAGTGGTGACTAGGGAGGACAGTAAAAACACTTCTCTCTCACGCTCTATATCTCTCTCTCTCTTTCTTAAAACCTATAGTGGGGGAAATAAGTATTTTTAACCAGTATAACTAGATAAACTATAGCATGAAAGAGAACATTAAGCAGGCTATACTATTTAGACATAGAAAAGTAGTGAGTTTGCCCATAAGGTATGTTATGTCTATATCTAAACCATCCAATTAGTTTAGAAGTTTATATATAAATGTAATTGTTCAAAAACTCAACCAGTTTGTGAAAAGTTCTCCCAGTTTATTTCATCCACCAGAAATAGTGGATGCTACCAGTAAGAATTAAAGTGGGTCTTCCAAAGCTGCTGCCAAGAGAGGGGCCTGAGAGGAGTAGTCCCACCACCCTGAAAGGATGGGGGTTTTCTTCTGAAGTTTTTCCCTCAGAGTCTCTGACCATTGTCTAGTGGGTCTTAGAGTAGGGTCAGTTTTTTTTTATAGTCCCACAGATCAGTATCAGATAATAAGTTGAGTTGAAGAAAGAGTTTTCTACCTTACGCTAAACTGCAAATTGTGTGAGGATGAGCTTCATTACTGAAGGTAAGACAAAAGCTATATTTGATGTTCTGTTTAGTGAGCATGGAGAGTATGAGCTTCAGTATTCTACATTTTGTTAATATTGTTTGTGCAATATCAGAAAATATCTGAAGTTTAGATTCATATGATCCATAGATAGCCTCCATATTCCTGGAAGCGTTCAAAGCCAAGTCTCTAGTGCTCTGGGGAGCAATCTGATAGGTGTACTCAAGACTCTGTAAGCCCTTTCTATTTCTAGTGTTTGTTCTGATATTTTGGCTAGAATAGAGTTACAGGACCCCCCTGGGTGGGGAGTTCTGTGGCATAGGGGTTAACTGTAGGTGCCATGAAAGTTCTGTAAGAACCTCAGTGACATATATACTTATGATAGGGGATCACTGCTTTTTATGTGGAGGCACAACAGACCATAGTCTCTGAATATTGTAGTGAGGACCTTAAGTATCTGGAGGACTTGGAAGTTAACCTTCAAATAATTTGAGTCTTTTGCACAAGATTAAGCTGCCATACAGATCAGCTATTGAATGTGTAGTGTTCTCATAAATTAAAATTAGGCGGAATGGGAATCTGTATAGTACAGAAGCCGTCTGGAGAATTTCTGTGGTTTAAGGTCCTATCTTTTTTGTAGAGTAATGGGTGATAAGTCCGGATAGCTTTCAATTTTGTTTCTCCAACTAAAATATATCTTGTCTTTTTTTTTTGTCTATTTGAGAATGCTCTAAAAAGTCTCATAGTAGAATAATTTTACGATAATGTGTCTGGGTTTTCCTTGAGGGTTGTTTTGGGATAACACTGTGTAAGCTATGTTCATTTACAATCACACTGAATCTATATCAGGTATTATGTCTTATAGTTTTGATAAAGTAGCTTCAAAATTGCAATGGGAAGTTAAATTCCTAATATTTTGAGTTCAAATAAGTAGATATCAAATACTGGAGAAAATAAATATCCTATGCAACACATGCACAAGATCCTCCACTCCAAAGACTCTATTTTAAAATATTAATTTTATTATATACATTTAAAATATACATTTAAAATATTTACAATTTTTACCAAAAAAAATGGTAAACATTGTAAATATTTTAAATGTATATTATAAAAGTTATATTTTAATATAGAGTCTTTGTAGTTGAGGTCTTGTGCATGTATTGCATTGGATATAGGTATTATGTCTTGAAAGATGTTGGTTGCAATTTAATTGGTATTTGTGTACTTTTCCACTGGGTATTCTATTCCTTTTGCAAACCAACATAAGCCTTACAATTGCGTTTTGTTAATTTTCTAAATGTAAGGGGTTAAATGTAATAGTGCTAAAATAAGAAAGTAATTAAGGGCAGTGCTATTATTCTACTTCAGTGTCATGCTGGTTCCTATCCACAGAGCATACTAGAGAGACAGGCAATATTTGTTGTTGAGATCAGAGAACAATTTACCCAGGCTACATTTTTCTGGTGAATAAACTGGGCTGTGGGCTTTGGACAAGTATTTGTTCCTAATTAGTCTTGATTGCAAAGGAATACCTTAAAGGTCCTTACATTTAGTTCTTACATGTGTTTTAAAAACAAAAACACAGGGTTTTCTCATAATTTGCAACTTTAGGATTGTGTATAGACAGCAGTGTTCTAGGAGTTTTAAGGTTTGGCATTTTGTTTAGGTTTGAGAAAATTAATTATTTAGTTTTTCTCCTATTATTATTATCACCTAGTATTTGGATAACAGTAGGTAGCATTAAACTTACTTACGTGTGACCTTGCTTCATTTTCCCAACCCCCTATCACTATGTTTATTTTACATATAAATAAAGATTGCAGCAGATGTGAATGTCCTGTAATCCAGATGAATAATCAGAGTAATGTAGTATATAGTGATACCTTTTTAGTGGGCAACAGTTTTTTTTATAGTGAGCACCTTTGAGAGCTTTTACCTCCCTTTATCAAGTCTAAAACAAATCTGACATGAAATGAAACTCTCAGTTTGAATGTAAACAGTGATGGAGAGAGTGGAGACAACATCTAACAATTAGGTAAATAGATATAGGGGGAATCAACACAACATAGAATAGGAAACATACACACATATATTTTGTACAAATATATACATGAAACTCAGGGTAATGCATTGCACAGTAATATCCTTTGTACTGGGCAAACACTTCACTAAGGCCACTATTTAATTGCAAGCCCGCAGTTGCCTTCATACCAGCCGCAAGGCTTGAAATTTGCAACAGTTACAGAGCGATTCAATTGATCAAGCCTGCAGCAACCTGGCCAAAAGCCTAAACCGTAAACCATGCACCCGTAAGTAGCATTTCAGAGCATGATCATGATCAATTAACGAAGGCCGTAACTACCGATTTAGAAACAGCCAATAGTAAAAAAGACCGCCATCAGGACATCAGTAAAACATGGAGGTTAAACAACAATCAATTAGCGTTTAGAAGTTCCATATGTGATCAAACTCGCAATCCGGCCATGTACAAAATAATAAAAATGAATGAAGAAAATGTTATAGTCCATGTGGGTGGCCTGATATGTATTAACTCCTTGATTTCCGTGACTGATATAACAAGGAAATGAAATGCAAAAAATTATTCTTGATTGCAGATTTGTGAGCTTGAAACTGTTGTGCAATTCATTCAAATGTCTTTCATCACTTTCCCTGTCTTTTAAAGTGCAGTATTGATTTTTTTATTTGCATTTACAATGCTCCAATCAGGTATTTAACTCCCTTGCGAGTCCTATCTGGTACTCATAGGATTTTCTTTTATATTTGCCATAGACGGGTGTGAAAAAATTTGCAAGCTTGAGAAATTGTAGCAATTGAATAGTGATTTGCGATTGTAACATTTATGAGCTTGAAAGATCAAAGGCTTAGCTGGGTCGGGGGTACAATTTTGACAACCGCAGGGATTTTCAGCCTGTACCCCGCAAATCGTTTGCGGTTAGCTTAAAGACACCAATTGAATAGTAAGTTAGTTTATGGTCTACATTATGGGCCCCAGTAAAATCCCTTTGAATATTTAGATTTTCAGGTTTTGAGTGGAGTGATCTGAGTAAAATGAATGGTGTCCAACTGTGCTTTTTAATAGAATATCTATGCACAGGCATCCTTAAAGCAGTTTTTGGCTTTTCACATGTAACAGCCAATTTCACATATATTATATATATATGCCAGTTGTTTTTTAATCTATTCAAAATGTTTAAGGAGTGAGTTTAGAAGGGGCTAATGTTAGGTATATGTTTATAGGATATCCACATAATGTATTGAATGTTTCTCTCGAAGGAGAACATTTTCTATCCCTGTCCATCTCTGGTGAATAGTAACTAGGTACCATCACATGATTAAATGTGATTTAGCCACATAATCCCCTTCTGTATCACTACCTTGTTGTGGGGAAGGGATTTGTATACCTCAATGAAGCTGTGAGATATTCCATGTAGGGTCACCCAAGATGGGAAGGTCATAGCAGAGTGACCTGACAACTCGCGGTCTACTGGAGAAGGAACTGGCAGCCCACTCCAGTATCTTTGCCATCAAAACCATTTGTATAAGCATAACTAGAAACACAGAGATATGCCTGACGTGCTGCCTCCATGTGGTCACCAAGAGTGAAGGACTCACCAACAACAACAAGCCACATAATGATATGTGATTACATTTAAAAATGTAAAACCTCCATCTCATCCGTGTGTATAAAGTCTGATCTTATTATCTTTTGGTTGTTTATGTCACCAAATAAATCTGAAACATTCTGGCTTTAAGTGTTTGATGTCATTCAAACTTATTGGAACTGGGAGTAACCTAAAGAGCTAAAGTATTTTATGGAATAGATCCATCTAAATAGCTGCTATTTGGCCTGATAAAAGTAGTTTTAAAGTAACCAATTGTTTATCAATTTAATTAAGCGTGACATGAGTGTATTGAAATTGAGTTTGTATAGAGTTTAGGTGTTGGTTGGAATATTAACTCCTAGATATTATATATGTGAATTTTGCCACTTGAAATTAAAATTAATTTGTAATAATTGTATCATAGTTGATCATATCATAAGTTAATATTTAGATCTTCAGATTTTTCAGTATTTATTTTGATTCTTGAGAAGGTTGCAAATTTTCCAGTGTAACAAAAAGATTAGGAAGATTTGGTGATTGTCATAATAACATCGCCAGCGAACAAGCTAATAATACATTCTTGTTGACTAATTTTTATGCCACTGGAATCACATATTGTTGCTACCAGTGGTTCCATGGCAAGTGCAAATAGTACTGGTGACAGGGGGCAGGCCTGCATTGAACCCCTTTATAATAATTGCTAAATAATAAAAAAACAATCTGTTTTGATTTTAATAGGTTGTGTGTTATGTTCCGTTGTGAAGTATGAATTTGAAGAACTTTGGATTGTTTAACAAATCCTTTGTTTGTGAGTTAGGGGTCTATCTGACTTATGGTCGTCATTATAAAATTTCCATTTGAACCATATGTTTGACGGGTCCACTTGATCCTGAAATAATTTAGTTATTGCATTTCTAATATCTGAGATACTATATATTATCTGTTGCTAAGATTTTCCTGAAATTTTAGTCTTTTTTTCAGACACGTTTTTATATTTTCCGTATATACTCGAGTATAAGCCGAGTTTTTCAGCCCTTTTTTTAAGTCAAAAAATGGCCCCCTCGGCTTATACTCGAGTTACTCAAACCCCCGTGTCTCTCTAACCCCCCCCCCCGTGTGTCTCTAACCCGTGTGTCTCTAACCCCCCGTGTGTGTCTCTGTGTCTCTAACCCCCCCGTGTGTCTCTCTACCCCCCGTGTCTCTTTCCCTCTACAATGTCTCTTTCCCTCCGCCCTCCTCAGCATAAACCCCCCTCGACCCCCCTCCTCCACCTAAACCCCCCTAAATACCTTCCCCCTCTCCCCTCACTTACCTGTTTGTGCTCCGACCTCTGCTTCTTGACCCGGCGCCGGCACACATGTGACGTCACATGTTCGCCGGCGCCGGGTCAAGGAGAGGTAGCCGGAGCACAAGCAGGTAAGTGAGTGGAGAGGGGGGGGAGATATTTAGGGGGGTTTAGGTGGAGGGGGGGTTGAGGAGGGGGGTTGTGGTTGAGGGAGGTTGAGGGGGAGGTTGAGGGAGGTTGAGGGGGGTTGAGGAGGTGGGTTGAGGTTGAGGGGGGTTGAGGTTGAGGAGGGGGGTTCAGGGTTGAGGATGGGGGGTTGAGGATGAGGATGGGGAGGTTGAGGATGGGGGGTTGAGGATGAGGAGGGAGGTTGAGGAGGGGGTTGAGGATGAGGAGGGAGGTTGAGGATGAGGAGGAGGGGTTGAAGAGGGGGGTTGAGGGAGGTTGAGGGGGGTTGAGGAGGTGGGTTGGAGTTGAGGGGGGGTTGAGGGGGGTTGAGATTGAGGAGGGGGGTTGAGGTTGAGGATGGGGGGTTGAGGATGAGGATGGGGGTTGAGAAGGAAGGTTGAGGATTAGGGGTCGAGGATGAGGAGGGAGGTGGAGGAGGTGGGTTGAGGAGGGGGGTTGGGTTGAGGAAGGTTGAGGGGGGTTGAGGAGGTGGGTTAGGGTTGAGGGGGGTTGAGGTTGAGGAGGGGGGTTGAAGGGGGTTGAGGATGGGGGTTAAGGATGAGGATGGGGGGGTTGAGAAGGAAGGTTGAGGATGGGGGGTTGAGGATGAGGAGGGAGGTTGAGGAGGGGGATGAGGATGAGGAGGGAGGTTGAGGATGAGGAGGAGGGGTTGAGGAGGGGGGTTGAGGATAAGGGGTTGAGGATAAGGGGTTGAGGACAGAGGATGAGGATGGGGGTTGAGGATGGGGGGGTTGAGGAGGGGCTTGAGGGTGAGGAGGAAGGTTGAGGATGAGGATGGGGGGTTGAGGAGGGGGTTGAGGATGAGGAGGGAGGTTGAGGATGAGGAGGAGTGGTTGAGGATGAGGAGGAGTGGTTGAGGATAAGGGGTTGAGGAGAGAGGATGAGGATGGGGGGTTGAGGATGGGGGGGTTGAGGAGGGGGGGTTGAGGTTGAGGAGGGTTGTGGAGGGGGTTGAGGATGAGGATGGGGGGTTGAGGAGGAGGTTGAGGATGGGGGGTTGAGGAGGGAGGTTGAGGAAGGGGTTGAGGAGGGAGGTTGAGGATGAGGAGGGAAATTGAGGAGGGGGGTTGAGGAGAGAGTATGAGGATGGGGGGTTGAGGAGGGGGATTGAGGATGGGGGGGTTGAGGAGGGAGGTAGAGGAGGGGTGCTTGAGGAGAGAGAATGAGGATTGGGGGTTGAGGAGGGGGATTGAGGATGGGGGGTTGAGGAGGGAAGTAGAGGAGGGGGTTGAAGATGAGGAGGGAGGTTGAGGAGGGGGTTGAGAATGAGGAGGGAGGTTGATGATGAGGAGGGAGGTTGAGGAGGGAGGTTGAGGATGCGGAGGGAGGTTGAGGATGAGGAGGGAGGTTGAGGATGAAGAGTGGGGTTGAGGAGGGAGGTTGAGAATGAGGAGGGGGTTGAGGAGGGTGATAAGGGAGGGGGGAAGAGACACAGGAAAGGGAGAGGGGAGAAGAGACACGGGAGAGAGAGGGGGGACACAGAGGGCACAAGAGGGACACAGGGGGCAGCACATTTCCCACCCTCGGCTTATACTCGAGTCACTAATTTTACCCAGTATTTTGTGGTAAAATGGGTGCCTCGGCTTATACTCGGGTCGGCTTATACTCAAGTATATATGGTAATATTTATTCCCTGGTCATCCTCAATGAAAGTTGCAATATGTTATAGATGCCTCCTACAAAGTTGGGAAAGATAAATCAGGTGGATTATTTTCACTTTTAGATTTTATTAGAAGAGAATGTATGTCACAGTATATAGACATATTATGTAACAACGGGAAATAAAAGAGAAAGATAAATTATACAAGGTATAAATATTATTCTGTATTATTGTGATTACACAATTAAAGATCAATTTATTGCTGTAAGAAGACATTCCCTCTTCTATCATTTTCATTTTTTTAAATGCCACAAAAAACGATTCTCTATATTAATAGAAAGGTACAAACAAAGAGAAAGAAAAAAACAAATAAATTAAAAAAACGCCTTTTCTTTTTTTTCTCTCTCTTTTCTCTCTTTCCTGTTCTATGCACTCTCTGGATACAGATATGCAAATCTTACCTCTTTACCATCCCAAGAATCTAAAAGGGTACCCCTCCATTGCCTCACTCCCCCCTTTATCCCTCTAAGATCCTATTGGTTCTCATTTCCCCTACAGGAGAGTTGGTCTGCATATGGTTGTCAGCCACTGTTCCCATACATATTAAAAAAGACATTGAATAGACCAGTATATGTGATAGGCTGTTATTTATAGGTATGCAGTTTAATTAATTTATGACAGCTGAGACACGTAGCATGTTTGATTTCCACAGTCTTGCAATATGGCTCTTAGTTACTAACATAAAAATTGTAAAAGTTTGTTCTGGACACTAGAGAGACATGGTACTGATGAGCCTAAGAGGCATAACCCATATTCAGACTTAAATCAGAGCATAGAGTTTCATTGACCAGCCATATCATTGCCTTCCAGATCTTGAGTACCGATCACCATATATCCGTGAATAATGTCTGGGCATCCCCTAATATACAATGGACTCACCAAGGGTTTCCATGAATGTAGTAGAGCAGAGGTGATGTACATCCATTGAAGTACTTTGATGGAAGTCTCTAGTATGCTATATTTGAGCTAATTTTTAGAGAGAGTAGTTCAAGACTTAATCTAAGTGTCCTGATCCTGCATCTGGTTTAAATCTTTTTCCCATGAGGTCATATATTTAAATGTAGTCATATAACATTCATAGTATGCCCCAAGGGGTCCCTCAGCAATTGCCTGAAGGATCAGGTATCATGTGGATATTATAAGATATGTATTAAATAAGTTATGAAGAGTTTTATTTGGCAGAAATTAATATGCTCCTGTAAGGGGAGATTATATCTGTCTCTTAAAGTTTAATGTGATAAAGTTGATTCACCAAAAGTTTAGCAGATATTCTGATGAGTTTGTTTCCTCCCACCAGGGTAATCTTTTATTATTTAGACCTAGCAGGTACTGGGGATGAGGTATAATAGGAGTTAAAGGGGAGAGAGTTGGCCTTATTTGATGGTGGTCTGCTGCCCAAATCTCAATGTAAAACTAGTTAAGGGACTGGTAGTGTGTTCATTTTCACATGGTTAAAAATTTCCTGTCCATGAAATATGGAAATGGGACCAAGTTGGTAAACCACCCATTAACTCATTGTTTATAGGGGATAGTTGGCTTGGTATAAACTATTCCAGTGAGCAATAAAGTTAACTCCTAGGTAACTGATATGTGTATCAATTCACAGATATGTGGATCCACTAGTAATGCGTCAATAAGTCTCCAGCATCTAGCGATCCTCTGCTGTGAAGTCAGGTGAACAGAGATTTTAACCAGACAATAATCAGATCAAGGGGAGCAAGTAAAAATGTATCTATTCTGGAGTAAGTTCTGTCTCTGGCAGAGAAGATTGTATACTCTATTTCAAGATGAAGTGACCTCCAGGCATCCAGGAAGTGCAAGTCAGCTAGATGAGCTCTAATTTGTCTTAGTTTGCCTGTGTTGCGTTTGTCTAGATGTGGTCTCGGGACTGGTTGAGGACTCCCCCAATTATTACTTTAGCTAAATCCATTGTTTCTGTAATAAGAGCGTGTTGTGGTTCTGTAACAGGAAGGTATCATGGGGGGAGAAGTAGTTGGAGGAATATAAGGACACAAACTATAGTTTTTTTTTGACTAACCGTATGACACGAGGAATTTGTTTTATGTATACATTTAGGAAACTTTTCCTTTTGCAAAATGTGTGTCCTGAAAGAATATTATTGATGGGCAATATGTCATGTAAAAGATAATGGCTGATAAATATCTAGTTTGAAGTAGTCTTAATATGTTTGTGGGTGTTGTGGAATGTTGAAGCTCATACCCTATGAAAGACAGGTAGGGAGGAGGTGACCCAAGAAGGAGCAAGGCAGATGCACCAAAGGAAAGTATCTAAAAGAAAAAGATAACAGAGAAAAACATAAACCTACAAAGCATAATAAAGAAGATCAAAATATAGGTACTTTTAACCAGTTTGTGAAAAGTTCTCCAAGTTTATTTCATCCACCAGAAATAGTGGATGCTACCAGTAAGAATTAAAGTGGGTCTTCCAAAGCTGCTGCCAAGAGAGGGGCCTGAGAGGAGTAGTCCCACCACCCTGAAAGGATGGGGGTTTTCTTCTGAAGTTTTTCCTTCAGAGTCTCTGACCATTGTCTAGTGGGTCTTAGAGTAGGGTCAGTTTTTTTATAGTCCCACAGATCAGTATCAGATAATAAGTTGAGTTGAAGAAAGAGTTTTATACCTTACGCTAAACTGCAAATTGTGTGAGGTTGAGCTTCATACCTGAAGGTAAGACAAAAGCTATATTTGATGTTCTGTTTAGTGAGCATGGAGAGTATGGGCTTCAGTATTCTACATTTTGTTAATATTGTTTGTGGAATATCAGAAAATATCTGAAGTTTAGATTCATCTGATCCATAGATAGCCTCCATATTCCTGGAAGCATTCAAAGCCAAGTCTCTAGTGCTCTGGGGAGCAATCTGTGTACTCAAGACTCTGTAAGCCCTTTCTATTTCTAGTGTTTGTTCTGATATTTTGGCTAGAATAGAGTTACAGGACCCCCCTGGGTGGGGAGTTCTGTGGCATAGGGGTTGACTGTAGGTGCCATGAAAGTTCTGTAAGAACCTCAGTGACATATATACTTATGATAGGGGATCATTGCTTTTTATGTGGAGGCACAACAGACCATAGTCTCTGAATATTGTAGTGAGGACCTTAAGTATCTGGAGGACTTGGAAGTTAACCTTCAAATAATTTGAGTCTTTTGCGCAAGATTAAGTTGCAATACAGATCAGCTATTGAATTTGTAGCGTTCTCATAAATTAAAATTAGGCGGAATGGGAATCTGTATAGTACAGAAGCCGTCTGGAGAATTTCTGTGGTTTAAGGTCCTATATTTTTTATAGAGTAATGGGTGATAAGTCCAGATAGCTTTCAATTTTGTTTTCTCCAACAAAAATATATCTTGTCTTTTTTTTTTTTGTCTATTTGAGAATGCTCTAAAAAGTCTTATAGTAGAATAATTTTACGATAATGTGTCTGGATTTTCCTTGAGGGTTGTTTTGGGATAACACTGTGTAAGCTAAGTTCATTTACAATCACACTGAATCTATATCAGGTATTATGTCTTATAGTTTTGATAAAGTAGCTTCAAAATTGCAATGGAAAGTTAAATTCCTAATATTTTGAGTTCAAATAAGTAGATATCAAATACTGGAGAAAATAAATATCCAATGCAATACATGCACAAGATCCTCCACTCCAAAGACTCTATTTTAAAATATTAATTTTATTATATACATTTAAAATATACATTTAAAATATTTACAATTTTTACCAAAAAAAATGGTAAACATTGTAAATATTTTAAATGTTTATTATAAAAGTTATATTTTAATATAGAGTCTTTGTAGTTGAGGTCTTGTGCATGTATTGCATTGGATATAGGTATTATGTCTTGAAAGATTTTGGTTGCAATTTAATTGGTATTTGTGTACTTTTCCACTGGGTATTCTATTCCTTTTGCAAACCAACATAAGCCTTACAATTGCGTTTTGTTAATTTTCTAAATGTAAGGGGTTAAATGTAATAATGCTAAAATGAGAAAGTAATTAAGGGCAGTGCTATTATTCTACTTCGGTGTCATGCTGGTTCCTGTCCACAGAGTATACTGGAGAGACAGGCAATATTTGTTGTTGAGATCAGAGAACAATTTACCCAGGCTACATTTTTCTGGTGAATAAACTGGGCTGTGGGCTTTGGACAAGTATTTGTTCCTAATTAGTCTTGATTGCAAAGGAATACTTTAAAGGTCCTTACATTTAGTCCTTACATTTGTTTTAAAAACAAAAACACAGGGTTTTCTTATCATTTGCAACTTTAGGATTGTGTATAGACAGCAGTGTTCTAGGAGTTTTAAGGTTTGGCATTTTGTTTATGTTTGAGAAAATTAATTATTTGGTTTTTCACCTATTATTATTATTATTATTATCACCTAGTATTTGGATAACAGTAGGTAGCATTAAACTTACTTATGTGTGACCTTGCTTCATTTTCCCAACCCCCTATCACTATGTTTATTTTACATATAAATAAAGATTGCAGCAGATGTGAATGTCCTGTAATCCAGATGAATAATCAGAGTAATGTAGTATATAGTGATACCTTTTTAGTGGGCAAAAGTTTTTTTTATAGTGAGCACATTTGAGAGCTTTTACCTCCCTTTATCAAGTCTAAAACAAATCTGACATGAAATGAAACTCTCAGTTTGAATGTAAACAGTGATGGAGAGAGTGGAGACAACATCTAACAATTAGGTAAATAGATATAGGGGGAATCAACACAACATAGAATAGGAAACATACACACATATATTTTGTACAAATATATACATGAAACTCAGGGTAATGCATTGCACAGTAATATCCTTTGTACTGGGCAAACACTTCACTAAGGCCACTATTTAATTGCAAGCCCGCAGTTGCCTTCATACCGGCTGCAAGGCTTGAAATTTGCAACAGTTACAGAGCGATTCAATTGATCAAGCCTGCAGCAACCTGGCCAAAAGCCTTAACCGTAAACCATGCACCCGTAAGTAGCATTTCAGAGCATGTTCATGATCAATTAACGGAGGCCGTAACTACCGATTAAGAAACAGACAATAGTAAAAAAGACTGCCATCATGACGTGCGTAAAACATGGAGGTTAAGCAACAATCAATTAGCGTTTAGAAGTTCCATATGCGATCAAACTCGCAATCCGGCAATGTACAAAATAATAAAAATGAATGAAGAAAATGTTATAGTCCATGTGGGTGGCCTGATATGTATTAACTCCTTGATTCCCGAGATTGATATAACAAGGAAATGAAATGCTAAAAATTATTCTTGATTGCAGATTTGTGAGCTTGAAACTGTTGTGCAATTCATTCAAATGTCTTTCATCACTTTCCCTGTGTTTTAAAGTGCAGTATTGATTTTTTTATTTGCATTTACAATGCTCCAATCAGGTATTTAACTCCCTTGCGAGTCCTATCTGGTACTCATAGGATTTTCTTCTATATTTGCCATAGACGGGTGTGAAAAAATTTGCAAGCTTGAGAAATTGTAGCAATTGAATAGTGATTTGCGATTGTAACATTTATGAGCTTGAAAGATCAAAGGCTTAGCTGGGTCGGGGGTACAATTTTGACAACCGCAGGGATTTTCAGCCTGTACCCCGCAAATCGTTTGCGGTTAGCTCAAAGACACCAATTGAATAGTAAGTTAGTTTATGGTCTACATTATGGGCCCCAGTAAAATCCCTTTGAATATTTAGATTTTCAGGTTTTGAGTGGAGTGATCTGAGTAAAATGAATGGTGTCCAACTGTGCTTTTTAATAGAATATCTATGCACAGGCATCCTTAAAGCAGTTTTTGGCTTTTCACATGTAACAGCCAATTTCGCATATATTATATATTGTATTATGTGTAACACATTAGATGATGCCCATGAATATCACTGCCTAATATGTCTTTATGTGGCTGGGGCATCCTTACAAATGTGCTGTCCTAATATACAGAGACTTCTGTTACAAGGTTTAGTTACGTTTTTTTGTGGTTGTTTTAAATGCAAGAATGGGAGGTTTGGAGAATATATTTTAACTAGGGAATTGCCTGTCAATAATGACGGCAATAAAATTTGAAGCGTGGCACTGTTGTGTGCCACACAATGCGCGTGTCTACCCCCTTTCATCGTGAGCCCCCCCCCCCCCCCCCCTCTTTGATATGTGATCACAGGATTTTAATGGCTGAGGTTATTTTCTGGGTGATGATGAAGGGTATGTAACCCTTCTGTCTGATACATTTAGACCATGTTTTTAGCATTTGTCACTGTCTTCAATGTTTGAACATATGCAGTGGTATCTCATGGATTGTCTATGGATGATGGCTTGCTTAGTGTGGGAGGAATGGATACTACAGCTGTGAAGGTAGCTGCATCTGTCTGTGTTTCTTATAAATAGATGGATGGAGTGTGCCATTTATAATGGATACTAGTAACTTCCCTGTCAAAAATGAAGGGATAATATTCAATGTTTCCCCCTCCCCTTCCCCTGTGTCTCTTCCCCCTTCTCCTTCCCCTGTGTCTCTTTCCCCCTTTTCCTCCTCTGTCTCTTTCCTCCCCCTCTCCTGTGTCTCCCCCCGTTTTCCCTCTCTTGTGTCTCTCCCCCTCTCCCTCCCCTGTGTCTTTTCCCCCCCTCTCCCTCCCCTGTGTCTCTTCACCCCTCACTCTCTCCCCTGTATCTCTTACCCTCTCCCCTGTGTCTCATTCCCTCATGTCTCTCCCCCCCCCCCCCCCTTCTCCAGTGTGTCTCCCCTCCCTGGTGTCTCTCCCAGCTCCCCTGTGTCTCTTTCCCCCATGTCTCTTCTCCCCTCCCCCGTGTCTCTCCTCCCCTCCTCCTCCCCCATTAACCCTCTTCCTTCCCCCATGTGAAGTGTTGCGTGTAGGGAATTCTGTACAATAGTCTCCGTAGTGCGCATGCACTCCCACTAAAGCGTTACACACTAAAGACACTATTACATATGATGGTAGTGTCCAGAAAGTTTACCTGTTCTGCAGAAAAATACATTTTAAGTTTGATGTTGTGTGTCAGGATATATTCTCTTTGTTTAGCAATAGCATTAGGGCCATATTTATGGTTCTTAGTGTGTGCTGAAAGAATCTTAAGACATGCTTTAATGCCATCTTTGTTTGCAATGTTGCTTTAAAGATACTCCACATCCATGGTGACAAGTACTGTGCTAGCAGCTAGATCTTTAATTGGGCTGAGTTTGTTGAGAAGTCTGTGTTGTCTGGTATATAACTACTAGTGAATTGCCAGTCAAAAAAATATGGCAATAGAATTGTAAGTGAAGGAATGGTGTTTGGCACACCAATTAAGTGTTTTGGTTGTGTGAGTACGTTTTGCGCTGATTGCCAGCCTTGTGGTGAGCACCTTTGGCGCTCATCGTGTGGCTGGCAATGAGCACCTTCGCCGTTTAAAAAACACCACAGTACATGATCGCAATAACGTTTTGTATATATGTATGTTGTAATGATAATTAATTACAAAATAAATGAATTGATAAATTAATATAGCTTACCTATTTGTAATTAATATATGCAGCAAGCAATGTGCTGAAGAGCTAACCATCTGTTTTGATGTTCCTGCAGCATCCAATGCAGATTTGCACTGTTGTTGAGTTGAGGTGTAAGTGTGAGCAATGTTTGCAGTGTGTAGTGTAAATAGGCTGCGTGCACGAGGGGAAGCCGTTAGTGTAGCTGTGTAGTTCCGCATTGTGTAAGTTAGTGTTGCAAAATTGCGGCGAATGTGTATGTGTTACGCAGGTGTAGATGATTTAGCGTCCTTGCTATTAGTGTATGTTGTACCCCGTACAGATTTTTGTAAAAGTTGTATGTGCTTGGTAATGTTTTCGTTTTTTTCAGGCAACCATTTTTTCTCTTGCTTAGGAGATTTTCAAGTGTGTAAACTGTTAAAATTGGAGTTAAATTGACATGTAAGATGACTTGCAGACATCCTTGGTGTCCCTCCTTGCTGTGTGTGATTTTTTTATTTGTTTTCTGTTAGTATTTTGTGGTTTTTTTTGTGTTTTTCGGTGTGCACGTTTTGGCCGTTAAGTTCATATTTTTTGCGGCTCGTATTTTGTTTTATGCAAGTTGCAGTTTCCTTTTGTAAGTGTTACGGGCCGTATGTTTTTCGTGAATTTTTTTTAAAGTGATCCGGGTCTTGCAATGTGAATTGTGTATTTGAGTGTTGTGTTCATGTGTAGTCCCGCGGGTCGTAGGTGTTGTGGGGTCGTAGGGATGCGAGCCTACAGCGCTCATCTCCACCAGAGCAGGGAGCACCTTTGACACTCCCTGCCTAAGTGCTACGGGGCCGTAGGGATAACCGCCTACGGTGCTCATCTCCACCAGCGCAGGGGGATTTTCCTTGCAAGTAAAGGCTGATAAATTGCTGAGTGCACTAATTGTGTCCAGGTGAGAAGGCAGAATTTTATATAAACAGGAGAAGGGGGGAACTTGTGAGCCTGCAAACATTTCTAGTATCAAGTGCAATTCTAGTAAAAGGGTAGGAGTTTAAAAAAAAGGAGGGACTTCAAAGAAAAGGGAGGGCAGATTTATAGTGCAAAGGAGGAAAACTTTATACAAATACATTATTTTATATTCTTTATTTTTCCCACTGAATATTTGTAAACAATATTAATAATTATGAGTCAGTCCAGTGGCAACCTCACTCAGTGTACATCCTGTCATATGTATGCACTACTGGAACTGATGATCCAGGGTCCATACCTCTGTGAGAGGTGTGAGCATGTTGCCTCTCTGGAAGCTCAAATTGGAGATCTGGAGAGGAGAATTGCAGCACTTAGTGATATTGCTCCACTGGAAAGGGGGTTGGTGCTCACTGAGCCCAGTTTAGCTGGGCCTAGCATGGAGGGTGGAGCTGGGGCTAGTGAGGATGTCCAGGGAGGTAGCTGGGTTACAGTTAGAAGGGGAATCAGGGGGAACAGGAGGAGGCAGGCCAGTTCTGAGTTGGCAAACACCAACAGATTTGCCAAATTGAGTGAATGGCAATGCCAGATAGAGGTGTTCCCTCTAACAGCTGGGAGAACAGTTCTACTGGAGGAATGGGAGGGCAGTATAGGCAGAGCAACAGACAGGTTTTGGTTGTAGGGGACTCTATTATTAGGAAGGTAGACAGGGTGATTTGTCATCCAGATCCCAGCAATCGAACAGTTTGCTGTCTCCCGGGTGCTCGGGTTCGGCATGTTGTGGAAAGGGTAGACAAATTATTGGGAGGGGCTGTAAATGAACCAGCAGTCTTGGTACATATTGGTAGCAATGATAAAGTTAGTGGAAGATGGAGTGTCCTAAAGAATGATTTTAGAGAACTAGAAAATAAGCTGAAGGCAAGGACCTCCAAGGTATTATTTTCTGAGATACTACCAGTGCCACGTGCTAGGCCAGGGAGGCAGAAGGAGCTTAGGGAGGTTAATGCGTGGCTAAAGATGTGGTGCACTATGGAGGGGTTTGGGTTTTTAGAGCACTGGGCTGACTTCTCACTTCGGTACAATCTCTACAGCAGGGATGGATTGTACCTTAATGATGAGGGAGCTTTTGTGCTATGGGATAGGATGGTAGAAAGGCTGGAGGAGTTTTTAAACTAGAAGGTGGGGGGGAGGGACTAGATATACATAATGGGGTAGAAAGTGTAGAGGGTATAAGGGATGAATTAACAACTCATAGGGGAGGAGATGGGGGGAGGAGTAGTATAGTTAATAGGGAGGTAGTACTAAGTAACTAAAGTACAGTGGCAGGCACTTCAGAACTACAGACTCATATTATAAGGTGTATGCTTGCTAATGCCAGAAGCTTGACGGGGAAAAATGGGAGAGTTAGAATTATTAGCAGTTAAGGAAAAATGGGATTTAATAGGCATTTTTGAAACGTGGTGGGATGAATCTAATGCCTGGACTGTTATTCTGGATGGTTATAACCTATTTAGGAAAGATAGAGACAGTGGCAAAAGAGGAGGAGGGATTTGTCTGTATGTTAAGCCTAAATGTAAGCCTACAGTCAGAGAAGATATTTATGGTGGACCAAGTGATAAAATGGAAAGTTTGTGGATAGACTTAAATAGCGGAGCAGCAAACTCCAAAAGAATATTAGTAGGAGTATGCTATAAACCCCCAAATATAGTGAGGAAATACAATTATTTTTACAGATTGGAAATGCAGCTAAGCATGGGCAAGTTCTAATAATGGGAGATTATAATTACCCTGAAATAAACTGGATCCATGAGACCAGCAGTTCAGGGGGGAGCAGGTTATAGAGTACACTCAGGGATCATTATCTGGCCCAGGTTGTACAAGAGCCTACTAGAAATGAAGCTATCTTAGATTTAGTCATCACAAATAATATTGATATAGTATCAAATGTTGGAATAGGGCAACCTTTGGGAAACAGTGATCACAACACAGTCTCATTTGAGATTGAATTAAAAAAACTAAATTTTAAGGGGCCAACAAAAACTTTTAATTTGAAAAGGACAGATTTTAATGGTCTAAGAGCAGCAATACAAAGTATAGAGTGGGACAGAGAACTGAACATAAATGGACAACATTTAAATCCTTACTAAATATACACATCGGCATATACCATGTGGGAATAAAAGTAAAAGGAGTAAATCCCATCCAATGTGGCTTAACAATGATTTAAAGATCAAGATACGGAGTAAAAATTAGGCATTTAAATTATACAAACAAGAGGGGACAGAGACTGCTTCACGGGAGTACAAGGAAATCAATAAGGCTTGGAAAAGGGCTATTAGACTGGCTAAAATAGAAAATGAAAAATGAGTTGCAAAAGAGAGTAAGGCTAACCCTAAAATATTATTTAAATATAATAATGGGAAGAAGGCCAGGAAGGAACCTATAGGAACATTACAATGTGAAACAGGCTGTCTGATAATTAGTGACCAGGAAAAGGCAGATTAGCTAAATAGGTTATTTTCTTCTGTATACACAAGGGAGGTACGAGTGGTTGGGACACTGCAACATAATGGGGCTACACTACCTTCACCAAATAATTGGTTAACGCAGGAAGAAATACAGAAGAGGTTGGAAAAAATAAATGTTAATAAAGCCCTGGGTCCCGATGGAATACATCCACGGGTACTGAGGGAACTGGGTTCTGTAATAGCCAAAGCATTATATTTAATTTTTCAAGATTCACTCAACACAGGGTCTCTACCAGATGACTGGAGAAAAGCAGATGTGATAACTACATTCAAAAGGGAGCAAGAGCAAATCCAGGGAATTATAGACCAATGAGCCTCACGTCTGTAGTGGGGAAGCTTTTAGAAGGGTTAATAAGGGATAATATACAGGGATATATCTATTTAAACATGATTATAAGTAGGATTCAAAATGGATTTATGGGTTGCCTGGATCAAGGCAACTCAGTGGAAGTATTTTTGGATTTTGCAAAGCTTTTTGATACAGTGTAACATGGGAGACTATTGTGCAAACTAAGAGATACACGAAATGCAGTAAATATCTGCTCATGGATTGAGAGCTGGCTAAAAGACAGGAAGCAAAGGGTTGTTGTAAATGGAACATACTCCGATTGGACTAATGTGGTAAGTGGGGTTTCTCAGGGTTCAGTATTAGGTCTTCTCCTTTTTAACATATTTATTAATGGCTTAGAGGTAGTATTGGAGTATGGTGTCTCCATTTTCACTGATGACACAAAGTTGTGCAAGGTAATTAAATCAGATAATGATGTGCTTTCCCTCCAAAGGGATTTACATAAAATTGAGGAATGGGCATCTAAATGGCAGATGAGATTTAATAAATGTAAAGGTATGCATCTGGGAAGGAAAAATAGCCATGCAATTTATAATCTTAATTGAGCAAATCTAGGTGTATCGGATATTGAAAGAGATTTGGGAGTGCTTGTGGACAACCACCTAGGTAACAGTGCTCAAAGCCAAGCAGCAGCTGCAAAGGCAAATAAAATATTAGCATGTATTAGGAAGGGTATAGAAGCAAGGGAAGCAAATATAATTCTGCCACTATACAAATCTCTAGTATGCCCTCATTTGGAATATGGAGTACAATTTTGGGCACCACTTCATAAAATGGACATTTTAGAGCTGGAAAAGGTACAGAGGAGGGCAACAAAACTAATATGGGGAAGGGAGGGGCTAAGTTATTAAGAAAGACTAACCAAATTAAACTTATTTTCTCTAGAAAAAGGTGTCTAAGAGGAGATATGATTACCTTACTGTATATAAATACATACAGGGTCAGTATAAAGATTTGTCAAGGGAGCTTTTTGTGCCAAGAGGTTTTCAACTGACAGGAGGACATCCCTTGAGGTTAGAAGTAAAAAGATTCCACCTTAAAGAAAGAAAAGGGTTCTTCACAGTAAGGGTGGTTAATCTGTGGAATTCTCTACCAGAGGAGGTTGTGACAGCGGATTCGATAGATACATTTAAAAGGGGACTGGATTTATTTCTAATTAAAAAGGGAATTCAGGGTTATCATGGATAATTAGAGAGACAGTATTGATCCAGGGAGAAATCCAATCGCCAGTATCTGGGGTCAGGAAGGAATTAATTATTTTTTTCCCTTTGAGACGATTGGCTAAGTCTCACTTGGCTTTTTTTTCTGTTTGCCTTCCTCTGTATTAATTTATAAATAAAAATAAAATAAATAAAAAAATTAAATAATTGATTAATAATTAATTAACAACGAATTAATTAATATTTAATCTGCATATTGCAGATCATAGGAGATCTTAAAAGGTTGAACTTGATGGACTAAAAGTATTTTTTCAACCGTAATTACTATGCAACTATGCAACTATACTAGGGGGTCTGCCTGCCTGACAACTATTTATGTGATATATATATATATATCATTAGTGTGTATGGTCCTGTCCTTATATTATATATATATATATATATATATATATATATATATATATATATATATATATTTGTATACACTAGCGACTTGCCCGTCACAGAATACCGGTCAATAGAATTTTAAAGCTGGAAATGCTGTTTGTGACACAATGTGATTCTCTAACACTGTAAATCTTTTTCTTATCTACAAAGAAGTACAAAAATGTTTCTTTATTTTTTTATTTTTTTTTAACAATGTACTGTCAAACTTTTTAATTGTCATGTATGGAATAATAATATAACAATCCATCAAATTTCTCTGAAACATTTTTTAAACCATTACATGAAGTTTTCTAATATTCAAGTCATATTGTAAACAGTGTGTAAGTTTTTTTTTAATACTAACATGACATTTTTGAACTTTTTGTAAATGAGTCTCTTCAACCAGTACATAATGCTTTTTAACATACAAACTTTAATTGAAACTCCTGTAAGAACACATAGGTATTGAATCCAGAGGAAGGCAAACAGTACCCCCCCCCCCCATTGCAACTTAGTCAATTGTCTCAAAAGGGGGAAAAAATGAATTCCTTCCTGACCCCATTAAATGGCGATCGGATTACTCCCTGGATGAATACTTTCTATTTAAATATAATTTTATTTTGTTAAGAAGTGTTTCTGCTGCAAATGACATAAATCTTTTTTAACATTTACTAACTGAATTTATCATTTAACTTTTTAACATACAATGCTAACAATGCAAACATTAACATAAGAAAATAACATTTAACCTTAATTTATTTTAAACTATAGTGATCTTGAATATTGAATCCAGAGGCAAGTTTCAAAAAATGTAATTTAAACTTTGTAAATTTGTTGAAACTGTTGTGGAAAAATAATTCCTTCCTGACTCCATTAACTGGCAATCGGATTCAACCCTGGATCAATAATCTATATATCATGCACCATTTTAATTTTTCAAGAAATGATGACGCTGCTACTAACATTAAACCTTAATGACAAAGATTTCATCAACTTATCAGTCCTTTTCAAACATATTTTTAAGCTTACAAACCTGAATGAAATTTATTCAATTTTAAACAATTTCTAAAATGCAAACTTACTGTTTTGTGGAGCCAATCATGTCTAAACCGACTTCCAAGACATTCCAATTTTTTTTCTTCCTTGAAAATGTTTTCCTTTCATAGAGCTCAGCACCCTTTTATTTCTGTATATGTGATGTAAGTTTTTTTTTTTCTTCATTTTTTTTCTTTCTTCCTTTTTTGTTGGTTATTACTGTATTTTTCAGAAATTGTTGACATATGTTTGTACCTGAAATAGTGTTCCACTAAGAAGAGGCCAATTGACCTTTAATTTCTTCCTTCAAATGAAACCACTATTATCTGTGATTACAAAACCTTGTAGTACACAATATTTTTTGTAAAAATACAGCCATTGGTTAGTAGATCACCTTGACTTGTGTTGTCTTCAACTGAAACTTTAATAGCATCTGGATTTGTGCACCTTGAAAAAGCAAAATAGAGTTGTCCATGTGCAAAAACAGGTTCTTTAAAAAAAAATACCCACAGACTTAAAAGTTTTTCCTTGGGATTTATTGATGGCCATGGCAAATGCCATGATAACTGGAAATTGTCTCATTTGAAGCACAAAAGGCAAACCACTCTCACTTGGAGCTAAATCAATTCTTGGTATAAAAACTTGTTCACCTTTATGGGTCCCAGTCATAATTTCTGCATGTATAAAATGATCATTTAACTTGTGCACAATTAATCTGGTCCCATTACAAAGTCCTTTTTTTGGAGTCATATTTCTCAATAACATGACAATTGCCCCTTTTTTTAATTGCAAAACATGTGGTGGCATTCCAGATGGTGTTAAAGAATGAATAAAGTTGATACTAAAATTCTATTCACTTTCTTTATCATCAGCCAGAACTGAATCTGCACTGTAATAATTTGTTGATGAATTTAAAAATGTAGTTATTTAGATTCAAGGCATCTATATTTTTTGATGTTAATATCACTTTGTTTGCAATGTCTGAGTAATCGTCGTTACTTGGAGTGTTTAGAAAGATTGCTGATATGAGTGATTCCTTGCAAACCATTTGTGATGGAATTTCAATGGTATCATTGGGTAAATCATGTATTTGTGGATGTTTTCCTTGTCCAATTTCAATGAGCCAATCATTGAAATCATTTTGGCCTTCGGATCTCATATTTAATTCTAATTTGAGATGTGTAAATATTTTCCACAGTTTACTTGTCTTCATACGTGTTTCAATTACCTCAGTTATATTTCCATGTGGCACAACAAGTAATGTTTGCCTAAAATCTCCTCCTAACAGCATCACCTTTCCATCAAATGGCAAATTATTATCCATCACTTCTTTTAAGAATCTATCAATACATTGCAATGAATGACATGACATCATTGTTGCCTCGTCTATGATAATTAATTTACTTTTTAAAAATGTTTTTGCTTTTAAAGAATTCAGTTGAATATCTGACACTGATGTTTCCAAAATGGGAACTGGCAGCTTAAATCCACTATGCATAGTTCTACCACCGTCTAACAAAAGTGCTGCAATTCCAGTTGTTGCAAATGGCATTGCTATCTGACCCTGTGCTCGAATGTAACTCATCAAACAATTGTACAGATAAGTTTTTCCTGATCCACCAGGGCCATCTAGATAGAAATACCGGTCTTTGACCATTTCATCATCTGTAGCATTTGTGATGGCATTAAATGCTTTTAACTGTAAAGTATTTAAAGTTGTCAGATTTTCTTCAGTTTTTTGTTTTTGTAGCTCAGTGTCATAATCATCAAAGTTGATGTCATCTATATGCCATGGATCAGGCAAATTCAAACTTGCACAATTTAATCCATGAGCCAACAATATTTCTTGCATTTCCATTAAAGTTTTTAACAGTGCTATTGGCTCATTGTAACGTTTCAAGAAGTCTTCAGACATATTTAATTTAAATGTTTCCCACAAAGTAAATGCATCAGGTACATTGCAAAAGATGCAAATGAATGCAAATTGTTCTCTCATTTGCTTTGGCATTTGACATAGTGCTGCTTCCTCCAGACACCTCTCCCATTCTGTATCATCAGCTATGAAGTTTTGATGTCTTGCAGCTAATAGAAAAGTATCATAAACTATGTAATTCACTGTGCGTAAATGTTCAAAACTTTGTGCAGCGGCAACATGTAAAAGAAGTAATCTTAAACTGAAACGTTCAATGTCCCTTGGACTGACAGTATAAATTTGTGGTATAATTGTATGCGTATCTCTTCTTCATTGTCGCCATAGACCATTTACAAATACATAGTGATAAGGAATCTCAATGTATAAAAATTATCTGGCCTGCGTATCCTGGCAGTTTAATTTAAACCATGCAGTAAGTGTTGTATCTCGGAGTTCACTTTGATCTAATGCAGTTCTTTCATTGCCTGCAGTAAAGCAAACAAACTGACTTTGTGTTAAATGTACAGCTAAACGATAGAAAGCATGTGACCGATCATGCATCTTAAATTTCAAAAGCCGCCACATTGCTTCAGGAGCACTGACATAGCGAGCATCTAAATAATTTGAAAGTTTGTCATGTAAAATTGGATTTTTCTTTTCTTTCGCAGCACCTTGCACAAAAACAGTTGCTGCATCATATCCTTTGTATATATATTTATACACATATTTGATTGATTTAATAAAAGGGCAAGCTTCCACATTAATGTGTGCATTGTACTTCATGAGCAATTGGGGATTGTATGGAACGACAAATCTGTTATCAACCTTTTGTCCACGGATAATAGCTGTTTGTTCTTGTCTTCTTTTATACAAAGGGTATCTATCACAATTAGCATAAGTTTGCATTTTCAATTGTTTAAGAAATTATTTAGTACATTTTTTATTTTCCATACATGGCTAATTCTGATTCATATCTCCACATGGCCCATGAATCATTCTGTGTGTAACAATCTCCCAAAGTTTGGAATATTTTTCAGGATCTGGCAATTCAGAAGTAATGACTGAATTCACTCTCTCTGTAGTATTCAACTTATCTTTTTCCTGCTGGATTAAAAGTATGTGAGCATGTGGCAGTCCTCTTTTTTGAAATTCAATGGTATAAACAAAAGCCACAAATTTTCCAAATAACTGTGCTTTAGTTATATCATGTATTAATGAATTGAGTTTAATTTGGAATACTCTTGCCACTAAATCTGGTCGGTCAGAAGTAGTTTGTCCTAGATTCAAATTTTCCTTGATCTCTGGCCATTGAGTATTACATGTGAATGTAATGAATAAATCTGGTTTTCCAAATTTTGTGACAATAGCCATGGCGTCATTATATCTTTCTCGCATATTGCGAGGAGATCCTTGGAAAGTGGATGGCAAAATGATTGCTCTTCCAGTTGGATTGAATCCATCAATCCACAATACTGTTCTACTCTAAGCTTATTTTGTTGAAATGTTATGAAATTTAGATTATTTGCTTCGACTTGTAGATAGGAATCAATAATCCATTGTTGAGTGAGTTTGCCCCACTTAAAATTGGATTAAAAGAATCCTGAATAGCAGTTTGTGCCACTTTATATTCCAGCATAGAAATATTGCATCTAACACGAACTTTACTATTGGGATAACTTTGCAGTTGTAATTTTGGTTCCCATCCAGGTTCACCATTTGGAAAGAAAATGGGATATGACATTGGATCTAAATTACAACTTAATATATTTATGTTTATAAAAGGTTGCTCTTCATTGCGTGGATATATTCTAATATCCCGCTGAAAAGGTTCACCATCTTCATTTTTAAAAACCATGGCCATCCCATTGACTGTTGTTAAATTATAACTTATTTGATCAGTGTTGCAATATCTTTTTAACACCATATTTACTCTTTGCATTGTCAATTGATGTGTTTGAGCATGTTCCTGTTGTTCTTTTTCAAGCTGTGCTAATTGTTTGTATGCTTGAGTGTATGGGTTGTTGGCCATAATTTTATCCAGCTGTTCAAAGACTATATGCAAACACTGTTGATTTTCTGGAAGCATCATTCTTTGTTCAACAGCTTCCATTGTATCTAAGAGATATAACTGTGCAAATTTCCTTTGCTCTCCTTCTTGTGGATGTAAATGTGAAGTTCGGTGGTAAATTTGTCCTTGAACTCTAAAACAGTAAGGACAATGTCCTGGTACATTTTCGGCTAATGTTGCACACATTGAAGCTAATTAAATTGAACTGTTATAAGACCTTATGTTTTTTTTTTTATTTGTATAATTTGGAAATGTTGGATCGCTCATGATACTATCTAAGTAATCTGGAAATGGGTGTATTTGTGGAAGTCTTACCTTTCCTTTCTGACAGCAACTAATGAAATCTCCGTCAGTTGGTCTTTCCTTTAAAAAATTATAGGCCGCACAAAACTGACAAACAACATTAAGTAATCCACAATAATGAGTGTCTACTTTTAGTGCTCTACTAAACACATTCTCATGCACTTCCTCAACATAGATATCATTACAACTTTCTATATCTACATTGGTGTCATGTGTCTGAACATTGGTGTCAGTAAGTAATATAGTGTCATTGGGCAATAGTTCACAGACATGTTTTAGTTTTTTGGAAGCCCCAGCACACTCACTTTGTGCTTTCTTACTCATTTTTCTTTTATTTAAAAGTCTCTGTCGGTCTTCTTCTATTAAGCATTGGGAAGTTTCAGGTGACTGTGCATCTCTCTACCTCTGCTTCCTTTCCCTTGCCAATCTTCTTTTGCATTCAATCTTTTGTTCTCCATTATCCGCCATTGTAATCTGTAATTGTAAATAGATATGTACGTTTTTTTTGTTTTTGTTTTCTGTACATATTGTTTGTAGCTAGTTTCAATCTAAAAGTAAATAGGATTAATTAAAGAATTCTAACATTTTAAAATATTTTTCTTTTTTTCGATGCAATAAATTAAACCATTTTTAGATTTTTTATTGACATCCATTAAATAACAAAGGACAGCACATATATATATTTTGCATGTTATTTTATTTTATGATTACTGAATTATCAATTCATTACTAAATGAATATACGTTAGTGAATTAATCCAAAAATGAGATCAATGTTAAACCTAAAAAAATACTTATACTCATAAAGAAGATCAAACATAAACAGCTATTATCAAAGTATAGATGTGTTCTAAAAGAATGTTTAATGTTCTTAAAGATGCAATGAATGTAGATATGATGTGTAATTGATGTTCTTTAAAACTTAATGACTTAAGCATATACAGTGCCTTGCAAAAGTATTCACCCCTTGACTTTTTACCTATTTTGTTATATTAGCGCCTTAAGTTCAATGTTTTGTTAATCTGAATTTTATGTGATGGATCAGAACACAATAGTCTAAGTTTGTGAAGTGAAATGAGAAAAATATATGCATAAAACTATTTTTTAAAAATAGAAAACAGAAAATTGACATGTGCGTATGTATTCACCCCCTTTGTTATGAAGCCCATAAAAAGCTCTGGTGCAGCCAATTACCTTCGGAAGTCACATAATTAGTGAAATGATGTCCACCTGTGTGCAATCTAAGTGTCACATGATCTGTTATTACATATACACACTTTTTTTGAAAGGCCCCAGAGGCTGCAACACCTAAGCAAGAGGCACCACTAACCAAACACTGCCATGAAGACCAAGGAACTCTCCAAACAAGAAAGGGTTGTTATTGAGAAGTACAAGTCAGAGTTGGGTTATAAAAAAATATCCAAATCTTTGATGATCCCCGGGAGCACTATAAAATCTATCAAACCAAATGGAAAGAATGTGGCACAACAGCAAACCTGCCAAGAGACGGCCGCCCACCAAAACTCACGGACTGGGTAAGGAGGGTATTAATCAGAGAGGCAGCACAGAGGCCTAAGGTAACCCTGAAGGAGCTGCAGAGTTCCACAGCAGAGACTGGAGTACCTGTACATAGGACGACAATAAGCCGTACGCACCATAGAGTTGGGCTTTATGGCAGAGTGGCCAGAAGAAAGCCATTACTTTCATCAAAAGACAAAATGGCACATTTTGAGTTCGTGAAAAGGCTTGTGGGAGACTCCCAAAATGTATGGAGGAAGGTGCTCTGGTCTGATGAGACTAAAATTTAACTTTTTGGCCATCAAAGAAAACGCTATGTCTGGCGCAAACCCAACACATCACATCACCCAAAGAACTCCATCCCCACAGTGAAACATGGTGGTGGCAGCATCATGCTGTGGGGATGTTTTTCAGCAGCCGGGACTGGGAAACTGGTCAGAGTTGAGGGAAAGATGGATGGGGCTAAATCCAGGGATATTCTTGAGCCAAACCTGTACCACTCTGTGTGTGATTTGAGGCTAGGACGGAGGTTCCCCTTCCAGCAGGACAATGACCCCAAACAAACTGCTAAAGCAACACCTGAGGAGTTTAAGGGGAAACATTTAAATGTGTTGGAATGACCTAGTCACAGCCCAGACCTCAATCCAATAGAAAATCTTGGTTCAGACTTAAAGATTGCTGTTCACATGCGCAAACCATCCAACTTGAAGGAGCTGGAGCAGTTTTGCAAGGAGGAATGAGCAAAAATCCCAGTGGTAAGATGTGGCAAGCTCAGAGAGACTTATCTAAAGCGACTTGGATCTGTGAATGCTGCAAAGGGTGGCTCTACAAAGTATTGACTTTAAGGGGGTGAATAGTTATGCACATTGACTTTTTCTGTTATTTTGTCCTATTTGTTGTTTGCTTCACAATAATAAAAAAAAAACATCTACAAAGTTGTGGGCATGTTCTGTAAATTAAATGATGCAAATCCTCAAACAATCCATGTTAATTCCATGTTGTGAGGCAACAAAACCTAAGGTACTATATATATCTTCTTTTTTTTTTTTTTTTTTTCTGGTAATGGCAACTTAAAATCTCTAAACCTCCTTCATCTTCCTTTTTTGCTTATGTAAAAAAGATTTAAAGATTTATATATTTAAAATGTATTTTTGGATCGATGTTCATTCCCTAAAATGTTCATTTTAAATAATATGCTATGTGGTTATATCACTTCATATCACTCCGCCGTATGAATCCCTAATATACTTTTCAGAATTAATCATTAAGTGTCATCAATCCCAAACCATAAGGGCATGGTAAAATCATATACCTGTGAACTTGCTGTTCTTTGTGTCGAAATCCTTGCAAATTCACTCTCTGCCTTCAGTCAGGTCCACAGACGAGTAATCTGTCAAATAACATGAAAATATTTTTTAATCATTGAATTCCATTCCATCTTGATTGAATGAACTCCATGGCCCTCATTCAATTGCGATTTGGCCAATTGAATAGTGCTCTAAATAAACACATAACATATTTTTTTAAATAAGTTTTTAGTTAGTGAAAATATTGCTTTTGGATAGATGTTTACTAAGTAAAAACTTCTTTAAAAAAATATGTTATGTGCTTATTTAGACCCCTATTCAATTGGCCAAATTGCAATTGAATGAGGGCCCATATATTTAAGGACTTAGTAAAATGTGCATTTTTTATTAAAGTCTTCTAACCTCATCTTGTTTTTATCTTATTATTAATTAATATTTCCAAAACAAATGTACATAAATCAGCTGTAAGACAGATATATAAGTGCATGTTAAAAATTGTTCTTACTTTTATAGCATGTTTTTAAAATGCTGACTAATTTTTAATTAATTAAAATATTATTATATGTTAATTAATCAATAACTGTTATCCATTTTAGCAACATTTAATTTAGCCTTTTTTGTTTCCTAACTCCAGAATTAAATGATATACCTGTCAAGGTGATCTTTATGGTGTTCAAAGGCTGCAAACGTCACTCTGTGTTGAGTCAGCTGCAGATGTGAAGAAACTGTGAAATAAGATTGAAATAATTTGTAATATTTTGCTTCATCACAATCAGTCAATCACCAGCAACACAGATATATTGGCATAGATGCAAAACATAAACGCATATTCCTCAATGTATTGGTAAATCAAACCTTTTTTTTTGTAATGATTACTAAGTATTAATTCATTAGTATAATAATATACGTTAATTAATCAATAAGTGTTATCAATTCCAAATAAAAAAGTTTTTTTTTTTTTTTTGCTGTCCGAACATAATTTGATTATATATCGGTCTTGATTATCCTTATGCTGTTGAATGCCTGCAAACGTCACTCTCTGTGTTCAGTCAGCTGCAGGTATGCTGAAACTGTCCAATAAGATACAAATAATTTGTAATATGTTGCTTCATCCCTCATCAGTCAATCAGCAGCAACTTTTTCTTGGTCCTGAGTACTAATTATTAATTAATTAATATATTAATATACGTTAATTAATCAATAACTAGCATCAATTCCAACTAATAAGACTTTAATCCTTTTTTCTTTTGCCAAGGACATAATTTAATGATATACCTGAAAAGATGATGTTGAAAGGCTGCAAACGTCACTCTCTGTGTTGATTGAGCTGCAGCATCACTGAAACTGTCAAAAATGTGTAATATTTTTATTAATCGCTATTAGTCAATCTGCATCATCACAGATATGTCAGTGCATCTTAATATATACATTTTGTTTTTGGTCCTGTTTTTTCCCCCTTTTTTAATCTTACTAATTACAAATTAATAAATGAATGTACATTAATAATCAATTAATCACTGACTAAATATATTCTAAAGATGTAAGCATTCATATATTCCTAAACTAAAGGCATTGTCAATTCTTTTTTTTTTTTGGTTTAGAATTCTTACTAATAATTAATGAATTAAATAATGTACATTAATAATAATAAATCAATGAGTAAATGTATATGCATTTTTTTTGCATTAATCATGTATTAATAAACATTAGCCTTTTTTTTCTTAATGATTACTAATTATTAATTAATCAATTAAAGTACATTATTAATGAATTATTCAATTAATTAATAGCTTACAAACAGAAAAGCATGAAAGCGTCAATTTTTGTTTCCTCAATTATTATTATTTTTATTAATAATTAATTAATTAATTATTTATCAATGATTATTAATATACTGCACCATTTTGAATTTAATATTCATCAATCAGTATCCTGAAGAGCTAACAATTTCTTTTGATTTTTCATCAGCAGAAAATGTCCAGTCAGACTGTCATCACCTGAGGAGAAAGTGTCAGTTCTGTGTCAAGTGTGCCCTATATATAGGCTGCGTGCGCAAGACAAAACCGTTGTTTTAGGCAGGAAATCCGCCATTTCCCAATGTTAATGTGTAAATGTGTAAGTTAGTGTTGTAAAATGGCTCTGATAGTCTATTTTACGGGTTCCGCGGTTATTTTCCATCCTCACTATTAGTATTTTTCTACCACATACGTGTTTCGCCAGCCATTTTTTTTCTCGCTTAGGCGATTTTCGATTTGCAAAAATTGTCTAAATCGAGTTTAATTTGCGTTCCACCTCACTCACAGACGTCCTGGCTGTTGCCCCATGCTGTCTGTGATGTTTTGTAATTTTTTTAGGTGTACTTAGTGTTTTTTTCTGGTTTTTGGTTCATTCGCTAATCTCGTAATTTTTTGCATCTTGTATCTTTTTTTCTGTTCTGTGTCTCGTAAGTGCTCCGGGTTTCACGGCTTGCCTCGCTACGGGCTCATCCCGACAAACCGCAGGACTGACACAAATTAACTTACACACTCACACACAGCACAAGGGGAGAGCCAGGGAGCCTGCGAGTGAGGTTGCAAGTTAATTTGAGGCATATTTTGACTTTTTTCATGATCGAAAATCGCTGAAGCGAGAGAAAAAATGACGGGTGAAAAAAAATAAACAAGACGAAAACGAGGCTGATAGACGTAAAAAGAGGACAAAGGACATAAATGAGCCCTAAGCACTAAGACTTAATGCAAACCAGTAACACTTAATAAAAGGCAGTAACATTTTCTCAAGCCAGTAACACTTAACCCAAGGCAGTAACACTTAACCCAAGGCAGTAGGCCCCTAAACTACACAGGCCTACAAAATACACAGGGGGAGAGGCACATAATGAGCGCCAAAGGCGCTCATCGTGTGATTCGCAATGAGAGCCGAAGGGGATCATTGCAAAGCAGGAAAGGTGCGACTTGCCAAAAACGTAAATGAGCGGCAAAGCTGCTCATTGCAGGGCTCGCCATGAGCAGCGAAGGCGATCATAGCGGCGCCTGTAAAGTAGATGCGGGAAGTGGTTCGCAATGAGCATCAAAGGGTGCTCGCGATGAGCGCTGAAGGTGCTCAGAGGGGCCATAGCCTCGCATTGTGTGGCAAACAGCATTGCCTGGCTTAAAATTGTATTGCTGTCATTTTTAGTATTTAATATGGGGGATTAAGAACAACTACTACTGGATTGATATTTAATATTGAATGAACATCCTACACCTGTGCCGGTTAAAATGTATTTTAGTAAATAAATAGTTGATTTCTTGACTTGAGGATTTATAAGGATAACTACGTACAGTAATTTACTCCGTGACAATAGCATTAAATCAAGGGATGAATGTCTAAATATGACTATGATTTATACTAAAGATACTGGTACTTTACATAAATTCATTAAAAAACATTGGAAACGGATTAGATTTGATACTAGTCTGCCTTTATGAATAAAGAACCTCTAAGGATTGAGTACAAAAGGGCTTCACACATTTAAGAGATCTCACAGTGAAGACATATTTATTTCATTGTTTTAAATCCAAGAAATGATTACCAGCTCCACAACTGGGATGTTTTAAGTGCATTAATTAATCACTTCTTATAATTTGATACAAAGGAGCTTTTTTTTCCACCCTCATATGGCTCTGAAATACAAGATTAATCATAGGCTAACTTGCACCAGTTTAATGTTTTTTATCTCATTGTTTGCCCATGTTTCCTTTAGAGATCCGAGGGCATTTGATACTGGATTATCTGGCCAGCCAGTACCAAGACATAGTCTTAAAGTTAATCATTCCATTTCATCTTTAAGATCTATGAGCCCGATTTAGGGCCATATTAAATTCCAGCCTCGTAAGTCCAACATATAGCACGTAAGGGCTGCATGCTTCAAATTTGCCCTACTAACATTGCTAATAAATTAGAAAGTGCTGCAAGCTACGATCAAGAGAGGCTATCTCGTAAACCAGTTTGCGGCCGCTGGGGTTATGTGTTCGATCGCAAACAATTAAGCAATCTTGTAGTTACGGGTTCAGATGGAGCCAATGGAAAAAAAGATATTGTAAGCGATACGTCACTGAAAAAGGGGAGGGTAGATTTCGAAGTCCTACATGCTTCAATTCCAGTTTGCAATCGAACCCACCAGCCATATATAATGCAATATTAATAAAGCCGTAAATATGATATTCTACTACATGCGAGTTTCAGTATATGTCGTAACACATTGATTGCATGGATCAATATAACACAAAAAATAAAGTATTTTTTTGGTCCAGTTTGTGGCCTTGAGAACGTTGTGCTATTTCTTCTAAGACCTAACATCACTTTTCCTTATAATAAATGTACAGTAGAGTGATTTTATTTACATTGCAAGTGCTACATATTGTACTTTACCCCCCTTGCGGTGCTGTAGAGCACACGTTGGCCTTTGGGCTCCATTTGCGTGTTACGTGCTTGCTCACAAGTGACCACATTGCAATTTAATAGCTGAATTAAACATTTAGCGGTTATGGGCATGACAGATCAAAGGTTTTACATGCACGAAGTTCAACGCTGCTCTCCACTTAGCCTATTCTCTGCCATCCTGTGTGTTACCACGCAAAGTCCAATGCGAGCAACGTTATGAGGTATGTTAGCATGCAAAGAGCCCTAAGATGACAGTTACGGGCTACGTTTTAACATGTAGCCCCAATTTAATACTGCTATTAATTGAGCAATCGTAAGTTACTAGAGACTGTAAGTGAGTCCGTAAGTTTATTTGCTATTCAATTGGCGTCTTTTTGCAGGCTCCAAACGATTTACGGTATACAGACTTGAAAACCTTGCAGTTGTTAAACCCGGAACCTACAGCCTCCCGATGCCTTTGATCTTTCCTGTCCGCAAGCTTTACGAACGCAAAAATCGCAAATTGCTATTCAATTGGCACAATTCCTCCAGGCCGGCAAATGTTTTCACACCCATAAAAGGCAAATGTAGGAGAAAATCCTACGAGTACAAGAGAGAACCTGCAAGAGGGTTTAACCCCTTTCCACAGCCCTGTAAATGGAAATAAAAAATAAATACTGCACTGTAAATGATGGGGAAAGCGATGAAAGACATTAGAATTAATAACACAACAGTGTCAAGCTCACAGATCGGCAATAAAAAATCCTATTATTTTATGTGTCATTTCGGGGTTATATCGATCTCAGGAATCAATGAGTTAATACATATCAGGCCACCCATATGGACTAGGCATTCATTTTTATTATTTTGTAGTTTGAGGGTTTGCGAGTCTCATTGCATATCGGACTCCCGAACCTAATTGATTAACATGTTTTACTGCCGTAATAATGACAGTCTCATTTTCTATTGGCTGCTTCTAAATGGGTGGTTACGGCCTTGCTTAATTGATCATGTTCCCATCCTGAACTGCTACACACAAGTGCACAGCTTCGACCCATAACTTGTGGGCTTGTTAAATTGAATAGCACCGGAATGGGAGCTGGACGGGAGCCCGCAGCCTACCGCTTGACATACGGCCTGTATCCCACCAGATGCATGCTTGCAATTGAATCGGGCTCTATGATCATTGACCAAATACCGGTATCACAACCCTGGAGAGGTGGTGACAAAAAAAAAATACTTCAACAGTGGGGGACCAGGTGGATACATATTCTCAGTATAATAGTGCCTTCGACCAAGGTGCCTAAAGAACACTGACATTTTGATCAATATATTTGAGTTGATACAAGATATGTGAACCCTCTCATAGTGATATTTATCACGGAAGAAGTTTTCTTATATAGTTATGTGAAGAGAACACAGGATGGATTAGTTTATACAATTTTTTTAAAAACCTGAACGTATGTTATTTAAGGGAAAACAGATCTTCACAAGTTACCACTGTGCACCCCATTAAGTATATTGACTTGTTTCATATATATATATATATATATATATATATATATGTGTGTGTGTGTGTGTTTTATATCACAAGAGAGCAGTGTGTAGCAAATTTGTACCCTTGAGGTTAAGTACAGAAATTTAGAGATGCAGAAAGTCAAAGTAGATAGTAGATAGTGTCAAAATTATAGAGCATTTTCTAAGACTGTTGCATGGGAGGTATGGAAGAAATTACCCATGGTCTTAAATCAGACCAATGTCCTACCCCTTATCTATGAATATTAAATATAATTTTAACAGCTGTATTTAATTGACTAAAAAAAGCAATTTGGAACATATTAAAAAGTGGTAGCGCAGTGTTAGGTCCGGCAATAAAATAAAAATCAAAAGAAACATTCAAAAGAATGATCTCCACTGTGGAACAGCAAAACATTAGTTAACACATTCAAAAACTTTTAAAAAATGCTATATATTATTTAAACTCTAAAAGTGGGTTTTCAATTTTTTTCACACCCAACACCCAACTTATGTTGTGTATAACAAAACCTAGATGTTATTACGAACACCTCACGCACCAGCTGTTGTAACTGTAATCCAACATCCAATTTACATCAACCCTTTGTCTTCTATGAAAACAATATCTAGCCCTGGAATTTGATCTCAAAAGAAGTTGAATTCACCCTTCTTAACAATATTTTGAATTATTCTCCTGCGACATTAAAAGACCATTGTACTGTAGTTACAAGTAAAGCTCATATTTTTCTTTGCTGTGCCTAGGCTATAATAAATACTATGCATTTTAAAATAACGAAAATAATATGTTTCTTAGGTTTAAAACTGCTGTTTTCTCCCCCTATCAGTGTCATCGGGCATGTCCAGCTCTTTCAGTTTGCTGGACTAAAAATAAAGTCTGATCAGTGTAGGTTCTGTTCAGGGCTGGTTTTACATTTTAAGTGCCCCTAGGTCCACTTGCTGCTGTCGGCCACCTCAAAACTATTTTTTACCAAAAATTACTTAGGACTAGTTAAGCTAGGTGCTGTCTTACATGTCATTTATAATATAGGGGCTGCTTTGCTGGAAAAATGTAGAAGCATTTACACATACATGTACATACACCTCTGTGTAAGCGATGGAGGAGTAGTTAGTGATATCAGTGACATCAGTCCAGACTGCTTTCCAGGTTCATGATATCCCAGCACACAGAAAGCAATGACCACACCCTTGGTATGCTATACAAGTAGGAGGAAATACTCCGCTCTGCAGGAGGGGAATACATGCATCTTAAAAGTCAAGAGAAATGTTAACTTTTATTTATTTTAAACTGCATACTGATTTTAATAGCCTTTGCACAGCAAAGACATTTACCGTATTGGTCCGAATATAAGCAGCACCCGTAAAGTGCAAGGGGAAAAAATAGAAAAAAGATAGTACTCAAATGTAAGCCGCACCCGTAAAATTGGAGAGAAAAAGACTCTCAAAGTGATCCGCCATTGCAAGAAACAGGCTTTTTTTGCAGGTTACAGGCTTTACAGGATGTTAGAATCACTAAAACCGTAAATCGCTATTCAATACCGCAGTCTAAAGTAGAAAATCGGCACCCTTAACTCGCAATCGCGCAAATCGGCAGTAATTTTGCATTCGCGAATAGAGATCGCACTCATTACAAGCAAAGTTCGCAAATCAGCAATGATTTTTTGACGGTCGCGAATATAAGCCACACCCTTAACTCGCAAGCTCAGAAATCGGAAAAAAGGTGCTGCTTATATTCGGACCAATACGGTATGAGCTTTACTTGTAAATGCAGAACAGTTGTCCTTTAAATTACCAAAATCAAAAAATAGAGGTGCTAAATCAGAGAACAAACTAACTGTAATAGATTAGTTCTATGGACATGATAAACAACTTTGAGAGCAGCCTCTTAAAACTCACTTATGCAATTCACAGGGATAAATATCCTGTAGTGAATCAGTCTGGTCAATCTGATAGAGGAGAATCAGTAGTGTACACAAAAAATTATAATATAATTAAAAATAAACACTAATAAACTTCCCATAAATTTTACAAGCATTCTAGTATGCCAGTATAAAATCCAAGCTACATAAATATAAAATGAAAATCAAGTTGTAGCCAATCAGAAGCAGGTACAACAATGTAACAATCTGCATCTCAGTGGCTTCTGACATGTTCAATGCAGCAACTGAGCCTAAAAGGGGAACCTATGGCATCACTTCCTTTGCTTCATCTTCCTGCTGTTTAAGAGAAAGATTAGTTTACAAATGGTCTCAGTTGGGATGCAACTGTACCTATTGTTGATTGTGTGTATCTATTCCATCTCTCTATTCAATTGCACCAGTGGAGTGGTCCATTATGATTGTTATATAAAGGCATGAATAAGTATGGGAGGGGCTTCATGTAGCTGTAGTATGGAAGCAAAGTGTTTGCAATAAAATGTTATATAGTACCAGTACTAAGAGAAGTCAGTGTTAGTATTTATTTATCTGTTCCCATGTATACAGTTATAGCCAATAAGAAGAATCTCCATAAGAAACAGGAAAATACCAAGAATAAGTCTTTACTCTCTTTCTTTCTCTAATTGGTGACCAAGCTTTTATTTATTGCCTCACAAGCATTTAATTGGTTACAACATGCAGATTTCACTGTGCAGCTGTTTGGAGAGTAACAAACTATTTAAAACACATACTCAAATGCTGTGTTGCTAGTAGCCTTTTATGAGTTGCCTACATAGACAACTCTGGGGTGTGAAGATTTTAGGATACTACAAATAAATCTGTGAGTTTATTGGACTTTTCAGTATAATACATGTTTTTCTGTGATTCACTCAAAAACATTTTTGCTGGTACTGTACATTTATGTGTGGCATCATATGCTAATTTGTTTAGTATAATCCACGTTGTCTAAGCGCATATTATACTTTGACACAACATAAAAGCTTCTTACACTACAAATTAACATCAAATATTGGTATTTGGAGCCACCCAAAGCTAATGTTGTTTAGTTCAAGAATCTAATATGAAAATTATTTACATAGGCCCTCATTCAATTGCAATTTGGCCAATTGAATATGGCTCAAAATAAGCACATAACATATTTTTTAAATAAGTTTTTAGTTAGTAAACATCTATCCAAAAGCAAGGTTTTCACTAACTAAAAACTTCTTTAAAAAATATATGCTATGTGCTTAATTAGAGCCCTATTCAATTGGCTGAATCACAATTTAATAAGGCCCATAGTGTCTTATTGTGTCCTTTTGATGCTGTAGAAGTAGTTCTAACACCTTCATTGATGCAAAATATCTCTGTCCAGTTACTTTGATTTATATTGTAGATTCTTGGCAAGTACAGACTTGAAGGATTCATTTATATCAGTGCTTATCGACTATGAATGTAAAGTCAAATACCTTGTACTTTATTCACGCAATGTGGGCTTTGTCCTTGAATCTATCACTCAAACATTCCATGACTTATCTGATCTGGTGGCTGTGTTACTGACCACGGAAATATTTTTAGCTTTTCATCCCTATCAATGATTTACTTCCAGTCCATGTATTTTAGACAAGTATCCTTCAACCATTGAAGCAAATATGTGGAGGAAGCTTTATAAATATGTGTTTCCCATGAGAAACAATGGTTTCAGCCACAGGACCAATTTATCAAACAATTAACTTCTAGAAATGCATATATTTTTAATTAGAGGTTTACAGTGGATATAAAAAGTCTACACACCCCCTGGTTAAAATGTCAGTTTTCTGTGCTGTAAAAAAATGAGACAAAGATAAATCATTTAAGAACTTTTTCCACCTTTAATGTGACCTATAAACTGTACAACTTAATTGAAAAAAAACTGAAATCTTTTAGGTAGAGGGAAGAAAAATAAAAACGAAAAATAATGTGGTTGCATAAGTCTGCACACCCTCTTATAACTGGGCATGCAGCTGTGTTCAGAATTAAGCAATCACATTTCAAACTGTGTTAAATAATAGACAGCATACACCTGCCCTCATTTAAAGTGCCTCTGATTAACCCCAAATAAAGTTCAGCTGCTCTAGTTGGTCTTTCCTGAAATTTTCTTAGTCGCATCCCACAGCAAAAGCCATGGTCCACAGAGAGCTTCGTAAGCATCGGAGGGATCTCATTGTTAAAAGGTATCAGTCAGGAGAAGGGTACAAAAACCTACAGCTTCTGCTAGAAAGCAAAACATGAAGAGGAACTTCATCTTTCAGCATGACAACGACCCAAAGCATCAGTCCCCATCTGTCCTTACACAATAGCTAAAAATGTTTGTTTGGTATATACTTGACAAACAAGTATATTTTTTCTTGAACTGCAATGGTCCTTTAAAAGTCATGAAAAAGTGTCCCTTTAACTCCTGCATTCAATTACCCTTTTAATTAGTGTTTCAACAGTGTGTTCAGTATAGACAAGAAAAAGTGGAATTGTTTGTATGTTGCTTAATCAGATTATGTTTCTCTATTCTTATTATGACTAGCAACTTGCACGTCAAAAATTACGGCAATAAAATGTGAATCCTGGCCTCTCGATGAGCGCCTGTTGCCTTTCTCCCTCTGTCTACTTCCTCCCTTCTGTCTCATTTCCCCCTCCTCTCCCTCCCTTGTGTCTCCTTCTCCCCCTGTGTTTTTACCCCTTCTCACCCCTGTGTATTTCCCATGCCCCCTGTGTCTCTTTCCCCACCTCTCCCTCCCCTGTGTCTCTTTCCCCACCTCTCCCTCCCCTGTGTCTCTTGCACCCCTCTCCCTCCCCCGTGTCTCTTGCCCCCTCTCCCTCCCCAGAGTCTCTTGCCCCCTCTCCTTCCTCTGTTTCTCTTTATCCCCCCTGTGTCTCTTTCACCCATGTCTCTTCCCACCTACGTCCTGTTGTTCACCCCATTTCGCTCCCCTGTGTATTTCCCCCCTCCTCTCCCTCCCCTGTGTCTCTTGTCCCTTCTCCCTCCCCTATGTCTCTTTCCCCCGTGTCTCTTTCTCCCATGTCTCTCCCCCCTCCCTCGTGTCTGTTCCCCCCCATTGTCCTCCCCTGTGTCTCTCCCCCCTCCTCTCCCTCCCCTGTGTGTCTACCCCCTCCACTCCCACCCCTATGTGTCCATTCCATTTTTCTCTTCTCCCCTCCTCTCCCTCCCCTGTGTCTCGCCATCCTGCTCTGTGTCTCTTCCCCCTCCTCTCACTCCTTTTTGTCTCTCCCCCCTCTCACTACCCTGTGTCTCCCCCCTCCTCTGTGTCTCTCCCCTTCTCATTCCCCTGTGTCTCTCCCGCCTCCTATTCCCCTGTGTCTCTCCCCCTCCTCTCCCTCCCCTATGTGTCTAGCCCCCCTCCTCTCCTAACCCTGTGTCACCGCCCTCCCCTGTGTCTCATCCCCCTCCTCTCACTCCTTTTTGTCTCTCCCCTTCTCACTCTCCTGTGTCTCCCCCCTCCTCTATGTCTCTTCCCCCTCTCATTTCCCTGTGTCTCTCCCACCTCCCATTCCCCTGTGTTTCTCCCCCTCCTCTCCCTCCCCTATGTGTCTACCCCCCTCCTGTGTCTCCCCCTCCCATGTGTCTCCTCCCCCCTCCTCTGTGTCTCTTCCCCCCTCCTCTCCCTCCCCTATGTCTCTCCCCCCTATTCTCCTATGTGTGTCTCCCTCACTCCTCTCACTCCTTTGTGTCTCTCTCCCCTCCTCTCCTTCCCCTGTGTTTCTTCCCCCTCCTCTCACTCCCCTGTATCTGTCCCCCTCCTCTCACTCCCCTGTGTCTCTTCCCCCCTCCTCTCACTCCCCTGTGTCTCTCCCCCCCCCCTCTGGGTTTCTCCCCCCTCTGATTCTCTCCCCCCTCTCATTCCCCTGTGTCTCCTACCTCCTCCTCTGACTCCCCTGTGTCTCTCCCCCCCTCTGTGTGTCTCTCCCCCCTCTCATAACCCTGTGTCTCTCCCCCCTCTGTCTCTCCCCCTCTCATTCCCCTGTGTGTCTCTCCCCCCTCCTCTCACTCCCCTGTGTCTCTTCCCCCCTGCTCTCACTCCCCTGTGTCTCTCCCCCCTCCTCTGTGTCTCTCCCCCCTCTCCTCCCCCTGTGTCTCTCCCCCCTCCACTGTGTCTCTCCCCCCTCCCCTGTGTGTCTACCCCCATCCTCTCCCACCCGTGTGACCCCCCCCCCTCTCCTGTGTCTTTTCCCCCTCGTCTCCCTTCCCTATGTCGCTCCCCCCTCACTCCTTTGTGTCTCTCCCCCCTCCTTTCACTCCTCTGTGTCTCCCCCCCTCCTCTCACTTCCTTTGTGTCTCTCCTCCCCTCCTCCTCTCACTCCCCTGTGTCTCTCCCCCCTCTCATTCCCCTGTGTCTCTCCCCCCTCCTCTGTGTCTCTTCCCCCCCTCCTCTCCCTGCCCTGTGTTTGTCCCCACTCCTCTCCCTGCCCTGTGTCTCTCCCCTCTCCTCTGTCTTCCCCCTCCTTCCCTGTGTGTCTCCCCTCCTCTTTGTCACGCAATGCGCCTGCGTGGGCTGCCGCCACACAGTGCGCTTGCATGGCCCGTTTGGGCAATGCGCATGCGTGGCCCGTTGCGCGATGTGCAGTTGTCAAACTGCGATTTGTAGCAAACGTGATGATGAATCGCAGTTTGACAACTATTATATGTGATACAAATATCTTACTATAGGAATAATTAATATAGGAACACTTTTTATCACAGCTCTATATTTTATTGTTACATTAAGCGTAGATTTGATTAGAACATAACAATCAAATTATTACAGGTGACTATATGAAATCTCCTCAACTGTGGAATATTATTTGTATTCAAAACTTCACAAGAAGGGCTGTGTCATTACCCAAGGCCATTCCCACAGGGCATTTGCCTAGCTTACAGAAGTATATTGATCCATTGTCATTCAAACAATTCATTAATTTGCTTGCATAAATATTGTGACATTAACAGATACTATTTAATTATTTTTATTTTTGTTCTCACTCACAGCGTCTTATCAATATATATTTCCCACACACTAGCCTGTAATGCAATGTATGTGACTTTAGTTTGTATTGTAAAGTGAATCATGTCATGTGATAGTCTTTCTCGCATTCCTTAATGCAAAGAAGTAGATTGAGAAAAATATATTATTTACCACAATGCATGTCACTAATTCTTTCAAGATAATCCGCTAGTCATAGAAAACACCTTGTCTAACAGCCTCAGATAGGACATTACCACATGGACTATATAGAAACCAGATTGACTATATACTGTGTAGCCAAAGATGGAGAAGCTTTCTACAGATAGAAAAAACAAGACCTGGAGCTTTTTTTTGAGCACCACTTCATAAAAAGGACATTTTAGGGCTGGAAAAAGTACAGAGAAGGGCAACAAAATTAATAAGTTGTGAAGAAAGACTAACCAAATTAAACATATTTTCTCTATAAAAAAGGTGATTACCTTATATAAATACATCCAGGGTCAATATAAGGCTTTGTCAAGTGAACTTTTTTGTGGCAAGAGGTTTTCAACTGACAAGAGGACATACTTTGAGGTTAGAAGTAAAAAGATTTCACCTTAGAGAAAGAAAAGGCTTCTTCACAGTAAGGGTGATTCAACTGTGTAATTCTCTACCAAAGGAGGTGGTGACAGCGTATTCAATAGATAACTTTAAAAAGGGATTGGATATATTTCTAAATAAAAAGGGAATTCTGGATTATCCTGGTTAATTAGAGAGTATTGATCCAGGGAGGAGTCAGATCTCCATTGTCTGGGGTCAGGAAGGAATTATTTTTATCCCTTCTGAGACAATTGGTTTCACCTGTTTTTTTTCTGTTTACCTTCCTCTGGATCAATTATCAATTAATAATGAATCTAAATAAGGTCAGAGGAGATCATAAAAGGTTGAACGTGAGAGACTAAAAGTCTTTATTCAACCTCAATTACTATGTAACTATGTAGCTGACTGTGGCTCAGACAATGAGCTCCTTATTGCAAAGTTTCTGAATTGAACTGAAGAAAAAAGGGGAAATCATCAGAGCAGGCACATATAAAATAAATAATATACCCTGTGAATATGGTGTTGAGGTAATGAATAAATTTGAGGGCCTAGACATGGAAGATAGAATGCCTGAAAAACTTTGGATTGACGTTTGCAACATTATTCAGGAAACCAGCAACAAATAATATCCCAAAGAGATAGAAATCGAAGAAGCCAAACTGGCAATCTGATGAGTATTTGAAAGTAGCTCAGAAAAGAAGGAAAGCAAAAGGTAGTAGAGATAGGAAAAATATTTGCCCAAGACATTCTACAATGAGCGATGAAAAGAGATGATGAAAAAAAGAGCGATGAAAAAAATCCCTACTCTTGAAGAGACTGTAAAAGCTGTTAAGCCGCTAAAAAATGGTAAGACAGCATGAGTTTAAATAATCCCAGTAGAGATCTGGAAACATGCCCTATCGCCCTTCCTCTCTGCTTCCCCTGGCTTCCAAACTGCTGGAGCTGCACATCTATAACAATCTTACCAGCTTTATTTCCTCTAACTCCCTTCTTGACACCTTCCAATCTGGCTTTCAGCCCCGACACTTCACTGAGATAGCTGTCACAAAAGACACCAATGACCTGCTTACTGCCAAGTCAATCAATCACTTTTCAATTCTTCTTCTTCTAGATCTCTCTGCTGCCTTTGACACTGTCGACCATCCACTTCTTCCCATATCCTCTTCTCTCTCGGTATTCGAGACACTTCTCTCTTGTGGTTCTCATCATACCTACAAAATCAATCATTCAGTATCTCCTTCTCCGACACCTCTAATTCTCCACAGCCCCCTGTCTGTTGGCATACCCCAGAGATCAGTCCTAGGCCCCCTTCTCTTCTCCATCTACACTTCCTCATAAACTCTTTTGGGCTTCATTATCATCTCTATGCAGATGAAACCCAAATCTACCTCTACACACCAGATCGATCCCCCTCTCTTCTAACACACGTCTCCAATTGCCTCTCTAGTATAACCTCTTGGATGTCCACCCACCATCTCAAACTCAACATGTCTAAAACTGAACTCCTAATCTTCCCTACCTCTCCCACAGCGTCAATTCCTCACATCTCTCTTACTGTCAACAACGACATCATCACCCCCTTCTCCCAAGCCTATTGTCTTGGAGTTCTACTGGACCACGCTCTGTCTTTCATCCCTCACATCCAATCACTAACTAAATCTTGTCTTCTCCATCTAAAAAACATCTCCAGAATTCATCACTATCTTACACAAGACACAATTAAAATCCTTATACACTCTCTCATCATCTCTGGACTAGACTACTGCAACTTGATTCTTGTTGGCCTACCCACCACCTGACTATCTCCACTTCAATCCATTATGAATGTCTCTGCTAGACTCCTCTTCCGTACACAATGTTCAGTGTTGGCATCACCTCTCTGTCAATCACTCCACTGGCTTCCCTTAGCCTCAAGAATAAAATTTTAAATCATGGCCCTAACTTACAAAGCCCTCAACAATAATGCTCCCCCTTACATCTCTGCTCTCATCTCTAAATACTCCCCCACCCGCCCTCTTCATTCTGCTAATGACCTTCTTTCTACAACTCTTGTCACCTTCTCTCACTCCCGCCTCCAGGACTTTTCTTGTGCTGCCCCTAGTCTCTGGAACTCCTTGCCTCGCTCCACCCGATTATCCTCTTGCCTCAAAACATTTAAAAACTCACTTGAAACGCATCTCTTTAAAGAAGTGTATCACCTTCCACCCTAACACGCTTATCACCTCTCTCTCCCTCTTTTACCACTCACTATACATTAGATTGTAAGTCTGCGAGTTTCTATCCTAAGTACTTTGGGAATTCACCATGGACATTGGATTCCTAGCTCAAAGATAGGGCCCTCCTTGCTTTGCTATATGTTAATTTGTATTTATCTTTGTCTGAACTTAATTTATGTACAGCGCTATGGAATATGTTGGCGCTTTATAAATTAACTATAATATAAATAATAATAATAACATGGGGGCCCAGCACTTCAAGTTAAACTCCATGAGCTCTTTGTTTGCTGCCGGCAACAAGGCAAACTGCCACAGGACCTTCGTGATGCAATCATCGTCACCCTGTACAAGAAGAAGGGAGAAAAGTCAGACTGGTCCAATTACTGGGGGATAACTCCTCTCTCTGTCACAGGGAAAATCCTTGCAAGAGTAATCCTAAATAGACTACTGCCCACTATTGCAGAAGAACTCCTTCCCGAGAGTCAGTGTGGCTTTAGTGCCAGCAGGAGCACCACTGACATGGCTTTTGTTCTTAGGCAGCTATAAGAGAAATGCAGAGAACAGACCAAGGATCTTTACTTGTCATTTGTCGACTTTACCAAAGCGTGCGACACTGTGAGCAGAAAATGTCTGGAACATATAGGATGTCCTCCCAAGTTCTTCAACATGACCATCCAGGTACATAAAGACCGGCACAGTCAAGTCAGACACAGCATCGACTTGTCTGAGCCATTCCCAATAAGAAACAGCATGAAGCAGCACTGTGTACTCGCACTGACTCTATTCATGCTATTCTTCAGTATGATGTTTCAAAGGGCCATGGCCGACCTCAATCATGAGGATGGTCTCTACATCTGATATCGCACCAACTGCTGTGTGTTCAACCTGAGGCGACTAAAGGCCCACACTAAGAAGTGGAACAACTAATTCACTCTTTGCCGGTTAAGCTGCCCTTTTTCCAATAAGGCGACAGCTCTGCAGCGAATTACATCTTGCTTCCACCGAGGCTATGGATCTCATCAGTCTAGAAGTCAGTTTGAAGAAGACGGAATTTCTCCACCAGCCTGCACCTTAGGAAGGCTACTGTCCATCTCGCATCACTATTTGCGGGTCCGAACTGAAGACAGTCCACCAGTTCAGCTACCTATGATGCATCATCTCCTCAGACACCAAGGTTGACAAGGAAATTGACAACATACTGGCAAAAGCAAATGGTGCCTTTGGCAGGTTATATAAAAGTATTTGGAACAACAAACATCTGAGTAAACGCACCAAGGTCAGTGTGTACAAAGCTGTTGTGGGTGCCACCCTACTGTACTGCTTCGAGGCGTGGGGTACCTACCGCCATCACCTTCGAATTCTTGAGTGCTTTCATCAGTGCTGCCTCAGTGCTGCCTCCGCACCAACCTCAACATCCAGCATTGAGGCCATACTGTTAAAGATGCAGTTGCACTGGGCAGGACACATATGCAGGATGGTGGATGATCGACTGCCAAAGAGTGTACTATGTGATGACCGTGAAAGAGGAGGACCGAAGAAGAGGTACAAGGACTGACTGAAACAGTCCATTGATGCCTGTCACATTGACCATCTTCAATGGTCGGCTTTAGCTTAGGCCCACAATCCTGTTTTTGGCCTCCTCAGCCACCAGAGAGCATGCAGATGTGGACAACATCCCTCTTAAATCTTTGTTTGCTAAGCCAAGATGATTAAAGCTACAGAGGGAACTGCAGAATCATGGGGATTATAACAAAGTAGGAATCAATACAGATTTATTAAGGATTCAGTCATGTCATGGCAACTTAAGCGCTATTGATACAGTGCTGCATAGGATGCTAGAGTTCACTCTAAATAATACAGGAATTGCAGTAAATAAGTGCACATAGATAGAAAACTGGCTAAAACACAGAAAACAGAGTGTAGTTGTAAATGGACCGCGTCCAGATTGAACTGATGTGGTAAGTGGGGTTCCCTCAATTTCAATCAGAAAATTATGTACTGCAAAACTGCACAAATAAGCATGGAATTTATAATCAAAAATAGAACAAATGTACGGATATCAGACTAAAAAGGATTTAGGAGTGCTTGTGGACAACGCTCTACGTAAAAGTGCTCAATGCCAAGCAGCAGTTGCAAAGTCAAATATTAGCTTGCATTAAGAGGGATACAAAAGCAAGGGAAGCAAATCGAATTCTTGTTGTTGTCATTCAGTCGCATCCAACTCTCTGTGAAACAATGGCCCGCAGCACTCCAGGCAAATCTGTCAGCCACTGCCCTTCTGAACTCAAGCTCAAGTTCATTGTTTTAATGACCTAATCTATACATCTCTGCCCCTGCCGTCCCCTTTTTCATGTGCCTTCAATTTTTTCCAGCATTAGCGTTTTCTCTAGGGAATCATGTATGCTCATTATATGGCCAAAAGATGTGAGTTTCATTCTCATTATCATACCTTCCAGTGAATAGTTTGGCTTTATTTCCAAGTATTGATTTATTGATTCTTCTTGCAGTCCAACACCACAATTCAAAGGTATCAATTCTACAGCGCTCAGCCTTCTTTATGGTCCAGCTATGACATCCATATGTTATTATTGGGGCTACCATAGTCCTAACTATGTTGATCATGTAATATTTTTTACTAACTTGTCCAGACTTACCATAGCTTTCCTCCCCAAAAGCAAATGATTTTAATTTCATGGCTAAAACACAGAGATCTTGGATCCCAGGAAAATTACATATGTTACTCTGTCCCAGTGGCGGCTGGTGACTTTTCAAGTTGGAGGGGCGACAGGGCGAAACATAGCCACTCCCCATTTTTCAAACCACACCCATTTTTATAACTCCCCCCCCTGACGTCATAATGACCTTTATAAGCCCCGCCCAATGACCTTATGCTTGTAAAGCCCATTGAAATACATGATCTGCAATGCAGAAATGTCAAGAAGTAAAGTAACAATGTGTTAAATTCATTGGTATACAATATAGATTGAAAAAACTCATGTGACAAGACTACAGCAATATCATAATTGCACCTATACGTATTAACAGAAAAATTAAAGGAGTGACACCTACCATTAGTCGGCTCTTCTTCTCAGGGTATTCACATTCATTAAGTTGACCAATGAGTAGAAACAAATCTGCAGCCACATAGGGTTTGCACCTGGGGTTGAAAGAAAACAAGCAAATCAATCATACCATTCAAGAACAAAACCATACTTAAAAAACATTAAACGACCAAGTGGAACCATATAGGCCCCAAACATACCTTAGAAGACCAAGTGTGACTATATAGGCCCCAAACATACCTTAGAAGACCAAGTGTGACTATATAGGCCCCAAACATACCTTAGAAGACCAAGTGTGACTATATAGGCCCCAAACATACCTTAGAAGACCAAGTGTGACTATATAGGCCCCAAACATACCTTAGAAGACCAAGTGTGACTATATAAGCCCCAAACATACCTTAGAAGACCAAGTGTGACCATAGGCCCCAAACATACCTTAGAAGACCAAGTGTGACCATAGGCCCCAAACATACCTTAGAAGACCAAGTGTGACCATATAGGCTTCAAACATACCTTAGAAGACCAAGTGTGACCATATAGGCCTCAAACATACCTTAGAAGACCAATCAGCACTGCATAGGCCCAAACCAGTGGATCTTGGGATTCAAGAAAACAACAACATTTAACTTCTGTTTAGACAACTCAATAATCAATGTCAAACAAACACGTTGAATTAGCATATGGATAACCATATGAGCAGTAACGCCACGCCAAGGCTTCAACAATTGTTACTGACCATTCACACACCTTTCATAGCTCCTTCAATATGCACACCCACACACCATTCATACTTTACTTACCACTAGTTATTTTTGGTAGTGAGGTGGTGCCATTTCTGAGAACTTTACGTACCCTTGAAGGTGCCTCCAATTCCTTCAAACCAATGCATTTAACCGCTACAGGGCCATGGTGCTTTTTAATTACTTTTTTGATCCTCTTCAATGTGGAGAAGCATCTTTCTGGTTCTTTAGTAGTCTTCGTTGTTGTAAGCAGGATTCCTTATAGCTTCACTCACTCTGTTAAATTATGTAGATTAAATTGATGCTAAAGTTGCTGCAGAGCAACAGCACTTGTACAGACATGGAATTCTTGCTTCCTGTACACAAGTGACAGCTACCCTTGGAAGTGCCTCCAATTCCTTCAAACCACGCCAAGGCTTCAACAATTGTTACTGACCATGCACACACCTTTCATAGCTCCTTCCATATGCACACCCACACACCGTTCATACTTTACTTACCACTAGTTATGTTTGGTAGTGTGAGGTGGTGCTGCTTAACGCAGTTTATCTTTGCACACCTTGGGGGTATGCATTCTTCTTTGCTTCAATCACTTGTATTTTAATTTTGCACGGCGATCTTTCAAAGAAGAAAACTTCTCAATGTTTTTTTCATTGAAGTCTGGGATCTCGGAAATCAGTTGCTTTTCCATTGAGAGCATCGCCAATGCATTCAACCGCTCCAGGGACATGGTGCTTCTTAAAAAGGTTTTTATCCTCTTCAATGTTGAGAAGCATCTTTCTGATTCTGCAGTAGTCATTGGTGTTGTAATCAGGATTCTTAATAATTTTACTGTCTCTGTGAAATCATTCTGCAGATTAAATTGATGGAAAAGTTTGTGCAGAGCAACAGCACTTGTACAAGTATGAAACTCTGTCTTCCCATACAGAAGTGACAGCTCAGTGCGTAATTGTTCCTTCTTCAGTATTGGATATGCTTGCACGGTGTCTTCCAGAGCATGGGTTGGAAAGCAAGTGTCATGGGTTTTATACAAGTCACTTTGAACAAGTTTGGCACTGACTAGGTGATTTGAAAATGAAAAACGTTCTTTTGCATGAACCACCACTATGTCACATACCTCTCTTGAAAGTTGTCTCAAGGTTGAGATCTCCGCACTCCGTCTGTTGACTGTTAGATCGCTCGGCAAACTTGCTTCTATCTCTTCCACAGAATTACGGATTTTCTGGATGCTGGCGACAAAGTCTTCTGTGACTTTTTTGATATAAACAGTATCCGTGTCTCGCTTCTGAAGCTGACTATAGAGGATGTCAACATGTGGCATTATTAAATTAAATAATTTAAGGAAGTAAAGGAACTCCCTGTCTTCCAGCATTCCAATGAAACCTGCGGCTTCCCGTATAGATGTTGGATCAAAGTTTAGACATGCTTCAATTGTCTGGAAACACTCAAGTAGCGCATCTCTGTTCTCGTAGATCACGTTCACGGTCCTAACGTTGAAGTTCCATCGTGTTGGTGCACCTCTTGGAAGTCTTCTACCAACTACCTCATACAGAACTCCAGTCCTTTTTGGAGAGCGTGAAAAAAAAAATGGTATGCCTCCTATGTCGAAAAAAAAAACTCGAACTCTTCCAATCCTTGAAACTGCTTTCTCCATTATTAGGTTCAGTTGGTGAGCATAGCAATGGACGTAGTGTGCGTTCGGGTACACGTCTTTTATTTTTCTTTGAACTCCTCCTTGATCTCCACGCATTACACTGGCACCATCGTAGCTTTGAGCTATGAGTTTCTTCTTGTCCTCTGGCTCTGGGAGAACAGTATTCAGTGTTTCCAGCACAACAGCAGCAATCGAGTCTGCATCCGTTGATTTCATTTCCGTGAAGCCATCAAATCTTTCCACCACTTGATGCTTCTTGTCAATGTGGCGATAGACTACAACGCACTGTGTCCTAGCGGAAATATCGGTTGTTTCATCCGCTTGGATTGCCACAAACTGGGCTTCTTTAAGCTCTTGGTGAATCACTTCCTTTATAACTTCATGCATGCAGTCCAGTAGCTCATTCTGCACGGTTTTGGAAGTGCCCTTAAACACAGTTGCAGTCTTCAAATGCTGTTCCATTGCACTATCGATACTGCCAACCAAATCCACCAGGCCTCTGAACACTCCTGGATTTAGCGATGTTTCACTCTCGTCGTGTCCTCTTAATGCCAGTTCAAAAGCGCCACAAAAGCGAACACAATCAATTATCTTCGAAAGGATGTACCGGTTCTTAGCCACTTCTTCGTTGTGTTTTTGAATGCTGACTTGGTATCCTTGGTCCAGTTGAACAGCAATGTTCGCCTGTCCAAGCATCTCAAACTTGATCCTGTTATCCAAGTGAGCTTTAGAACTTTTGTGTTTTGCCAATTTGTCAGCTAGATGTTTCACGTCAGTCACTCCAGTTTTGGTCCAAGCAGCGTCACCACCAAATAGGATGCATGGGAAACAATATAAGGACTTCCTAGAAACGCTTCCAGAAAGCCAGTCGTTCTTCTTGTACCATTCAGTATTGAAATTACGGACATATTGCTTCCCTCTATCTCTTGCGATTTGCTGCAGATTTATCTCTGGTTGGTCAGCTCCTAACCGTTTTACTTCCACCTTCTCCTCATAGGTTAGGGTGGCGAAAGGCTTCACAAGTAGAGAGTCAATAGTATTCATTTCTGATATTGATACCAAGAAAAGAAAGAGATCACGGTATATTAATTTATATTATGTCACAAAATTACTTTAAAATAACAGTGTGTTGATTTCATTGGTATACATTACAGATTGCAATGTGACAAGACTACATCAACATCAAATTTGCACCTATACACATGGACAGAAAATTAAAGGCAATGATACTCACCAACAGTTGACTCTCCTTCTCGGGGTATTCACGTCCAGTAAGTCAACCAACGAGTCCAAAGAAATCTGATTCCACAGATAGTTTGCACCTGGGAAGTTATAGAAAACAAAACAAAAAACATTAGAACGTTTAAGACCCAAACCGTAACGTTTAAAACCTTAAAAGAGCAAGTGTGACCATATAGGCCCCAACCGCACCTTAAAAACCTTAAATAACAAATTGGGACCATATAGGCCCCAACCGCACCTTAAAAACCTTAAATAACAAATTGGGACCATATAGGCCCCAACCGCACCTTAAAAACCTTAAATAACAAATTGAGACCATATAGGCCCCAACCGCACCTTAAAAACCTTAAATAACAAATTGTGACCATATAGGCCCCAACCGCACCTTAAAAACCTTAAATAACCAATTTTGACCATATAGGCCCCAACCGCACCTTAAAAACCTTAAATAACCAATTTTGACCATATAGGCCCCAACCGCACCTTAAAAACCTTAAATAACAAATTGGGACCATATAGGCCCCAACCGCACCTTAAAAACCTTAAATAACAAATTGGGATGATATAGGCCCCAACCGCACCTTAAAAACCTTAAATAACAAATTGGGACCATATAGGCCCCAACCGCACCTTAAAAACCTTAAATAACAAATTGGGACCATATAGGCCCCAACCGCACCTTAAAAACCTTAAATAACAAATTGGGACCATATAGGCCCCAACCGCACCTTAAAAACCTTAAATAACCAATTTTGACCATATAGGCCCCAACCGCACCTTAAAAACCTTAAATAACCAATTTTGACCATATAGGCCCCAACCGCACCTTAAAAACCTTAAATAACCAATTTTGACCATATAGGCCCCAACCGCACCTTAAAAACCTTAAATAACAAATTGGGACCATATAGGCCCCAACCGCACCTTAAAAACCTTAAATAACAAATTGGGACCATATAGGCCCCAACCGCACCTTAAAAACCTTAAATAACAAATTGGGACCATATAGGCCCCAACCGCACCTTAAAAACCTTAAATAACAAATTGGGACCATATAGGCCCCAACCGCACCTTAAAAACCTTAAATAACAAATTGGGACCATATAGGCCCCAACCGCACCTTAAAAACCTTAAATAACCAATTTTGACCATATAGGCCCCAACCGCACCTTAAAAACCTTAAATAACAAATTGGGACCATATAGGCCCCAACCGCACCTTAAAAACCTTAAATAACCAATTTTGACCATATAGGCCCCAACCGCACCTTAAAAACTTTAAATAACAAATTGGGACCATATAGGCCCCAACCGCACCTTAAAAACCTTAAATAACCAATTTTGACCATATAGGCCCCAACCGCACCTTAAAAACCTTAAATAACAAATTTTGACCATATAGGCCCCAACCGCACCTTAAAAACTTTAAATAACAAATTGGGACCATATAGGCCCCAACCGCACCTTAAAAACCTTAAATAACCAATTTTGACCATATAGGCCCCAACCGCACCTTAAAAACCTTAAATAACAAATTGGGACCATCTAGGCCCCAACCGCACCTTAAAAACCTTAAATAACCAATTTTGACCATATAGGCCCCAACCGCACCTTAAAAACCTTAAATAACCAATTTTGACCATATAGGCCCCAACCGCACCTTAAAAACTTTAAATAACAAATTGGGACCATATAGGCCCCAACCGCACCTTAAAAACCTTAAATAACATATAGGCCCAAAAAAAAAAAATAATAATAATATATAAATATATATATATATATATATATATATATATATATATTGATAGATATATATATAAAAATTGATATCAATATATCACAATAAATAAATATATATATATATATATATATATATATATAAAAATTGATATCAATATATCACAATAAATAAATATATATATATATATATATCTCAAATTGATATATATATATATATATATATATATATATATATATATATTTATTTATTGTGATATATTGATATCAATTTATATATATATATATATATATATATATATATATATATATATCCAAATATATATATATATATAGGCATAAAAAATACACATAAATATACATAAACATATACATACAACAATATATATTAATTGATATTTATTATTTGATTAATTGATGTTCTTTATTACTTGTTATATTATATTGTTCATGCATTTCTATTACACATTATTTGTTATACATATTACAGTGCTATTTTTTGGCTATACATGTTACAGGATATTATCCTGTAACATGTATATCACATAAAATAGCCCTGTAATATGTATAATACATACAGGGTCAAACAAGTTCACACTAACCTTTTTTACCCTTACAGGCTTCCATACCTGCTTGCTGATTTGCTAATTTTTTAAAGACTCTCATTGGTTGAAATCGATGTCAATCAAAAATTTCAGCCAATCAGAGTCCTTCAAAAATTAGTATATATAGCAGACCGTGGGAAAAAAACAATTAATCGCGGGAGGGGCTCCTTGTAGGAGGAGCTCTTTTAGTGTGTTGGTTTTTTTTTTTAGAGCGTCGTTTTTTTTTTGTGGAGGCCTCTTTCAATGGGCCAGAATGGATGGATGGACAATGGCTTCAATCAAGATTGGATTATTTTGACCATTGGCTTCAATCAACATTGGATTATTTTATTTTGACCATTGGCTTCAATCAACATGGATTATTTTATTTGACCATTGGCTTCAATCAACATTGGATTATTTTATTTTGACCATTGGCTTCAATCAACATGGATTATTTTATTTGACCATTGGCTTCAATCAACATTGGATTATTGATTTTTCATGACTATATCCAGAGGACAGAAGGCCAACGCTGGAGGGGTCAATTTTACAGGTAAGTATGTGCTGTTGTTTATTTTATTTTTTATTAATGTTTGTTTAAAGCTGTTTATTTTTGTATAAAATGTGTTGTGTTACTAACTGTACTAACAATGTGTTTGCTTAGCTTACTGTTTAATTGTAATAATAATGTTTTTACTGTATTTTTTTTCCCCTTCCCTTATTTTTATTTTATCTTTAGAAGTGACAGGCACATATACATGCCTGTTACTTCTAAAAATGGTATACAAATAGGGGGGGGGGGGGGTAGGTAGTTGGTTCATCCAGGGTGGGGTCGGTCACGGTCAGGCCCCATCGGTCGCCCATAGGCCACGATCAGGGGTGGCACAGGCCTCATGGGGGTGAACATCCACCCCCATGTGGCCTGGTCAACCCCGCTCACTGCCCGAATACCCGGGGTAGCATAGGCCGCATCGGGGTGGTGCCGGTGGTGATCGGGCCTCGGGGGTGGCATAGGGCGGCAACATGGAGGTCATCAGGGGTGGCACAGGCCTCATCAAGGGGGTGATCCGATCACCCCCATGTGGGCCTGTGCCACCCCGCTCACCACCCGACTACCCCGATCCCGTGATCGGGGTAATCCGGCGGTGGCATGATGGCATAGCTAGGCTAGCATAGGGCAGGCCTGATCGGGGGTGACACAGGCCACATGGGGGTGATGGCTGGGGTCGTCGGTGGTAGTTGGTAGGTGGCTGGGTAGGTGGCACTGGCAGGCCAGGCAGGCATAGTGGGGGACTGGGGGTAACTGGTCACCCCTAACTTTTATTAGGGGCTACTAGGGGTTTTGGTTTGGCCAGGGGCAGGGGCAGGGCAGGTGCCAGGCAGAGGCAGGTAGACTTACTGTGTTAGGCAGGCAGAGCAGATGAGTAGATTAAGCCAGGGAGGTCTCTCAGTCTCAGCGTGACCAGGGTCAGGAAACAGAAAGGGGGAAGGGACAGGGAACTGGTGGTTTTATTGACTGTATCAGTCAATCAAAATGATAACTCGAGGCCCTATTTGCTGGCGGGCGCTCAGGGCTAACGGTCTGGGTGGGTTTAGATTGATCACTTAGTAACTGGACAGCCTTCCATCATTGATTGGTCAATGATGGAAGACTGTCAGTTATTAATTGATACATTTATGAACGCCCATGCATATCGTCACTGTGATGGTGGGCGGCATGCATTAACGGTCAGGGGGCCAGGCCAGGACTCATTGAAGAGAGAGAAGACTCTAAGGTTAGTGTACACAGTGTATAACTATTGTAATTTGATCACACAGGGTGCAGGCAGGGGGCTATAGATACACAGCATTAGTTAATGTAGCGCAAGGGTTATTTTAAAGTGACAGTGTCCCTTTACTAACTTTACTTCATTTTTAATACTATTGAGACTTGAAATGATGATGTACACCTTATATTTATTTGTTTTTGGGTTATACTAATACATTGTTGTGTTTATTTTATTGCAGGATGAAGAAAATATTTGGGGGGGCGTTTGCCCTGACGCCCCAATGGACGGGCCGCCCCTGCTCTGTCCACTTCTTCCCCATGTATTTGTCAGGAACTGAGATTGCTTTTTCGCCATGATCTTCATCTATTTAACGTTGAGAAGCATGCCAGATTTTGCATTCTCTTCTTTCAACCTCATCAATAGGCCCTTTAATTCCTCCTCACTTTCAGTCATCAGAGTAGTATCATCCTCGTATCTATGGTTGTTGATATTTTTCCTAGTCTGGCCTTACGCATGATGTACTCAGCATATAAATTGAATAAAAAGGTGACAATATACAACCTTGTCATACTCCTTTCCCGATCTTGAACCATTTTGTTGTTCCATGTTCAATTCTGACTGTGGCTTCTTTGTCCACATACAGATTTCTCAAGAGGTAGGTAAGGTAATCTGGTACTCCTATCCCTTTAAAAACTTGCCATATTTTGTTGTGATCCATGCAGTGAAAAGCTTTAGAATGGTCTATGAATAATAAATAAATGTTTTTCTGAAACTCTCTTGATTTCTGTATTATGCGGTGGACGTTGGCAATTTGATCTCTTGTGCCTCTTCCTCTGCGGAAATCGTCTCGAATATCTGGTAGCTCCTGGTCCATATATTGTTGGAGTCTAGCTTGTAGGATCTTAAGCATTACCTTGCTGGAATGTGAAATTAGTGCAATTGTTCCATAATTTGAGCACTTTTTGGGACTGCCTTTTTGGGATTGGGATGTAGACTGGTCATTTCCATTCTACTTGTCCTCTCTTTAGTTTTCCAAATTTATTGGCATAAGGCAAGCAACACTTTCACAGCATCATCTTGTAGGATTTTTAATAGTTCGGCTAGGATTCCATCAACTCTATCAGCAACTTTATCAGCAAGGCTTCCTAGGCCCACCTCACTCTCCAAGATGTCTGGCTCCTGCTCACTGGACAAACTATTGAGGTCATCAATGTTGCTAAGATCCTTCCTGTATGCATCTTCTGTGTACTCCTGCCACCTCTTCTCTATCTGATCTGCTTTGGTTAAGTCCCCACCAATTTTGTCTTTTATCATCAAAGATTCCCTTGAGATCCCCAGTTTTCTTGAAGAGATATCTTGACTTCCTCATTCAGTTAATTTCTTCCATCTGATTACATTTCTCGAATGTCTCCTTGTCTGTTCTTGCTATCCTCTGGAATTCAACACTATTTACATAGAACATAAATTGTATTATATCGGGTGGGTATGACCACCCTAAGTGACCTCAGGCAGAGTACAGAGATTATCTTCTGAAAATAGCTTAGCTGTCTTATGAAGTTGTTTCCCTGAGCTAACAAAGTACAGTTTTCCCGCTTGCAATCATTGACCAGAACTGATTTTATTAGAGATGGGTAAGTAGTTTTTTTATAGGGGACTGAAGAAAAGAACAGTCAGGCATTAAACAGGAAACAAACAACCTCACAACTTTAAACCTCCCTCCCTGTTGAGTCTCTTCCATTTCCACTAATTAACCAAGGTACCAAACTCAGAATGTTGATATCAGCAGTGAGGAATTCCCAGACAGGGCCATGGTGCCAGCAAGTGTCATCCCTTATGTTAACTTCCCCCATTATGTGTAAACTGCACATAGGCACATACCCCACCCAGGGTGCAAGCAAGGGAAAAATCATAGGCATTGTGTCTGGTACCATGTCCATTGTCAAAATACACAATAAAAAAAAAATTATGTATGACAACAACAAATCTGGTGAAACGATAACATGGTCATGCCTTACATAGAAACATCTAAAGCAGTATGGAAATTGTTATTTCAAACATGACATTTTATACAGAATATTATTTTTGCTTAAAGCAAAAAAAAAAAGACCTAAAACAAGTTGCAGGGAGTAAAAATTCAGAGTTATGTGAAAAAGTTATGGCACCTAACTTTTATTGCGACAAGACCTCTGTATGTTAGGTGATACAATGTCCAGAACATTATATTTCTTTTGCACTCACGAGTAGTAATATTTCATCACTTATTGCACTAGCACTTTAACATTCACTGTCTGGAGTTATCTTTTCTTCTCACAAAGCTGCAAACGTATCTATGTATATATGAGATATTAACCAAGTATCTATTCATCTTTGGGTTATACGCTTTATATTCAAAGATAATTAGAAATAAAAGGACACAGTGTATTATATTAACATTAGTGACAATAAATTGAATGTATAGACAGATTTATTATAATCAACATTAAGGAAGAAGTTTATTGTGTCATACTTGTTTTTAATATGTTTTAAATATTTTTTTTTAAACACAATAAAAATTATGTTTTAAACTATTTTTTCTGATTTACTTTATCTACTAAATAGAGGAGTTTACCTGGGTTAAAAAGGGTGTCTTTCTTTCCCCTTTAAACAATCTCCAGAAGAACACATAAAAATAATGTAAATCTATAGCTCGACTTGGCTCTTGGTTTAGCTACTTAATCAGATTACAGAAGTCATGTCAGTGACAGAAATGCAACGCATTTAATCTTCTCCAGGTGTGCTCCGAAGTATAAAAGAAACTTTTAGATGCAACTTGTCCTTTAAACTAAAAATAATTAAAATAGACAAACAGTATCCAGTTATTTTATAAAGAATACTAACAACGCAAACAAGTATGTAACATGAGCGGGCAATAAAAGCCATGCTGTTTGAATGACTGAAATAAAAAATATATACATTAATGTTTATAATCATATTTAAATATAGTAATTTCTGTATTATTTTATCTTTAACTAGATCCCTCTATTGTGTGCTTTTGCATTTTAGAGTAACAAACCTACAAGGCACATTCTTTCTGACATTTATTTGAATAACCAAATACACGGGCGCGTGCGTGCAGACAAACACAATGAAGCTCTATTCAAAACGTACAGTATACTAAGCATTGCTATAAAAATATAATGACTATATCCATTATTTGATTATAAACTTGTAATTTTGTGAGGAAACAAGATACAGGGCTAGATACATTAATCTTTGTGTTGAAGGGCCACAATCATCTAAAGCAGTCCCATACTCAATAGTCACTATGATTGCAATGAGGTTGGGAAAAAGATATGAGGCTGTATCTACCTCTATATCCATCCCTCACTTTACTGTTCTCTTGCTGTTCTCCAATGTGCAAGAGCTTAGAATGACAATGATGACTAATTATAAGTATAAACATAAGACATACAACATATTTAATTGATTATATACTATCAATATTGTATATGGTTCATATACTGACCCATCCCAGTGGTCCAAAGAAGCAACACAGCTTTAAAACTGCAATCATCTCAATTATGGTAATAAAGCTTATTTTCTCTTAACAAAAATGTGGATATTAATTTTTAACACTGTGTCCCCAAATATTATTTTTTTCCTGATTGTTTTGTGTTCAAATAATTTCTCCATGTATTGTCTGATTTTTTAAATTTTTCATATTATATGTAATATCATGAGTGATGTCATAGCAGATATCATTATTTATATAATGTGTGTTGTCATGAATTATGTCACCTAAAGTCATACATGATGTCATGTATGAAGTCATCAGAAAAAGCTTTGCAGGGGGAGAGAGTATGTGAAGTACTACCTTAACTTCCCGATTTCCTGTGGTTTTCCAGGCTTAAAGATATATAGAAGTTTCCCTGCTTTTAACTTTTTCTAATCTAACACATGCTACTTATATCAGAAACACACTTTACATTGATTCATTTTATGCACATAAAGATTTATTTTATTAAAAATATATATATTTCACACCCCAGAAATGCTTACATATGCATTTGGTACCTACCAATAGAAATGATGCATTTGGGTGCATATTTTATCCCTATGCTAACCTTCAACAGTACAATGCAGAAATTCACATAGCAATGTCTGATCTCCTCCTTGCGTCCAGCGGAAATAAGGCTATACATGTTTGATGCTTTGCTGCATAAACTGGCTTCCCAGTCATTGAAACAATGTTATAGCTGCCTGTGATTAGCCAAAAACAAATTATACATTTTTTGCTAATTTAGCTAAAGTGTTCAAGGGCATGCCTTCTCAAAATCAAGTGGCAAAAACCTGAAGAAAGGTGCAGGGTAAGTTTGTTAATGTTTATTTTGGGATATTTTCATGCAAAAAATGTTTTAATACAAGACGGATTCTTCCCTATCAGATGCATTCATAATCCAGGAAACGTTAAAATGCCTTTAAGTTGCCCCATACTGCGCTGTACCTTAACTATATTTTAATGCAGTTTTTGCCAATACAGCGTTTTTTTCTCAATTTCATTGTAATTTAATATTTTTAATCAATTAACTTATTAACTTCAAAAGAAAATATTAAAAATGTTTTTACATTTTCTAAATGACTGACATATCAACATACATACGTACACATATAAGCCATGTTTCCTTTGAAGGTCCTAAAAGATGCAGAATACTCTATACAAATAACAACACTGTATTTGCTCTTTTGACAAAATTAAATGTATTTATGCATAGCTAGTATTGCTGGCTATTAAGAATAGCAGAATTAAATGTACAAATAGATATTCTCTCATACACAGAGTAGTATTTGATTAAAGCAGAACCTGCAAATTGAATAAGGGGAGCGTCTGCAAGCTCAGCAGAACAGAAGACATGTTTCCTTTTTGGACTGGAACAATTGCAAAAGCTATCACAAAAAGGGCTTCTAATTAAGATAAACTAGAGCAAAACAAGTTTCTTTTATATGATTTTATTCATAACCCTTTAGTGCAACCATTTTGTATCATTCAGTGCAACCCTTTTGCGTTTCTTTTATGTGATAAAAAGCTGTTTTTTTTAAATGAGTTCACAGGCCAGATATTTTTTTTCCACCAACAGGTCTTTTTTTTTATATTCTACATATATTATATCAGATACAAAATCCTTTATACATCAATTACATTGACGGACATAGTAGATATCATATAAAGGAATACCTCTTTTAACACTGTAGATAGGTTCCAGGCAATAGCAGTGCTAAGCGAAACAGCTCTAAACGGGGCGGTGTAACATGGGGAAGATAAGGATAGAGGAACACGCAACTTCAATTAAAATTTAAACTTTTTGGTTTTATATGAACTACAAAGAAGCAGCAAACATAACACTAACACAAACCGAACATTAGCAGAAAAATAAACTTTAAATTATTGATATTGAAGCTTCTGGGTAATCCTGGAGAAAAAAAACTGTGTTATAGTAAATCAGCCACGTATAGCATTAAAAGGGGTCTGGCAGTAAAAACAGCTCTATAGCGAATCAGCTCTAAAAGGGGTAGCTTTAAGCGGGATATACCTGTATTATAAATAAGTAGTATTATTTACATTACCATAAAAATACTAACACATACATTCAAAAACATAACAAAACATAACACACAAAGTGGAGTTAGCACACTGTTCTATTTTTACTCATATATTATTATTATTATTATTATCTTTATTTATATCGCGCCAACATATTCCGTAGCGCTGTACAGGGGTTTAGTACATGGCAAAAAACAAACTTAACACCTTGTAAAGAATGGAGGGCCCTGTTTTTGAGCTTAAAATCAAATGTACATAGAGCTTGTTTCCAAGGCACTGACACAATATTGAAAACTCGCAAACTTACAATCTAAGGGTTTAGGTGTGATACAAGAGGGTGACAAATGCAAGATGGCAATGGGAAAGTGATTTGTTTAGTCAAGTGGAGGTGTCCATGTGTTGTACTGTAGATTGTGGGTGGGAGTGTTAAGTGGAGTGTGCAGTTGTACATATTAAGGCTGAAGGTGATAAGATTTTTTAAACAGGTGTGTTTTTAGTAATTTTTTTTAAGGTTTTGAGGCAGGAAGATAATCTAATGGAGCAGGGGAAGGAGTTCCAAATAGCAGGCGCAGCATGAGAAAAGTCTTAAAGACGGGAGTGAGAGGAGGTGATGAGAGAGGAGGAAAGAAGAAGGTTGTTAGCAGAACGAAGGGGCCGGTTGGGAGAGTATTTTGAAACAAGAGCAGAGATATAAGGGGGTGCACTGTTGTTGAGGGCTTTATATGTTAGGGTCATGATTTTAAATTTGATTCGGGAAGCTATGGGAAGCCAGTGGAGTAATTGACAGAGGGAGCTGCAGACACTGATCGTTTGGTATTGAAGATGAGTCTAGCAGAGGCGTTCATTATGGATTGGAGGGGAGACAGACGAGAGATGAGTAGGCCAGCAAGGAGGGAATTGCAGTAGTCGAGTCGAGATATGATGAGAGTGTATTAGAATTTTAGCTGTGTCTTGTGTAAGATAATGACGAATTTTGGAGATGTTTTTTAGGTGAAACTGACAAGATTTTGTTATCGATTGGATGTGAGGAATAAAAGAGAGGGCGGGATCCAGTAGAACCCCAAGACAACGGGCCTGGGAGGTGGGAGGGATGATGGCGTTGTCAACAGTGAAAGATATTTTAGGAGTGAAAGCTGTAGTAGAGGGTGGAAAGATTAGGAGTTCAGTCTTAGACATGTTGAGTTTGAGTTGACGGGTAGACATCCAGGAGGATATGCTAGAGAGGCAGTTAAAAACTTGAGAGAGGGGGAAAGATGGGATGCAGATAGGTAGATTTCAGTGTCATCTGCATAGAGATGATGCTGAAATGCAAAGGATTTTATGAGTGTGCCAAGGGAGGAGGTGTAGATGGAGAAGAGGAGGGGGCCTAGGACAGAACCTTGGGGAACGCCAACAGACAGAAATGGAATATATTGATCCCATATATTTCATTAACCCAGAACTTTTAATTAAAAAATATATAATTCAAAATATAATTATTTACTTTACCATGTTAGTACCATATGTGCTAGCAACCAAAATGGAAAAGAGTTTATTAGAAGGTTATTTAGTAATGTATACTTTGCTCACCTGTAATGTTCATATGAATGTTAATTTGTGATTAAAATGTAACATTGTTTAAAAGCAATATGTGCATGATGATTTGAAATATAAAGTTGTTACAATGTTTGTTCACCTCTAAAAATGAATGTTGCCAGACAGTGGGAGTGAACATCCACCATTTTTCCTACACATGAGCAAATATGTTTTAAAAATCCCATGGAAAAAACAACATGTTGTCACCCCAACATTTAACATGTGGCTGGACAGAATTTTCTGAAGACGAGCAAAACATTCCTCATAAAATACAAAACAGATATTTCAAATCAACACAAAGTTCTAAGTTCAGGAAAAATTAGTTTATAATGGAATGTTCAAGAGAACCTTAACTACCACTGTCATTTTTAATGTAAAAAAGTAGAGAAATGGGAATAGCTTTTGACAGAAATTGCTCTATAGACCAATAAAAATATTCAAAACTGGAAGTGATTAAAAAAATTAATTTCCTTATTTTCTTTTTTCTTTTTGAAAAGAGAGCTAAATCAATCCTGTTTTTGTCTCTTCAGTGTTACTGTAATTAATTATTTTTTTTGCCCACGGATATATCTCACAATCACATCCATTGTTTGTTTGTATCTCTTTGTAGGAACCCTATGTTTTTTTTCTCCAGTTACAATAGACACATACAGATGAGTTAAAAAGACAGGAGTTACATATACAGTGAGATCATTACACATGAATGTAGATTTAACAAATTGGGAATACCAACCTGTCAGGACTTGCAAAGTAAATAATATTACTAGAAGGAAAAGCAACATTATAATTAAATCTATAATCAAATTCAATTTATTCTGTCATAAATCTAAGGTGCTTTGTGAACAGGACAGCAGCTTGGATACTTGATAAAAGACCTCTACTGTCTTGTTTCATGTCTTTAAATCTACTGCCACCAGATGTTTTTTGTTCTCCTATACATGGGTTACGTTACAGGCAAAGACAAATTCAATATTAACACATTGCAAAGAATGGAGGGCCCTGTCTTTGAGCTTGGAATCCGGTGTCCATAGTGCTTTCCCCAAAGAATCTTGCAAGATTAAAAATGGACAAACTTACAATCTAAAGATATATGTATATATATATATATATATATATATATATATATATATATATATATTGTATATATTTATATACACATAAGCATTGTGGACTGTGTCTGAGTTCCACAAACTTCACTCAGTTGGTTTGTAATACAATTGAAAAAACATGTAGAACAGTAAACACCCAAACATTAAAATAAAATAGTGAATAAGGATCCACCACCAACTCTGCCCCCTAATATGAGTCTTATGGGGATTTTGAATATTGAGAGACATGTTAGTGTGTTCTGTGGTCTTCACGAAAGATCTTTCATCCGATCCCCTTCCCTACACTAATCAAACATACAGTGCCAATCAGAGACAACTGGATAAATATTTAGTTTACAATAAAATATCTAGTAAAGCATATAACCAGTTTTAACCATTACGCAATAATCCAACTTGAGTTGGATGATAATGCCCCTTGAATATGCTTTTTGTGTTTGTTTTGTGTCTGGTGAGGAGCCTTTGCCTGTTCCTGTCCTTCTCCTGCTACTGCTGAGTTTTGGTAGATACACAAACCTACAAAATTAAAATGAGTGTATAACTATGTGAATATAAAAGCCAGTCATATTTTTATTACATTGTAAACTGTTTTTGCAGAACCACATATTAATGAATGTAGATCTGCAAAAACAGCTTGAAATGTTCAATGTATTACACATGAGTATAAAATACTGGGTGAATAGTTGATAATGTATTTTTGGGAAGGTAACCTTTGGCATGACTGTATTTCTCACTATATCTTTGGAAATTTAAGGACAATGAGTAGAAGTCCCCTCCCCCAACTAGTGACATGGCATGGTGCCCAAATCGATTTTATGTTCTCTGTGATTTAAGTTTCTCCACTATGTTACTGTGTTATAGAGACTATTCAAATTACTATGTTGTTTACTGAGACCTTATCTGCTTATTCTCAGCAACAAGGAGGGATGAGGAGAACATACAGTGAGGGAAAGAAAGTATTTTACCCCTGCTGATTTTGAACGTTGATCAGTCTATAATTTTAATGGTAGGTGTATTTCAACAGTGAGACAGGTCAATGAGTGAAATAAGTATTTGATCCCCTATTAATCAGCAAGATTGCTGGCTCCTGGTGTCTTTTATACAGGTAATGAGCTGAGATTAGGAGCACTTTCTTAAAGGGAGTGCCCCTAATCTCAGCTCGTTACCTGTATAAAAGATACCAGTTCACAGAAGCAATCAATCAATCAGATTCTAAACTCTCCACCATGGCCAAGACCAAAGAGCTGTCCAAGGATGTCAGTGACAAGATTGTAGACCTACACAAGGCTGGAATGGGCTACAAGACTATCGTCAACCAGCTTGGTGAGAAAGTGACAACAGTTGGTGTAATTATTCGCAAATGAAAGAAACACAAAATAACTGCCAGTCTCCCTCGGTCTGATGCTCCATGCAAGATCTCACCTTGTGGAGTTTCAATAATCATGAGAACGGTGAGGAATCAGCCCAGAACTACACTGGGGGATCTTGTTAATGATCTCAAGGCAGCTGGGACCATAGTCACCAAGAAAACAATGTGTAACACACTGCGCCATGAAGGACTGAAATCCTGCAGCACCCGCAAGGTCCCCCTGCTCAAGAAAGCACATGTACAGGCCCATCTGAAGTTTGCCAATGAACATCTGAATGATTCAGAGGCGAACTGGGTGAAAGTGTTGTGGTCAGATGAGACCAAAATCAAGCTCTTTGGCATCAACTCAACTCACCGTGTTTGGAGGAGCAGGAATGCTGCCTATAACCCCAAGAACACCATCCCCACCGTCAAACATGGAGGTGGAAACATTATGCTTTGGGGATGTTTTTTTGCTAAAGGGACAGGATTACTGCACCGCATCAAAGGGACGATGGATGGGGCCGTGTACTGTCAAATCTTGGGTGAGAACCTCCTTCCCTCAGCTACGGCATTGAAAATGGGTCGTGGATGGGTATTCCAGCATGACAATGACCCAAAACACATAGCCAAGGCAACAAAGGAGTGGCTCAATAAGAAGCACATTAAGGTCCTTAATCTAATAGAAAATTTGTGGACGGAGCTGAAGGTTCGAGTTGCCAAACATCAGCCTCGAAACCTTAATGACTTGGAGAGGATCTAAAAAGAGGAGTGGGATAAAAAATCGCTCCTGAGATGTGTGCAAACCTGGTGGCTAACTACAAGAAACGTCTGACCTCTGTGATTGCCAACAAGGGTTTTGCCACAAGTACTAAGTTGAAGGGATCAAATACTTATTTCACTCATTGACCTGCAAATCAATTTATAACTGTTCTGATATGCATTTTTCTTGTTTGTTTTGTTTTTGTATTCTTTCTCTCACTGTTAAAATACAATTATAGACTGATCATTTATTTGTCAGTGGACAAACATTCAAAATCAGTAGGAGATCAAATACTTTTTTCCCCCACTGTAGCACTCCACAGCTGTAAGTAGGTTATTGATTAATGTATGTAATTTAAAATTATCTCAAGTCAAACCACTGCAAAACCAGATGAACATATGGGTCCCCATTCATTTGGCCAAATTGTAATTACTGGAGCCTGTAACATAGCTCATTTTGCTACTCACAATCCATTTGCTAGCTGCAGGTTCAAAATCACTGCTGTTGTAAAAAACGTAACTCCGTTCTCTCTACTCTTTTGATGTTTCAAGCCCGCAAATGTTACCAATTCCAATCCATATACAATTACAACAATTCCGCAAGTGCCCAATTTCCTTCAAACCATTAAATAGCAAATGTATCAAAAATTTCTACGAGTACCAGATAGGAGGTTAAACACCTGTTTGTAACACTGCAAAAGCAAATATACTTTACTTCAAAAGTCTGGGAAAGTAATGAAAGGCATTTTAATTAATTGCACAACAGTCTCAAGCTCCCAAATCTGGAATAAAAAAAAAAGGTATGTTTTAATTAGTGTTTTATCAGTCCCAGGAATCAAGGAGTTAATACATATCAGGCCGACCACATTGACTAGAACAGTTTCTTCAATAATTTTTATTGATTTCTACATTTCTGGATTGCGAGTACGATTGCATATTGGACTTCTAAACATAAGTGATTGTAGTTTAAACTCCATGTTTTACTGACGTCATGATGACGGTCTCATTTACAATTGGCTCTGTCTAAATTGTAACTTACGGGCTTGCTTAATTGATTATGATCATGCCCTGAAATGCTTTGTACAGGTTCATGGTTTACAGTTTTAGGCTTTAGCTCTGTAATTGCGGACTTGAAAATTGAATACAGTCGGAATTGTAACAAATGTCTAACCCATAGACATGCGGCCTGTATGAAGGTAATTACGGGCTTGCAATTGAATGGGGGCATTAGTGTATCATTTGTAGTATCACTCTGTTCAAAATGTTATGGATCTCAAACCTCCAGATGTGCACTAGAAAGTAATCAGACAGTCCTTAGATCTAAAAGATTGAGGGCCCTTGTTATATAAAAAAAAACTTGGCTAATGGGACCTGGGATTTTCTGTACAGGATGATAATTTGTAACATTTTATCAGAGTATGGTATTATAATTTTGAAAAGCAGTCTATGATCATTGATTTTTAAGAAACATAGAATTGATGACGGATAAGAAGCAACAAGGCTGATCTGTCCATTGTATCTACAAAATCAATTTTCTTATTTAAGCCTCAGGATAGCCTTATGGTTATCACAGGCACCCTTAAATCCCTTAACTATATTTGACTCTACCATTCTCACTGGAAAGCTGTTTTAATATTAAAATGTCTTGCATTGTTCAAAATAGTATAGATAAGTTGAGACAATAGAGTCCCTTTAAAAGGTAACCATTATTTGAAGCTCTAGTAAGGAATCGTAAAGATACAGGTCATTTCTATATTGTGTAAGGCTGACAATCCTTTCGTTGCTGTGAATTGAGAATAAAAAAGTAATTCAGTCAGGTGCATAAGTGGAGAAATTAGCCCTCTTGCAACTATTAGCAAAAGGAAATCTTCAAAAAGTGATCCTCATAAATATAAAGGCAATTAAAACCATTAGAAATATATTACAATAAAAATATTGTAATAAATAACAGGTAAGTAAAGTCTAGTCAATAAAATGCACTTATATAATTATGTTACATTACTGTACTGAATATAAATAATACTATTATTTAAAGGGATTGTGTTATTTTATTAAGCAATTGGGAGCTTTGCAACACAATAAAAGTGGAAAACATAAAAATGTATTTAACTGCAATGAATTTTTGTGAAGTGTTTGAGAAATGTGAAATTCTTTTTTTAATTAATTGAGAACAATTATATTAATTGTGTAGCTCTTATCTTTTATCGTGCCCAAACTTGGAAAGCTCTCAGAGCCATCAGAAAACTTGGGACCCAGTATAAATGTAACAACAGGCCCCCAAACCAGCACTTTCATTTCAACCCAATTTTCCAGGTATCGTGCATCTCTATCTCTTTAAAAAAATATCTCCACTATTCACTGTTTCTTATTATTGCACTATTCACATATTTATATCCTATATCCACTCATAGTACAGTAGGCATGGTAACCATTTTGCTCTCAGTGTCTAAGTTGTTTTTCTGTGACAGTCAGAGACTAGCACAGAAAGTGTCTGGAAATCCTTTTTGCATGTCTTCACCATTTCTTGTTATCAGTCCTAACAGCCAACCCCAGATTGAGAGCCTCTGATTTTCTTTTAGCTTATGCAAATGTCTCTTTGGCTTAGTCTCTCTAAGGGTGATAGGGAGCTCCAGGCATGGACTCCTTGCTAACTGTACCTTAGCAGGTTCAGCTACACCCCACTGACAAGGCCCAAGAAAGGCTGAAAAGTATGTCTAGGGTTTGCTGTTTCTCCTGTTTGGGGTAGAATTGCCTGGTATTTCGGGTCTGGATCACTATTTAGAGCAAGACCAGACTGACATACTACAGGATAATTCTCTCTGTGAAGGGCACAATTGAGCTAAAAAAGGCTGCCCTTTGAGTAGGTGACCAGGTCTATAGAACAAACTTAGAGCCCAAATCAATTGAGCAATTGTAAGTTACTGGAGCCTGTAAGTTAAATTGCTATTCAATTGGCGTCGTTTTCGGGGCTACAAATAGTTTACGGGTTATGGCTTTGAAAATTCTGTGGAACTTACAGCCTCCCGAAGCCTTTGATCTTTCCAGTCCGTAAGAGTTACGATGGCTAAAATCGCAAATCACTATTCAATTGCTACTAAAGAGGACCCGTAAGGGGATTTAACCCCTGTCCGTAGCACTGTAAATGCAAATACAAAATCAATACTGCACTGTAAGTAAAGGGAAAAGCGATGAAAGACATTAGTCTCAAGATCGCAAATCGGCAATGTTTGGCATTTAGGGGTTATATCGATCTCGGTAAGCAATGAGTTAATACATATCAGGCCACCCACATGGACTATAACAGTTTTGGCATTCATTTACATTATTTTGTATTTTGTGGGTTTTGCGAGGCTGATCGCATTTCGGACACCCAAAAGCTAAGTTATTGACATGTAACCTCAATGTTTTATTGCCGTAATGATGGCGGTCTCATTTACTATTGGCTGTTTCTAAATGGGTGGTTACGGTCTTGCTTAATTGACCATGTTCCCGCCCTGAAGTGCTATGTACGAGTGCATGGTTTATGGTTTGGGCGTTCGTCCCGTAACTTGCTCTATTCAATAGCACTGGAATTGTAGCAGAGTTCAAGCCCGCAGCATGCCCGCAGACATACAATCAGGCTCTTACTTAGGTGTTTGTACTGAGATTTAGCTCCTCTGGTTTTCTTTTGATTTTAAGAAAGCATCAACTAAGTAAATTTGTAGTCTTGCTAGCTTTTTGTAGTATTAAGTCCAGCTGGTAAAATAAATTGTTTTAAAAATATTGAGGATATCCCTCTAAAAGTGAAAAGGTTAATCATGTAGTATTTTTCTAATTCAGGATACCCCCTCCCCTCCCTTGTAAATCTGCTGTAAACAGCAACACTGTTCTTAAGTTATATTTTGTGGCTTCACATGTGTTATATATGTTATATGGTCTATGTTTGTAGAAAAATTAGACAAATTGAAAATAAGTGGGCTAAAAGTGAACTCATTGTCTGTGGAAAGTGAGTCGCTCATTTATTAATACATAGAGTAATATTAAAATGTAACTTTCATTTCAGATATCTGAAAAAAAAATTGAATGTTGTGTGGTTAATTATTTATTATTGATATAAAATGGTGGAATAAAAACAAAAGAATGACAGAGTGGACACAAGGGTATTACATAAAAAAACTGGGAGAAGAAAATATATTTTTCTCGTGTTTGTCTCGTACCTTGTTTGTTTTTTACTTCTGTCACTTTGCCAGTGCCCAGAAAAAGAAGACAACACAGAGTGAAGCCTAGGTCGAGGCTTGCCGTGATTGTATGATGAGAGAAAGTCTCTACCAAGTGTCTATTCTGATGACAAAAGATAAAGATAGATGACAGATCTGGTACAGGATTTGTTAAATAAAAGACAAAGCCCAGGCAGAAGTCTTGCTGTTATTCTGCACACTAAAACAGGGTGGGGGAGGCCAAACTCTGGTTCACTGACATGCATGTATCTGCTGACAAGAAAAAAGATGTAAGAACTGTGGAAGTAAATCACATACTCCTTACTCTGTTCCTAGAAATCTGCACCCGCTAGACTGTTGTCTTGACCAGAGGATCTTGTCGTATTCAATAGAATTCTGATTTTTTTGGAGTGCATAACCTCATAGGGGCCTGGATTTGTGAGACTGGGTTGTGTGGAGAGTGCACTAGCTTGTATATATATTGTTTGTCATTTTTCACTTTTTCTATTCTGTCTACTTTTGTCCTATGCTTTAGTCTCTCACACTGCATACACCTTTGTTCTGTCAACTTGCTAGGATATAGAATCTATTAACATATGATAAGTAAGAGTAATTATGGAGAGAGTGTCTTGCATAAACCTGGGTTGTTGATAATTTCAGTGCATAGTTACACTCCAGGGGTCTTGTGCAATGGTTAGTGATAGTTATTGGTTATTAATCCCCTACATCATCAAAATGCCCATTGAGAACAAGAGACGGGTATGGGGGAGATTGGCGCCATGATTGGTTAACTGATGTCTGTTACTTAACATTACCATTGTTGGTATTTGTTTCAGTTTTATTTGTTCTCAGGGAAAGACTGTTGTACCTATATTAATGGACATAATACTGCTATTTAGACAGACCATGATAATATTAGTGAAACCCAACAATTTATTCATATGCTCTCCTCTAACTCCTCTGATCTTTGTTCCTGGTTGGATGACTGCTTTAATTTGTGGCCTACATGCATTTTCCTTTGCTGTTTAACGGCCCTTACTAATCACTGTGCAAATTCACCCAGACTTTGGTTTTCTAGACTTTATTTTTTTCCTCCTAATAAAGAGGATTGCCACTACCTTGGACAAGAACACTTCGTGCTCCATGTTTTTTTTTAAGGAATCAAGGCCTTTAGGGCAGGAGTTGCAGTTTGTGGCAGGCTAGAGACATTTGGAGCTCGAGTGCCAGGCACGATGGATCTATATGGCAGGAACTGCAGTCCATTGGAGGCTGAAACAATATGGATAGGCGATACCATCCAAGATAGGCAATAACAATGTGGGTATGAGCTGCAATCAAAGGCAGGCAGAAGCAATTTGGGCAGGAGCTGCAGTCCAAGGCAGGCTGGAGGAGGACAAAAAGAAAATTAGTCAGGACAAGCCAAGATCAGAAAACCATAGATCAGATTAGAGAAGTATATAAAATAGTATAGAAGACAAAGCCATAAAACAGAAGCAAGTGTAAAATCAAACAAGGAGTGTATACTGATAGGAACAATGCTGAGTCTGGAAAAAAAACAAATGATTGCGCCCTGTGTGTGTCCTAAAGAAAATAGGTAAATGCGTAGATGATAAATTACTTTTGATTGCAGTCAAGGTTGATCAGGTAATCTGTAGTTAAAATTTTTATCATTCTCCTCCTGCTTTGCTAGTAGATCCAAATGGCATATCAGCAGAGCATGAGACTCCTGACAGAACTACCCAGGTTCAAGACATACAATCACTGTGAATGACTGCACCACTTCTAAACATCACCATTCCTACAAAATCATACACTCAATCCTTATCAATAACCTTTCACAGATCCTCTAACTCAACACCGTTCAAATGCTTTGCAAAACTCTAGCTGGAAATTTGATATATAGATAGCATTTACAATTTACATTTCAACCTGCATTGAACCCTCCAACAGATATGTTTTACCTCCCCTTTTATTTGATACCCAAAGGACTGGAGCAGATCTACCCATAATGTTGTTCTGAAATTTGATACAGATCAGTCTTTTTGCTAATCTCCAAAATTCAAATGTATGTTTTGAAGGCTACATTAAATTTTTGTCTTGATGTACTCAATAGGTTATAACATAAATAGATGAAACTTTAATGCTTGACCATCCTTATTTTTATGTTTTCCAAATAGGTCATTACAACCAGTAGTTTAAGAGCCATAATTCAACAAAAATAAATGTGAGATATTTTATTAAGTGTGGTAACTAGAGATGTCCCGAATAGTTTGCCGGCGGACTGTTCCCGGCGACCATAGCATGTTCGCGTTCGCGGCGAACTGCGAACATATGCGATATTCGACCCCTATACTTTATCATTGAGCAAACTTTGACCCTGCATGTCACAGTCAGCAGACACATTCCAGCCAATCAGCAGCATACACTCCCTTCCAGAGCCTTCTAACTCATGGACAGCAGCCATTTTGGAATCATAACTAACTTGCAGTCTTACTGAGAGGAGGCTGAGTGTAGGTAATACTGCATCAATAGGGAAAACCATAGCTAGACTACTGTACACAGTGTGCAATACAGTCCTGAAGGACTCTTTTGATCTCTGCTGCAAGGACACCCCTGTGTCTCTTCCCCCCCTTATCATCATCCTCCCCTCACCTTAGCACCCAACCCTAACACCCCTCACACTTATCCCTAACACCTAACACCCCTTACACTTATCCCTAACACCCCTCACCCTAACCCTAACACCCCTCACACTTATCCATAACACATAGTCATAACACCTAACCCCAACACCCCTTACACTTATCCCTAACACCCCTCACCTTAACCCTAACACCCCTTACACTTATCCCTAACACCCCTAACCCTAACACCCCTCACACTTATCCCTAACAGCCCTCACCCTAACCCTAACACCCTTCACACTTATCCCTAACACCCCTCATCCTATCCCTAACACCCCTCACACTTATCCTTAACACCTAACCCTAACACCCCTTACACTTATCCCTAACACCCCTCACCCTAACCCTAACACCCCTCACACTTATCCCTAACACCCCTCACCCTAACCCTAACACCCCTCACTTTATCCCTAACACCTAACCCTAACACCTAACCCTAACACCCCTTACACTTATCCCTAACACCCCTCACCCTAACACCTAACCCCTCACCCTTATCCCTAAAACCCCTTACCCTAACACCCCTCACACTTATTCCTGTGTCTCTTCCCTTCATTATCATCAAGGGAGGGGGGAGGATGATGAGGGAGGGGGGAAGAGACACAGGGGAGGATGATGAGGGAGGGGGGAAACATACACAGGGGAGGATGTTGAGGGAGGGGGGAAAGAGATACAGGGGAGGATGATGAGGGAGGTGGGAGGATGATGAGGGAGGGGGGATGAGACACAGGGGAGGGTGATGAGGGAGGGGGGAAAGAGACACAGGGTAGGATGATGAGGGAGGGGGGAAGAGACACAGGGGAGGATGATGAGGGAGGGGGTAAAAAGATACAGGGGAGGATGATGAGGGAGGGGGTAAAGAGATACAGGGGAGGATGATGAGGGAGGTGGGAGGATGATGAGGGAGGGGGGATGAGACACAGGGGAGGGTGATGAGGAATGGGGCAAAGAGACACAGGGGAGGATGATGAGGGAGGGGGAGGATGATGATGGAGGGGGAAAGAGACACAGGGGAGGCTGATGAGGGAGAGGGTAAAAAGATACAGGGGAGGATGATGATGGAGGGGTAAGGAGATACAGGGGAGGGTGATGAGGAAGGGGGAAAGACACATAGGGCAGTATAATGAGGGAGGGGGGGAAGAGACACAGGGGAAGATGATGAGGAAGGGGGGAAAGAGACACAGGGGAGGATGATGAGGGAGGGGGGAAGAGACATAGGGGAAGATGATGAGAGAGGGGGAAAAGAGACACAGGGGAGCATGATGAGGGACGGGGGAAAGAGATACAGGGGAGGATGATGAGGGAGGTGGGAGGATGATGAGGGAGGGGGGATGAGACACAGGGGAGGGTGATGAGGAAGGGGGCAAAGAGACACAGGGGAGGATGATGAGGGAGGGGGGTAAAGAGATACAGGGGAGGATGATGAGGGAGGGGGGATGAGACACAGGGGAGGGTGATGAGGAAGGGGGCAAAGAGACACAGGGGAGGATGATGAGGGAGGGGGTAAAGAGATACAGGGGAGGATGATGAGGGAGGGGGAGGATGATGATGGAGGGGGAAAGAGACACAGGGGAGGATGATGATGGAGGGGGTAAAAAGATACAGGGGAGGATGATGAGGGAGGGGTAAAGAGATACAGGGGAGGGTGATGAGGAAGGGGGAAAGAGACACAGGTCAGGATGATGAGGGAGGGGGGGAAGAGACACAGGGGAAGATGATGAGGAAGGGGGGAAAGAGACACAGGGGAGGATGATGAGGGAGGGGGAAGAGACACAGGGGAAGATGATGAGAGAGGGGGAAAAGAGACACAGGGGAGGATGATGAGGGACGGGGGAAAGAGATACAGGGGAGGATGATGAGGGAGGTGGAGGATGATGAGGGAGGGGGGATGAGACACAGGGGAGGATGATGATGGAGGGGGATGAGACACAGGGGAGGGTGATGAGGAAGGGGGCAAAGAGACACAGGGGAGGATGATGAGGGAAGAGGTAAAGAGATACAGGGGAGGATGATGAGGGAGGGGGGATGAGACACAGGGGAGGATGATGATGGAGGGGGGAAGAGACACAGGGGAGGATGATGAGGGAGGGGGTAAAGAGATACAGGGGAGGATGATGAGGGAGGGGTAAAGAGATACAGGGGAGGGTGATGAGGAAGGGGGGAAAGAGACACACGGCAGGATGATGAGGGAGGGGGGGAAGAGACACAGGGGAAGATGATGAGAAGGGGGGAAAGAGACACAGGGGAGGATGATGAGGGAGGGGGGGAAGAGACACAGGGGAAGATGATGAGGGAGGGGGAAAAGAGACACAGGGGAGGATGATAAGGGAGGGGGGAAAGAGATACAGGGGAGGATGATGAGGGAGGTGGGAGGATGATGAGGGAAGGGGGATGAGACACAGGGGAGGGTGATGAGGAAGGGGGCAAAGAGACACAGGGGAGGATGATGAGGGAGGGGGTAAAGAGATACAGGGGAGGATGATGAGGGAGGGGGGATGAGACACAGGGGAGGGTGATGAGGAAGGGGGGGAAAGAGACACAGGGGAGGATGATGAGGGAGGGGGGAAAGAGACACAGGGGAAGATGATGAGGGAGGGGGAAAAGAGACACAGGGGAGGATGATGAGGAAGGGGGGAAAGAGACACAGGGCAGGATGATGATGGAGGGGGGGAAAAGATACAGGGGAGGGTGATGAGGAAGGGGGGAAAGAGACACAGGGCAGGATGATGAGGGAGGGGGGAAGAGACACAGGGGAAGATGATGAGGAAGGGGGAAAGAGACACAGGGGAGGATGATGATGGAGGGGGGAAGAGACACAGGGGAGGATGATGAGGGAGGGGTTAAAGAGATACATGGGGAGGTTGATGAGGGAGGGGTAAAGAGATACAGGGATGGTTGATGAGGAAGGAGCGAAAGAGACACAGGGCAGGATGATGAGGGAGGGGGGAAGAGACACAGGGGAAGAGGATGAGGGAGGGGGGAAAAAGACACAGTGGAGGATGATGAGGGAGGGGGAAAGAGACACAGGGGAGGATGATGATGAAGGGGGGAAGAGACACAGGGGAGGATGATGAGGGAGGGGGTAAAGAGATACAGGGGGAGGATGATGATGGAGGGGGGAAAAGACACAGGGGAGGATGATGAGGGAGGGGGTAAAGAGATACAGGGGAGGATGATGAGGGAGGTGGGAGGATGATGAGGGAGGGGGGATGAGACACAGGGGAGGGTGATGAGGAAGGGGGGAAAGAGACAAAGGAGAGGATGATGAGGGAGGGGGATGTTAGGTTATTTATGCCCTTTATGGATTAAAACCAGACTCTGCATCAACTATGTAATTTTCCGTGGGAGTTTTGACATGGATCCCCCTCCGGCATGCCACAGTCCAGGTGTTAGTCCCCTTAAAACAACTTTTCCATCACTATTGTGGCCAGAAAGAGTCCCTGTGGGTTTTAAGATCTGCCTGCCCATTGAAGACTATGGCGGTTCGCCGGGTTCGCCGGTTCGCGAACATTTGCGGCGGTTCGCGTTCGAGGTTCGCGAACTGAAAATTTTATGTTTGCGACATCACTAGTGGTAACTTATGAAAATGTTAAGTTCATAGAAATGTTCAAAAATTATATTTGAATGTGAAACTCACACTTTAAACTTATATAGCTCCAATTTTTTGTGTCTTTTTTCTTATCTCCTGAATTAATTTAACAATAAAGTTAAATTCTGTTGTGGGCCATCGAAACAGGTAACAGAGGTCTACTTGATGAATGGCTTATAGCAATGCGGACTATGGGATGGGTCATTGTCACATTTAGCCAGCCATACCAGATCTTTTCTTAGCTTTTAAGCAATCAGTTTCCCCTCAAGCAGAACTGCATATCTCTTCCTCCCCGTGTCTATTAAGGGTATGGCCAATTCTGCCAGTGTGCTGGTCCAGTTTTTAACTGTTTTTGTTAACTGTATCTCCTCCTACCTATATATTAGGGGGGCATGACCAGTTCTTCCTGGATGTTGGACTTAAAAAAAAAAAGGTTTTGATTTAGAATCAGCATACTAAGGACAGGGCAGCTGCAAAGCATGTTACAATGGAGCTGTTATCTCTGTGAAGGCAATGGGAGCAGAGCTAAAGACTGAGGACTACTTCCAAGCTCCATGATACTCCAATACACAGGCAGAGCTGGCCATAACCCTGATAGACAAAAGTAGGAGGAGAAACGCAGCCTTGCTTGAGGTGAAAAATGTCTGTTTAAAAGCTAAGAAAATATGTTATGTTTTATTTATTTTACACTGCATAAGTTGTTTAATAGCTGATGTCCAGCAAACAAGCATATAACCCTTACTAAAGTGATGCTTTAATAAAATAGTAGTTTTATAATTAATGCTGTAAACTGCTTTGGTTAATGAAACTACCTAGGCCCAGCCCCCCCCATGGTCCTCTTTTGAAGGAATGATGCCATATTTAACAACAAATTCCTCTTTTTTAGACTGAGGTTCCTGAGGCACTTAAAGGACTATGATAGATTAGCAAATTGTATTGTTTGTGAAGTATGCAACAAACTAACAATATCAGCTGTATAACCCATGGACATAAACTCATTTGCAGATACAATCTACATTTTAGAATAATCTGAAAGTCCATGGAGTCAAGTCAACAAATCTGCTAAATAGATAATAACATTTAGTAGAACATACCACCTCAGGCACCAAACCAGCAGGAAGAGATGAAATAAACAACATGGAATCCCCCAGTGTCAAGCAGTCTGCTAAAAATGATTTTACATAAGTATTCTTGGATTTTTCCACATTTTGAAGTGTTATAACCTGAAATTAAAATGTATTTAATTGGCATTTTTGATTTGCTTTAAATACTTGACATTTTCTTGATGCAAACTATATTATTGTGACATAGTAGTTAATTAACAAAAAATAGATATTTGTGCATTACACAAGTATTTACAATATTTGCTGCAATTACAGGTGTGTCTTTTAATTAGATGTCTACTGACATTGTATATCTGTAGACTGCAACTTTTACCCATTCTTCTTGGCAGAATTGATTCCACAGATTCTTAATTGGTTTGAGGGCTGGTTTGGGGTCCTATTTCCTGATAAACATTTGGACTAAATTGTTTGATGGAGAAATTTCAATTCTTCAGGGAGCTATAACTGAAATAATTCCTGGACAGATTGATCCCCATCTCACAGTCAGATTTATTTGCTGCACAATAACTATGTCAACCAGCAAGTGGGGATTTGGGCAGCCATACTGTGTGCGAGTTTCTATTTGAATTATGTTTGGCACACCATGAAGAATGTAGAGAATTGATCATATTGAGAAATGAAGTGTGAAACTATGACTTAGAAAGAACAGATAGAACGTACAGGCATGAGATAAGGTCATTAAAGTGTAGGTGTATGGATGAAAGGGTTAACCACAAAACAACTTTAACAAGATATCAATCACCTACAGTGAGTTATTTGAGGAACAGAGAAGAGATCATCTAGCCAAGGGGAATAAGTTTCTATAACATTTTTATTTTGCTGACTTAGAGAGAATTTTAACTCTCACTATCTGCTCCTTCAAGGTGGCTTAATATGAACCTAGTTCAAACGTACCCCAGCAGAATCATGTAGTTCCTGTTCTCTGTGGCATAAAAGAAGACTTCTGAAGATGTACAGGCAGAGAATACTGCATACAGGTTACAAGTGGCCCATGGCAAGACCACTCCCCAAGTCAGGATACAACACACAGAAATAGTCTCACACTCTGGATATGTGAAAACTATCACTCAACCCTTATGGAATGATCAAAATAACATATTTATACTCTCCAATACCACACCCTTGTGTACATTTGTGTATGTGTGATGTCAGCCCATCTGGCTTGCAACCTTGGGCTATCAAAGCTCTTGAGATCAAATCCACCAGATATCTATAGCTGGCTAGTGAAAAAAACCTTTATGTTAAACTCAAGTGTTTTTTTAGGACTACTTGAAGTACATACATCTGTCTTGACCCAAGGTCTGAATGTGTGAGTGTGCAATGATCTGCAGATAACTTCTATGCAGAGCATTTTTACCAATTCCACATATGTTCTATAAAGAAAATTTCCTCTTATCACATATATAGTTATGAGCAGGCGGGCTGTTGCTAAGGCTTGCAGGCTCGCGCAGATGCATTCATAATCCAGCAAATTTACATATCCCTTTAAAAAATATACATGCCAAGCATCCATATACCAAGTACAAGTAGTATTGCATTTCTAATATCACCAGTTACCATTAGAATGTTTTAAATATTTTGGTCCATTTACTCACAACTGATGTCACTGTAAAAAGAATTCAGAAAACATGCATTACTGAGTAGATTAGTAGTATGACAGAAGATACCTTTGATAAATTTGAGGATGTGTGAGGTCAATTATAAATCACTGCAGTAATATTTATTCTATATTCTGTGGTGAAACCCAACAATTGCTAAAATTTTTGAAACCCAACAAGCAATTTGAAATGCTTGAAATTTGAGACATAATGGTTGATTCAATGTATATAATATGCTTGTGTACCAGTTTAAGTGGGTAGTGCTGGGAGGGGACAAAACACATTAGGATCAAATAGGATTTTATGACCTGAATATTGTGAGCAACCCATTAACTAAAACTCTTCATAGCAACATTTTATATATATAATTTCATCAAACAAAGGTTGACTCACAATATGTGTAGTGCAGAGCACTTAAATATGTTGTATATTTACATTTACTATATTACATTTACTTATCTAAGAACAAAGAAACATATATATATATATATATATATACTGTCTGTAAATAAATGATTGTTGTGTACCTCCTCAGAAAATCTAATACACAAGCTAGGAACCAACCCCACAGTAATGAGAGGCTGTAACCTTGAAATAGCTGTACGTGGGCAGGATTCCTGGCTTGTGTATAATCCTTCCCGAGCTATGCTTGAAGCTGTGCAATACATATATATATATATATATATATATATATACTAGCGAATTGCCCATCAAAAAATGACGGCAATGAAATTGTAAGTGAGCTAATGGTGTTTGGTGTATATAATGTGGCTGATTTAGCGCCCTTCGTTTTCTATGCTGTGCACCTTTTTCGGAATATCCGTAGCTGTTTGGTGGTGTTTTGCGTTTTTATAGTGATGTTTTGCGTGTTTAGGGACCTTTAGCCTCGTTTTCGTTTTGTTCGGCTGCCATTTTTTCTCTCGCTTAGGTGATTTTCGGGTCTCTAAACTCCGAAATTTGTGCTTAAATGGAGGTGTAACTTCACTTCCAGAGGTCCTCGGTGCCCCCCCTTGCTGTGAATAACCTTTTTATGTGTTTGTTGTTTGTATTTATTGTGTTTGTAATGTTCTTCGGGTCGCGCGGATTGCGTCCTTGTTTTTTAATCTTGTAGGTGTTTTTCGGCAAATACGTTGGTGTTTGGTGGTGTTTTGCGTCTTTAGACTGCTGTAGCCTCGTTTTCTTTTTTTTCGGCGGCCATTTTTTCTCTCGCTTAGAGGATTTTTTAGTGTCTAAACTCTTTTAATTTGAGTTAAATTGAGGTGTAACTTTAGTTTTCGAGGTCCTGGATGCTCCCTCTTCCTGTAAGTAAGCTTTTTATGTATTTGTTGTGTGTATTCGTTGTATTTTTCATGTTTTCATGTGCGCGTGTTGCGGGCGATTTTTGCGAGGTCGTAATGGGTCGTAACGTGTCTCGTATTTTCTTGCGTAACGACGTCCTTGTTACGTAAGAAAACGTGTCTCGTATTTTCTTGCTTTTGCTCCTTGCCAGCAACTGCGGCCCTCGCTTCGCGAGCCTTCAAGCGTTAGCAACAGCTCGCATGCTCACAACTATATATGTGATATATATACAGTAGATTATAATATAAGCTCTCGTGAACAGTGATACACAGGGGGTTGATAAAGCAACAGCCACATAACATAAAACATGAGTTAAACTTTGAAGTAGATAAATCCCAATTACAGATGTAGCTGCAAGTTGAGTTATATTAAATTGATTGCCAATCAGAAGTATTTGTCAGCTATAAAAGAGATCTGACAATTCGCACTTTGATATGTGAGTTTGAAAGCAACATGATTTCCAGACAGTCCAAATAATAGAAGCCTAAATTGCTAAAATATTTAATATTGTCATGGATAACAGTCTCAAAAATAATGAAAGCATATGACAAAGATGGACGAACTGCTTCAGCAAAGAAAAGCAGTGGTTACAAGTGGACAGGGATATTCGCCAAATGCCGCAGGATAATTACAACATTTCATAAAAATACAGCCACAGAAGTGAACCAGCATCTCTGTGAGTCTCAACAAAATTCTACATTGTGAACTTAACAAAGCTGGAATTTATGGAATAATTATCATTCGGAAGCCATCAAGACAACGCACAAATAAGTATAACCTGGTATAAGGATAACAAAACTTGGACCCTAGAGCAATGGGAAAAAAAGTAATACATTTCCTAATTGCTACATGTGGACAGGTTTACGTTTTAAGAAATCCAAAGGACGCAATTAAATCACAATGTCTGTTGTCTACTGATAAACATGGTTGAGGATCCATAATGGTATGGATAGCCACCTCGTGGGAGTCATTAGGTCGGATAACTACTCTGCATGATGATATAATAGCCAAGGAATATGAGGCCATTTTCACAAGACCAGATGCACCATATGGTGCAAACACAGTTTCCTCATGATATTCAAGAGTGGTTTCATTAACACCAGAATAAAGTCAGATTTCTTCCATATCCTCCCCAATCACCAAATCTAAATCTACTGAACCTTGGGATATTCTTGGATAGAATATTTCCCCCTCCTTCATTCCTCAAAGAACTAGAGACTTGGGACACTATCACACTACACACAGTTCAGGAATTTCATGACTGTAGTTGAACCCTAGGTGCTGTTATTTGTACATGGATATTCACAATTTTGCGACTAAACTAAATGTACACATAACTTTACAAAAGTGTTGGTGATGGTGAAGTTTGTTTGTGAAGCAAAAATTTACATAAACATGAGGTTCAGAGAGAGAATTATATTCACTTATCTGAGATAGTTCATCAAATGTTCTTGCTCTCTTTGATCGATTGTTTGTGTTTATGGCAAGGGCAGGGTGAATTTGAGGGGCATATAGTGATATCAAAGGAAAGTAGATAATGATCGGGTACAGCAGAATAAATGTCTTGATCAACCTACAGCCTAGGACTAGTTGTTGTCCTACATGGAAAGTCATTGTGCCAGGAGCAGTTTTAAGCTTAAAAACGAAATGCTGCAGAGTGGCCACCAGGTGGGGTCCGCTTGAAACTACAGTACAGTAAGACTTATCTCTGATCACTTTCTCATCCTCTGCGTTTCCTGAGCTTGTCACATCTTACCACTGGGATTTTTGACCATTCCTCCTTGCAAAACTGCTCCAGCTCCTTCAGGTTGGATGGTTTGTGCAATCTTTAAGTCTGACCACAGATTTTCTATTGGATTGAGGTCTGGGCTTTGTCTAGGCCATTCCAACACATTTACATGTTTCCCCTTAAACCACTCAAGTGTTGCTTTAGCAGTGTGTTTGGGGTCATTGTCCTGCTGGAAGGTGGACCTCCGTCCTAGCCTCAAATCACGCACAGAGTGGTACAGGTTTTGCTCAAGAATATCCCTGTATTTAGCACCATCCATCTTTACCTCAACTCTGACCAGTTTCTTAGTCCTCGCTTCTGAGATGGGATGGTGTTCTTTGGGTAATGTGATGTGTTGGGTTTGCGCCAGACATAGCGTTTTCTTTGATGCTGAAAAGTTCAATTTTAGTCTCATCCGACCAGAGCACCTTTCTCTATACATTTTGGGAGTCTCCCACATGCCTTTTTGCAAACTCATAACGTGCCATTTTGTTTTTTATTGAAAGTAATGTCTTTCTTCTGGCCACTCTGCCATAAAGCCCAACTCTATGGAGTGTACGGCTTATTGTCGTCGTATGTACAGATACTGTGGAACTTTACAGCTCCTTGAGGGATTACGGTACCTTAGGACTCTGTGCTGCCTCTCTGATTAATGCCCTCCCTCTCCGGTTCATGAGTTTTGGTGCGCGGACGTCTCTTGGCAGGTTTGCTGTTGTGACATGTTCTTTCCATTTGGTTATGATAGATTTGATGGAGCTCCTGGGGATCACCAAAGATTTGGATATTTTTTTATAACCTAACCCTGACTTCTCAACAACATTGTCCCTTACTTGTTTGGAGAGTTCCTTGGTCTTCTAGGAAGTGTTTGGTTAATGACACCTCTTGCTTAGGTGTTGCAGCCTCAGGGGCCTTTCAAAAAAGGTGTGTATATGTAATGACAGATCATGTGACACTTAGATTGCACACAGGTGGACATCATTTCACTAATTATGTGACTTCTGAAGGTAATTGGTTGCACCAGAGCTTTTTATGGGCTTCATAGCTAAGGGGTGAATACATTTGCACATGCCAATTTTCTGTTTTCTATTTCTAAAAAGTAATTTTATGTATATATTTTTCTCATTTCACTTCACCAACTTAGGCTATTGTGTTCTGATCCATCACATAAAATTCAGATTAAAAAAACATTGAACTTAAGGCTGTAATGTAACAAAATAGGTAAAAAGTCAAGGGGTAAATACTTTTGCAAGGCACTGTATGTCTATAGTGTCTATACTGTCTATAATGTCTATAGTGTCTATGTCTATACTCCCAGGTATCTTGGCATTACCCCCCGTGCTGTGTGTGTTTTTTTATTTCCTTTTTTTTTGTCTTGGGCTTGCGATGAGCGCCAAGGGCGATTATTGCAAAGCACGAAAGTTGTGGGTTGACAAGCCTTGCAATGAGCGTCAAAGCAAAGCCCGTACAGTACATGGAGGGAGAGGCTCGCAATGAACGAAGAGCACCGAAGGTCCAGCATTCCCAGCCTTTAAATTTTATTCCCATCATTTTTGACGGGCAAGTAGCTAGTAGCATATATAATAATCGGAAGGTGGAGCAAAAGCATCTTCAAACTGTGCTGCAGACAGAGGACCTTCGCACAGGCTTGAAAACATATATATATCTATAGTGTAATGTAGGACCCCTCTGTCCCCCTGGATCCCCACTGCTGCACCAGCTCCCTCCATTCCGTAGAGGTTACCGAATTATAGTGAAGTGAAAGTGTCCTGGAGATGTGCTGCAGACAAAAGAGCTTCATCCAGGCAAGAGGTAAGGGAAGGGGAGCAATGGAAAGGAGCCTTGGGGGATTGCGGTTATGGGAAAGGGTCTTTGGGAGCAGTGCTGTTATAGTAAGGGGTCTTAGGGAGGGAAGTTGTTATAGAAAGAGGTTTTGGGGAGGAGCACTGAATGTGTTGATATTAGCAGGGGGCCCAGCACAACAAAAATTACAGATCCCTCTGGGGGGGGGGGGGGGGGGGCAATTTTTTGTTTGCATTGGGTCTCTCCATTTTCTACCTCTTTGTAGGGCATAACAATATAAAAAAAAACTTTATTAAACTTTTACTGTGCATTTAAACCATTAATTACTTTGTTTTAAATCATGTACCAGGCTGAATAAGCTCCGGGTCTCTACCTTTTGAATGATATATTGTCAAATAAAGAACAATAAAGTCACAAGCTAGCATAAGTTCAAAGATACACACGGCTTCCTACCATTCTATTTCATACAGTGAAAAGTCAGGAGGAGGAAGAACAATTTTTCATGTCTGACTAATATAATTTTACATTATGGACCACTCATTTACTTACAATGTTTTTAATGTATGAAACGTATATATTTTAAAGGCCTGATACAAAAAATACGGCTACAGGGTCCCTTTATGTCACAGAACTTCTAAACAAATGTTACTTTCCTACCAAAAACAACAAGAAAGCATTAGGAGCTTGCCTATGTTTATAGTGTTTTTTCTTTTTTCTATATACAAAAGTTTCCTTGATAAAAATAGGTGAGAAATAGTAAACACAAGACAACAAGCTGTTCCAAGTGGAGCTTTCTCTTCAAGATTCAGGTACAATATCATTTTGTGGATCTGGTCTATAGTAAATAATGTCACCCGAGGTATGCAAACCTGCAGAAAAATATGCAAAGTATTCAGTATTTACTGCTAGGAAATTAGATGTTAAAAGCATGGTACATGAAAATGTCAAAGAAAAATGTAGTGTTTATTGCAGAAATGAAAGGCACATATAAAAATAAACATAATTACAACTGGTTCCAATTAAAAATGTGGAGGTACCTTAAAATTATTATTATTATTATTATAGTTAATTTATAACGTGCCGACATATTCCGTAGCGCTGTACATAACTTAAGTTCAGACAAAGATAAATACAAATGAACAAATAGCAAAGCAAGGAGGGTCCTGTCTTTGAGCTAGGAATCCAATGTCCATGGTGCATTCCCAAAGTACTTAGGAAAGAAACTCGCAGACTTACAATGTAAGGTATAGTGAGTGGTAAAAGAGAGGTAATAAGTGTGTTAGGGTGGAAGGTGATACGCTTCTTTAAAGAGATGCGTTTTAAGTGAGGTTTTAAATGTTTTGAGGTAAGAGGATAATCTGGTGGAGCGAGGCAAGGAGTTCCAGAGACTAGGGGCAGCACGAGAAAAGTCCTGGAGGCGGGAGTGAGAAGTGGTGACAAGAGTGGTAGAAAGAAGAAGGTTCATTAGCAGAATGAAGAATCCTGCGTGGGGAGTATTTGGACATGAGATGATAAAATAATTTTATGTATAAAAAAAACATTTTCTGAAATTATGGCATTATCAATAGCAATTAGTTAAAATTAACAGCAGTGAATAATAAAGAAAAAGCACACCCATTTTTTCCAATGGGGCATGGGTAACTTCTTTATTACCCCCAGATGCTAACCTCAATCAATTGCTGTTGATAAGACAATTACTATAGAGGCCATGAAATAATGCTAACATCGATACCAGTTTTAACGAACAACCAACTGCAATTACATTTTGTTTTTTTATATGACTTTTCATTTCTTCAAAAAATGGGAACTTTTCTGTACCAGTTTAATATTGTATAAACTTGTGCATGACTAATACACATACTACAAAAGAAGCAAATAAACATACAACATCAGGTACAAAAAGTGCAAAGTAGTCAGTATTGACTCCTATTAAATATCAGATGCTGCAAGCATGATGCGTTATTATCCGTACCCACGTTAAAGGGATATGGAAGCTTTCTGGATTCTACTAGGTATATAATATATGTATCTATTTATTTAAATGAATGTACTTTGTTTTATTAAGAAGCAATTAAAAGCTCTTGTTTTACTACCTAAACTCATACAAATACTCCCTGCATAGGCCTGTCCACCGAAACATATGCAAAGCGTCTGTAGGGCTGAATAATTATTATTATCTTTATCAGGGGTTTAGTACATGGCAAAGACAAAATTAACACCTTATAAAGAATGGAGGGCCCTGTGTTTGAGCTTAAAATCAAATGTACATAGTACAAGTAGTTTAGTGTCCAAACCTATCAGGGATCATGTCGTAGCAGCTTGTTTCCTGAGACATGGTCATTGATAGGCTAGTACAGAACACTGCACATCCAGCACTACAGAGTTTGTGTCTGCATATGCTGCAATGGGTAAACCAATATGGGACTACAGGGAGTACAGAATTATTAGGCAAATGAGTATTTTGACCACATCATCCTCTTTATGCATGTTGTCTTACTCCAAGCTGTATAGGCTCGAAAGCCTACTACCAATTAAGCATATTAGGTGATGTGCATCTCTGTAATGAGAAGGGGTGTGGTCTAATGACATCAACACCCTATATCAGGTGTGCATAATTATTAGGCAACTTCCTTTCCTTTGGCAAAATGGGTCAAAAGAAGGACTTGACAGGCTCAGAAAAGTCAAAAATAGTGAGATATCTTGCAGAGGGATGCAGCACTCTTAAAATTGCAAAGCTTCTGAAGCGTGATCATCGAACAATCAAGCGTTTCATTCAAAATAGTCAACAGGGTCGCAAGAAGCGTGTGGAAAAACCAAGGTGCAAAATAACTGCCCATGAACTGAGAAAAGTCAAGCGTGCAGCTGCCACGATGCCACTTGTCACCAGTTTGGCCATATTTCAGAGCTGCAACATCACTGGAGTGCCCAAAAGCACAAGGTGTGCAATACTCAGAGACATGGCCAAGGTAAGAAAGGCTGAAAGACGACCACCACTGAACAAGACACACAAGCTGAAACGTCAAGACTGGGCCAAGAAATATCTCAAGACTGATTTTTCTAAGGTTTTATGGACTGATGAAATGAGAGTGAGTCTTGATGGGCCAGATGGATGGGCCCGTGGCTGGATTGGTAAAGGGCAGAGAGCTCCAGTCCGACTCAGACGCCAGCAAGGTGGAGGTGGAGTACTGGTTTGGGCTGGTATCATCAAAGATGAGCTTGTGGGGCCTTTTCGGGTTGAGGACACCTTCTTCAAGCAGTGGTACAGGAAGAAGTCTGCATCCTTCAAGAAAAACATGATTTTCATGCAGGACAATGCTCCATCACACGCGTCCAAGTACTCCACAGCGTGGCTGGTAAGAAAGGGTATAAAAGAAGAAAATCTAATGACATGGCCTCCTTGTTCACCTGATCTGAACCCCATTGAGAACCTGTGGTCCATCATCAAATGTGAGATTTACAAGGAGGGAAAACAGTACACCTCTCTGAACAGTGTCTGGGAGGCTGTGGTTGCTGCTGCACGCAATGTTGATGGTGAACAGATCAAAACACTAACAGAATCCATGGATGGCAGGCTTTTGAGTGTCCTTGCAAAGAAAGGTGGCTATATTGGTCACTGATTTGTTTTTGTTTTGTTTTTGAATGTCAGAAATGTATATTTGTGAATGTTGAGATGTTATATTGGTTTCACTGGTAAAAATAAATAATTGAAATGGGTATATATTTGTTTTTTGTTAAGTTGCCTAATAATTATGCACAGTAATAGTCACCTGCACACACAGATATCCCCCTAAAATAGCTAAAACTAAAAACAAACTAAAAACTGCTTCCAAAAATATTCAGCTTTGATATTAATGAGTTTTTTGGGTTCATTGAGAACATGGTTGTTGTTCAATAACAAAATTAATCCTGAAAAATACAACTTGCCTAATAATTCTGCACTCCCTGTATGTATATGAGTTTAGCCAGGTGCTTCTTAATAAAACAAAGTATATAACATAGATATATGACATATATAGTAAAATGTAGAGCCATTTAACACACGTAGTAGAAAGGAGATGATACAAGCCCAGGTATATAACTGCACACCCTCCTGTGTCTGCCTCTGACAGCTATGCAAGTGGGTGACAGACTGAGGAGGCAGCAGTCAGAGGGGAGGGCCTGGGAAACTAAGCTGTTCTTACACAGGACTGGCAGCTGCTGCCAGGGGGCGGGGGATGGGTCACAGTCCCTTGAGATCCCAGAGAGACAACACCAAGAGAAGGGAGGGCTGGAAAACGGACTGATAGCCCTGCCATCCAGAGACAAGTGACAGCTGAGGGGACTCCTACTAACTGTGCCTGAGGGCTCACACACTGCACCCAGGTACAGTATGAGACAAGGGGCAGCAGTGCATGGGGTGCTGCACAGAGGGGCACTGATACCTGTAGTACCTCTCCTTCATGACACCCTCTTCTCCAGTGTGTGATCGGATGTGAGATCCCCGGGTGTGTGTGTGCTGGGTGTCTGGTTACCATGTGCTTATGTTGTTGTCTCTCTGTCCCGGGTTGCTGGGGACCGATAGGAAGAAGCAGCTCTGAACTGCTAATCATGGGCACCAGGGAAATATCATAAAATACACATATGGCTTCATATATATATACAGGTTATCATATATAATAGTATAACTAGTAGACAGATGCATGATATGTATATATATGTATATATATATATAATATATATATATATGTATATATATATATATATATATATATATATGTGTGTATGTGTATATATGTGTGTGTATATATAATATATGTGTATATACATATGTGTGTGTGTATATATATATATATATATATATATATACGATTTTCCTATATTTTATGATATAATATGAATAATCGACAGATACACATAAGATATATATATATATATATATATATATAATTGTTCATATATATAAATAAATATATATATATATATTTATTTATAGATAGTTATTAATATGTATACTTTAAACACATTTTAAGATGTTAAATATTAAAATATTATGAATAATAGACAGATACATACAATATATGTTTGAAAATGGGCTATGGATTGAAGAGCGAAGCATTTGTGGGCACATCTGCATGTCCTGGCTTAGCTTCCCAGAATGCAGTGTAATAACTGATTTTCTCAGAATTCTGAGCTGGAAACAGGTTTTTTACCTTGCTTTAGACATTCAAATGTGAACACAGATGTACTATTTATTTACTATATACGTATAGATAGATATAAATATGTATACTTTAGATACATTTTAAGATGTTAAATATTAAAGTATTATGAAGAATAGACAGACACATTCAATATATATATATATATATATATATATATATATATATATATATATACACAAACACATACATATTTTTACAAATGTATTATAATGATCTGATTCCATATTTATCTTGCTGTTGCTAAAACATATTTCTCGGCCTCCAGTCTACTCACAATGATCTTTCCATTCCTTCATATTTATCTTACACATACAACTTCATAGTTAAAATAGTTAAGAATGCTTATGTGTATACCATTTTATTATAATGAATGGACAGTATATGTCTTGACAAATGCAGCGAGCCACTGCTCCTAAAAAAATTCCTGCTGGCTCCTAACGTTTTAGTTATTGTACATATATTTCTATTTAAAATCCATACCATGGCTCCTAAAACAGGTTTGGCTGCTCTTACAAACCTGACTGGCTCCTAAATTGTATCAGCCTCTGTATTAGAAAAATAGCAGTTAAAAGTGTTAGTTGTATATAATACTTACCTATATTTATTTATACTTAACATCATCATCATTTTACAATTCACTGTGGTGTTTGATTTATTGGTATTTTAAAAAATTCTACACTATATTATACTGTTTTTTTTGTTTGAAAGTTTATATTTTAAAGGAAATGCTCATTTGTGAGCGATATATGAAAAAGAATACAATATACATATCACTTGTTTGGTTTGGAATGGATAATAATGAGATATCAAATGTGTCATGTCGTCCCCATACATGCGTTCATAACAAGAACAGCAAATCATGTATTGACATTAGATTACATACAGCATGGTGAATGTAAACATGATTTAACCACTAAAATGTTGCAGCAATTGCCAGATATGTCAGTAAGGTGTTTTATGTAAGTGAAAGAGTTAAGTGTTACTCTGCTAAGAAAGTCACCTATCCCATGTGTGTTTGCACAGTGATATTAATTATTTTAAGTCATTATACTTGTCTCATTTCGCTTAACTCTTGTCTTTTCAGCTGAGGGATGGATATTAACATTAGGTAACTGAACAGACAGGTTGTGTGGAAGGAATTAAATGTGGTCATTGTTAACTCCGGGTCCAAAACAAGGGAATTTACAAGCAGATTTAACAAGAAATATCCATGGAAACTATAGTGAAACCTCCTACTGGGTAAGTACCACAATTGTTATCTGCGCAAATAACTATTAATGTATCCAGGACTCTGAGCGATACACCAAAGATAAAGTTGTGGTTTTGCATTTCTGATCCCTTATAAATTTCCCTTTTGTTGGCTGTGCCTGCGACTTCCAGGAAGCATTTATATGAGCATATAATACTGCAAATGTGTCTGATTTGCCTACTTGTATTATTTGAATGACTTGTTAATAGTTATTGCAAAATAAAAGCTTTGAAATATATAGGCCCTCTTTCAATTGCAATTTGGCCAATTGAATAGGGCTCTAAATAAGCACATAACATATTTTTTTAAAGAAGTTTTTAGTTAGTAAGCATATATTCAAAAGCAAGGTTTTCACTAACTAAATACTTCTTTAAAAAAATATGCTATGTGCTTATTTAGACCACTAATCAATTGGCCAAATCGCAATTGAATGAGGGCCATAGAGTGTAGGGGATTTAAATGTTAGAAAGTTAATATTTTAAACATATTATATAATAATGTTAACACTGAAGTAACATTAAAGGGATACTTAATTCACCACATTTTAAACCACATTAGTGTAATAATATCCTAAAAGCATGTTGAAATACTTTTATAATTATTGAAATACATGAAATCAATTTTTCATTGAGAAATCAAATCAAATTTGTGTTTGTAGTGTGAAAAACTGCCCATGGACTGCTCAACATCTGCTACTTTACTTCAGTGGCTCTAAAGTTGAGTGGCAGATTTATTGTCTGTAAAATGTATGATTGTACAGAGGATTGATACCACCCTTATAGCAATTGTTCAGAAAATAATGACTATGTTCATCAACTGAAGTTGTTAACAATCTATATTACCAGTTAGTAGCCCAGCAAAAAATATTTATTGTAGCTAAGAGTTTTCAGAACCCATATATGTATTTTACAGGCTTATATTGTATCGGACAATGTGTGTTTTGCAAGGAATTCATTTCAAGTTAATGCATAGTGTGTGTTAATTTCATTGCAGATATATTTGTCTTTATTTCTCAATTATAAATGAATTGCAGTTATGATAGCTCACTAAACAAAGATATGATTTAAAAAAAGATAAATAATTTCCTATTTTTTTCTGGTGCTGGTGTTTAAACTATTAATAGATGTTTGCCTTTTTTCTTCAAAGCTTTTTTTTACATTAACATATCTATCTATCTATCTATCTATCTATCTATCTATCTATCCATCCATCCAGATCTGGACATGATCTAATAAGCCATTTTGTAGATTCACAAGCACTTTTACAAAAAAAGGACAGCTGCAAAAAGAATGTATCCTATGTTTATTCAGATTGGAAATCCAGAGGAAATGTTTTGGAGAAAACTAAGGGCTTTCTTAAAGTGCTTGTTGATTTTAGAAGTCACAATTACTCTAAGCTTCTTTTAAATAATGTAGTAAATAAAGATTACAATTTCAATCCTACTTATAACTTTTGTTACCCATCTTTGTGAAATATACTTCAAAAATGCTAGGTTGTAAATGCAATTTAGAAGGATATTTAAGGATAGATAGACACACATATAGATAGATAGATAGATAGATAGATAGATAGATAGATAGATAGACACACATATAGATAGATAGATAGATAGGTACATAGATAGATAGATAGATAGATAGATAGATAGATTAGATTATAATTACAGACTGTAAAGTAAAATCTCAAGTATATTGTATATTTGGGGCCTGTGGGCCTGCTCTATACTTGGCTACTGTTATTGTATTGTGTTTCCTCTGCTGTAAGGTAAAGTACTTATTTGAAAACTGATATTAACTCTGTGTGTCACAAGCATTTCTAAAGGATGGCAGATCTGTGATTTCCTTTTTTTTATTTGTGAATTCCAGTGTTACTAGAGACACGCGGTGCTCTGCATCACAGCCTTTTTCTACATGTGCTGCATTGAGATTACGTGCCCTTGGGATACTCTTGTGTGTTTTGTACGTGTTTCCCAGGTAACAGTTCGGCCAGGGAGCTGAGCTCTTTATGCCATTGCAGAATGGGCTTTGCTGTGTCAAAGTGACCTCTTCGGCTTCCAAGCCTTCTCTTATACAGCCACAAAAAAAGCTTCTATCGAGTCACAAAAGTAAAGCGAGCTTTTGTTTCATTGCCTGTTTCACAAAGTGTTCTACTATCAATGCTGTCAGTTACCTCTTATCTGATAAGAGCCATATATTGTATGTAATCATAAAATGAATAATAAAACCAAGGTCAGATAATGCAGATAAAGCCTTTTGTTTATGCCTTTAGTTGCATATGACAATTAACAATAACTGGTACATGTTGGAAACATTATCAGATTTCTTCAATATGGTCTTTTGAATAACAAAACTTGATAATGTGCTAAATATTAGAAGAAAAATACCTTCCTTTAAAATTTTTCACTTTTATATGCAGTTGTTCTTTACTGCAGGACTCCTTTTTTTTTTTACTAAGCCTGCTTCTTGCAGCTTCTGCCACAATATAATAAACTTTCCACTAGAGCTAATAATAGCAATGGCAGTTGTATATGCTACCTTCAAATGGTGCGGAAACAAACTTCCTGTGTATTCAAAGTCTCCTCCCACTTTGAGAAGCAGATTGCTTAAACTGAAAATGTCAGATTCCACTGCAGTAAAATTGCTTATAAAAGTAATAAATTAGTTGCTGTCCCCCCCCCCCCATATTGTAGAAACATGTTGCTAATTTTCAAGAATACCGTATTTATCGGCGTATAACACGCACTTTTTCTCCCTGAAAATAGGGGACAAATGATGTGTGCGTGTTATACGCCGATATTCCCTCCCCCCTCCTCATCCTCAAACCCCCTCCTCATTCTAAACCCCCCTCCGCATTCTCCGTATTTAGGGGGGTTTAGGTTGAGGAGCGGGGTTTAGGTTGAGGAGGGGGGGTTAGAATGCAGAGGGGGGTTGAGATTGAGAAGGGGGGTTGAGGATAGGGGGGTTGAGGAAGGAGGATGAGGACGGGGGGGTTGAAGGGGGGTTTAAGGATGGGGGGGTTGGAGAGGGGGTTTGAGGAGGGAGACAGAAAGAGGAGGGAGGTTGAGGATTGGAGGGTTGAGGTTGAGGAGGGGGGTTGAGGAAGGAGGATGAGGATGGGGGGGTTGAGGAGGGAGGATAAGGAGGGAGGTTGGGGAGGGGGTTGAGGATGAGGAGGGAGGTTGAGGATGAGGAGGGGGTTGAGGATGAGGAGGGGGGTTGAGGATGAGGAGGGAGGTTGAGGAGGGGGGTTGAGGAAGGAGGATGAGGATGGGGGGTTGAGGAGGGGGGTGGAGGAGGGGGTTGAGGATGGGGGGGTTGAGGAAGGAGGATGAGGATGGGGGGGTTGAGGAGGGAGGATGAGGAGGGAGGTTGAGGAGGGGGTTGAGGATGAGGAGGGAGGTTGAGGTTGAGGATTTTGCTTCAAAGTTCTTTATTTGAAATTTATTTTTTTCCCCCTGAAATTACCTTCTTAAAATGAGGTGCGTGTTATACGCTGGTGCGTGTTATACGCCGATAAATATGGTAGTTCTTTAAGAGCTGCCATTTTAAAAATCTGACCACAGTGATCCTTTAATAACATAATTTTTCATGAGAATTCTTACCCGTAGAAGTACTGTTTTCGTCTGTCGAATACATTCAACGCTCACATTTTTCTGCGCAAAAATTTGATATCATTAGGTGTAATTGTTTTTATCTGTTATTGCTGTTTTTAATAGTGTCGCTAACTTAAAAATAAGTACAGAATTTGGACATGTTCTTTATAAATAAAATACTGATGGATAATTCATTTAAATACCACAGGCAATAATTGTTTTATAATTCCTTACATTTTGTAAGATTGCGCTGAGTAATAGTATGATTCATGCCCTGAAAAGGACCATAAAACATTATTTTCTTTTGTTTCATGTAAAGATGGTATTTGATAGACTTTAATTGTGTGATTTCTTCGTCAAAATGAAAGACGTGGAGCAGAATAGAATTAATTGAATCTATAATTGCTTTGTGGGTTTGATTGTGTCTGCCAGTGTGTAGGTAAATAAATAGAGCTGTATAAGTCATACTTGTCTGCTAATGAAATTGACATACCATTGTATGCTCTGTGAACAGTTGCAAAGGCAGTGTAAAGAAGTCATACTTTGTATTTTTAAATATAAAAGTACTTTTTGTAGCATTCTTTTACATGCATTATGGAAACTTGCTTTGTTCCATGTGCTTTAAACATTGAAAGAAAGCATTATTTTTGTGTAGCTAAATAATATAGGCTATAAAAAGGAAATATGAAAATATATGTATGTCATATATAGCAGTACCTGTGTAGAGTTATAACTTGGCATAATCTAATACACAATTTTGTAGATTCACAATCAGCTATACAAAAAGGTTCAGCTGCAAAAGGAATTTATCATATGTTTATGCAGATTGGAAATCCAGATCAATAGCCTTATTAAATTGCGATTCAGTAAATTTAAAAGGGCTCTATATAAGCACATAGCATATTTTTTTTACAGAAGTTTTTAGTTAGTGAAGACCTTGCTTGTGGATAGAAGTTTACTAACTAAAAACTTCTGTAAATAAAATATGCTATGTGCTTAAATAGAGCCCTTTTAAATGTACCGAATTGCAATTTAATAAGGCTGCAAGTGTTTTGGAGAAAACGAAGGGCTTTCTCCAAGTGCTTGATGATTTGTTACAATAAGGCAATAAGCTTCTTTTAAATAATGTAGTAAATAAAGATTAAAATCTACATTCTACTTACTGCTTTTGTTACCGATCTTTGTCAAGTATACTTCTAAATGCTAGGTTGTGAACACAATAAAACATTTGTTAAACATAATGGCTTGCTGTATATCTTTTAACCTCATTGCAAATAGAGTTATAGCTTGTATCTAGCTCTTGCTCATCATACCATTTTGATATTCTAGTTATAGCAGTGGAGGTGGAACTCAAGCTCTACTCTAGTGGTTACTGACCCATATCCTCAATCAATACCAATAAAACTGGATTAGATTATGTGTCTACCTAAATAAAGATGGCTGAGCCAGTTCTTATAATACCTCTGTATATCCATAAATACTGACTTATTGGTGTGTCTTATGAACCAGATTTGGAAACTGTTTGCCAAAGTTGTGTCAATACTCAACCGCGGGTGTTTTAAGAAAGAATTAGCTAAGAGGTTAGAGAAAGTGTGGATGATCCCTAAGGTCTGATCACTTGTGAGAATGCTATAATGACATTTTGAAATGCAGTTTTTATATATAAATACCATGACCGACATTTACTGAAGTGCAAGAAGTTTGTGACGCAAATGAAGTGCTGTACCTCATCGATCCTCATTAAATTCACAAAGGGTTCTCGCTAGAACAGTAATGTGAGGTTTTGCTGGTAATTAATTGTGCTCGATTTATAGCATTAGCAGCATATAGACAAAAAAAAAATGGTTTAGTATTATTTCTAAATTATTTATAAGATCAAAGGGATTATGTAATCTTATATTTATAGTATTCTGCTTTAAAGAAGTAGGTTTGATCCTGGGTGACTGTTTTATATAACTAAATCCATTAAATCAATCACTATTATGCACAACTATTCTTTAATGCGGCAACCATTGCTTTGTTTGAGATGCATTTTCAACATTATGTGGGCTTATAGACTGACAGGATTTCCCATAATTGCCCTAAAGATTGGCAAATTTGAATAGAAGCCAATAAATGGTTGACTGCACTCAGGGTCTCCCTACTCTTGTAGAAGTATATAAACATTAATAAAAATGACAGACCACGCTACAGCATATATACATATAATAATTATAATAATAATACAAATTGTACTGCTGGCTAGTAACTTTTTACATACTTTTTATACATTTATTTCTATATATAATCTATACACTGGCTCCTAATAAAATGTTTGGCTGGCTGCTAACTTACCTGGGTATCCCTTAAGTTTCAGATACATTTGACAACCACTGTTATATAATTGGCTGTATTTACATATTTTTTGCTTTTAAAATTGTTACATTTAACATTAGTTTAGATCTAAGAAAATAGTATTTATAATGATTCCATAATAATGGACTGCATACTGTATACAGGTCTAATGCTAGGTAACATTACAGCGGTAGGCACAATGGGGTTTTGTAAGGCTCTCATTAGTTTGTTTCTAATGAATTACATTCAAATACGCCTATAATTTGATCAGAATATCATTTACATTCATTTTAAGACAATATGGTGGAAAGAAGGTAGCAAGAAAATAGCAATAATAATTCAGTGAGATTTTCCTCCCTTGGGGGGTTATTTTGTGAGACTCTCGGAAGCTAAAAATCACTTATTTGATGCTTCAGTGACATTTCTTCCTTGGCCAAATGTAAAGAAAACAACTGGTGATGCTTCTTGGCCACCTTATATTTTCTTACTGAATTTTGGCCCTTGTGTGTCATATCTCTGTTTGCAATGTTATTATTTGTACATTAGTTAATTTTTGCATAACCCACATCTTAAAGGGACATGGAAATAATGTATTTCTTTGTCACATCAGAAAGAGGGGATTTGATAAGGTGCCACAATGTGTGTTCCTTTTTATCTGCAAATAACGGCCCCACAGGACAAAATTATTTTCAGAAATGTAATTGCTCCAGTGGGCTTGTCCTCTGTCAGCCAATGAGATCTACAGACTCTGTATTTCAATTACCTTAAATAAAGTTTAAACTGGTTATACTTTTTTTTTTTTTTTAATGCAAAACAAATACATTTTGTAAATTGCTTTTTTAAAATAATTGTAAAAACGTCTGAGTTCTATGGCCCTTTAATAAGGTTGTGGCTGCTTAAAATACATATTGCAAAGTTTTGAGGAATCTCATACTTTTTTCCCTTCTCCGCCGCAACCTGAATGGTTAGTTTTGTTAGCTCTATTATTTAGTTTACAATGGGGATGGGGAACCTTGGACCCAGTGGCTGGATTTTTTGCTTTGACTGACTCCATGCTTTCCATCAACATGTTTTTGACTAGTTTATGCTAAAAATTGTATGAGTGGCAGTCATCACTGCCCCATATATTACTAGAGGTTGGATGGATTTACATAATTACGCACTTAAAGGAAGGCATAGCATTAGCTTCAGTGGCCTGTCAGCACTTCACCTTGGTATTGTTCAATTAAGTAATTTTCCGGTAAAAACACAATAGAAACAATAACACATATCTTTGGATGATAAGGCCAAAGTTTCTTTATGAATGAATACATTTTAAACAATATGCAGAAAACCGGCAGTGCTTTCCAACATATGGCATTAATAACTCAAATGGACGCCATGCCCCAAGAGTACTGCCATTACATAAAAAAAAACTTGCCACTCATACCACATAATGTGGGCAAGCACCCCCGCCATATAAAGCTGTGACAATACAACAGTTAATTCTTAAATACCATCAGCCTTATTAAATTGTGATTCAGTAAATTTAATAGGGCTCTATTTATGCACACAGCATATTTTTTTTACAGAAGTTTTTAGTTAGTGAATACCTTGCTTTTGGATAGAAGTTCCCTAACTAAAAACTTCTGTAAAAAAAATATGCTGTGTGCTTAAATAGAGCCCTTTTAAATTTACCGAATCGCAATTTAATAAGGCTGCATATACCTAATGATTCCTCAGAGAAGGGAGGGAGGGGGTGTTAAAATATTAATCACCAACTATCAAGTGGAAAAGGTTGGGTAAAACACACCTATTTATAGATGTTACCTGAGCATAACTGCTCACACTTTTATACCTAAGCCAATCAAATGCACCTTATAATCCTATATCCAAGCCAGGTCATACTGTCATACTACGTTACTAAGTTCAGCCATGGCTCCCCTCATAAGGGACCATAGACAGTAACTGGTTCAAGAAAAAAATAATATTGTCGAGGTCTTCAGCTGAGTTTTGCATTAAAGTTCCCAGCTACCATGATACCAGGAGAGGACAAAATAAATAGGGGTAGAAAAAGAGGATGTAGAAGTCCAGTGTACCAGCAGACTGTCCAAAGAGAAGTAATGTCAATTAACAGTCTAACATATTTGATTAGGACGTGTATTTCTGGTACTTAGTGACCCTCAATTGGCATGATACAGTTGAGACAATACATCTATATATTTTTAAATGGGGGGTTTCACCTAAACCCAAGTTGTTCTTATAACAAATAGTTCACCTATAGCAGTTTAAATAGATGTGTAAAAGTTTTATCATTTGCCTTTTATTGTTACAAAGCATTTGTATATTAAGGTAATATGAACTGGTGTTGAACACAAAACAATCAGCTCAGCATTCTGAGTGTCATTGACAAAAGGGAAATGTAACTTAAATTGAAACTTAAATTTAGGTGGAACTTGCCCTTTAACTTGTTATTCAGTATATATTTAATAAAGCCTGTGATGTATAAATGTTGTAAAAAGATCTAAAATCTTGTAAATCTAAATTTACATTGTAAATGGATAGGGAAATTTCACATTTGTTGTTTTTTTTTAAGTGCAAAGCTTGTGAAGGAAGAGATTGTGGGACACATGGCAGGCTCTTCAGTTGTTGCACCTGCTTCACAGTTGGTGAGATTTTTTACTTCCACCAAATTTAGAACCAATATGTCATAATTTCTACTTAAGGACATAGGAAGAGTTGGTCAGTTCTTTTTTTTTTCTAAGCACCTGCTTTGCCTTTTTATATTTCCATTTATATTTAGACATTTTTATATTATGTAGAAAAATGTTAATTCCTTATTAGTTAAAAAAAAACATTTGATAATTACAATTATTTAGCAAGGTATACAGCAACGTGACTATACATATGTGAACTGTATTCACTTATTTTGTTGGTTCTTAAATAATACATTTTCTGTAGGATGGAGAAAATTAGGGGAGAGTGGTCAATAATAAAAATGCTTCTGCATCTGCAGAGATGGACAAAAGAAGTATAAGTAATAAATGTAAGTTTAAAAAAAATATGTGATTGAGTCATCGAGACGTAACAGATGTATAAATATTGTTTATAATGTACATTTCAAACATATAGTAAAGTATAAGTCTAAAATAATAAAGTATAAGTCAAAACCATATACCAGTGCAAGGCATATTTGTTTTGAGTTAAGAAGAAAAGGAGGGGGGGGGGGAGTACGGGAGCCAATGATAAGGGGGGGGGGTTACAATGATAACAATACATTCCAATCATGCCTTCTCATAATTCCACAAGGTGCAATGAAGTTCACAGAGTCAGTATATTTTAAACATTCCAAGTTTAGTAAATCAGCTATTATGAAAAGTCATCATTATAACTACAGGTTATGCTTATGTATGCATAAACATATCCCTAGGTGACATTTTGATTTAGAAAACGGCCAACATTACCTCTCACTGTGTATGTAAGCTTTTCAATTTCAACTTTTTCCTGAATTATTTTTAATAACTTTTGAGTTGAGATGAAGGTGCAACTGGTTCCACATCTCACCCATGGACCTCTGGGCAGGCAGGGTAAACTAGGAAGTTTAGAAGATATATCCAATGATCAAGTAACATTTCTTCTGACGCCTGCAAGTAGATCTCATATTTCAGACTAGAACCAGGGCTTGACAAATATATGTTAAAGCTAGGAGCCAGCACCAAGATCTAGGAACCATCAAATGTCACTAATAATATGTCTGTGTAAATCTATCTATCTATCTATCTATCTATCTATCTATCTATCTATCTATATTTGTTTTCAAATTGTTAATTAAGAACTCTCAGAATGTATTAAGAGACAATGGTGTATGTGTTTAGATCAGCTAGGAAACGTGGCAATTTTTTTGTTTTTACTGGCGACTGGCATTTTAGGACATGACCACCAACTGTGGTAGTAAGCACATGTGGCACCACAACCCCTTCAGTGCAATATAATTAGAGATATTCCATCCATTCCTTTCATAAAGCATGTCAGGGGTTAAGTATATCTTTCTTATTTGTGATTAATACATGTGGATAATCTATTATGTGCCTCAAAAATATTTTGTGGGTGCTGGGCTGGGGTATTTCTGCTCATAGTTTCTCAAACACTGTATGTATGTGAAAAACATCATAAAATGTTAGTAAGTGATCCTGTTTCAGTTTGTGTAATGAGATTGTTCTTGTTTCTGTATAAAAAAGATAACTTTTTCTAATGGCTTCATTTGTCATTCAGTTCTGAAACTTTAATTTGTTTACCTTGTTATAATATTTTGGTTTTCTGTAAAGCTCTGTTCGGTTTAAATTTTGTGATGTTTTCAGAAACATGTATGGGTTTAGTGAGTAAGTGAATAATTTGCCATCTCTTTGAGATGACAAATTATAGAAGAGGCTTCATTTGTGCTTATCTCTGGCATTCTAGAGTAAACACATCTATATTTGAGTGGTACAATCTGGAATAGAAGCAGTGTACCTATTTTATCTCGCTCTCGTCAACGACTGTGAGAGAAACTGTCCTTTTTCAAGTAATAACAGTATGATGATATGTTTCTGGGCTATATAACTGCTTCTCAGAGAAAAATCCAACCCAAGTCACAGTGGTGAAAGCACCGAAGCCTAACCACTGGACCACCAGGGAACCCATTCTAGATAATACAGCAGCCTAATTAGATAAGAACTTCAAACATTAAAGGGCTGCAGAATTCAATATTTTTTTCTACTCCATCATTTAAAGCAGTTCAAGTTAAACAGAAAATGTGTTAAAACTGTAATTTGAAGCTCTTTTCACAGTTTTATCGTTGTGTAAAAATGCTGTTGTGATAACTTTTATGGTACTTTGACCTTAAAGAGACACCCCATGAGCATGCTGTTGTTCTTTCTAAAGAGCATTAAGAACTGTCTATACCTTTTTCTAGCTATTTTTCTCTACAACAAATCATTCCTCAGATATACAACATGGTTTCTGCTGCTTCGTTATGTTGAAGCGTGGCTCCATATGATAATTTGAAGCTTGATAATGGGGAGGGAGGGAATCTTACAGCATAACAGCATTGTGGGACATTGTTTTGGTCATCATAGGGATAGATAAGTAGGTTATTATTTGTATTATTCTTTATATGTAACGTGCCAAAATAATCTGTGGAGCTATACAAGGGTTAAGTACAAGACAAAAACTATTTGAACACAATGCAAAAATTGCAGGGCTTTGTTATTGGCTATCAATCAAACGTTTCCCTAAAGCACCAAACAAGATTTAAAACTCGCAAACTTACATTCTAAAGGTCAGTAGTATTCTGGAGCTGCTCATTTGCATAAAATGCAGCACACATAATAATTTCCCAGAATGACCCATTTTATGAAATAAGAGCTAATACAATGTATAGCCTTTTCCCCTCTCTGTAAGAATGACCTAAATGGTACCATAAGGTACATTGAATTTATATGCACATTCCTTCAGGCCCTCAAAATCCAAGTGTTCCTCTAAATGCTCATATTTGTCTCTACTACTACAATACATTGCACATTGTTATCCCTTTGAGATTGTCTGAAGAAACCAAAGGAATATGATTTTATTTTTTTTCTGATTGCATCATTAAAAGTTCTATTCCGGTTTGCAGGCTGTTTGTGATTTTTGGTCCTTGCAGAACCTTGGTTCACATAAGAAGAAATAACTAGCTTATATAAAAGCTATTATAAATACTGACTATTCCTCAATTTTAAAAACTCAGAAAGGATTTCCGTTATTATTTAGCACTCTGATGATGTAGAGCAGTATTGATGAATTCCATTTCCTTTTGTTAGGTGCTTTACACTAGTCTAGATAAACTATATAACAAGCAAAAATGAAAACTAAAAAGTCACTTTTTTAATTTAATTTAAATTATATTATAACATGTAATTTGAATATATTATAAAAAAATGTATTCCGTTAAATTCCTTAAATTTTGGACTTTAACACAAAACATACATCCAAACTCAAAAGAAAAAATGTGTAATAGGAGGGAGCATATGGCAAGGATTAGCATAGAAGATAAGTCCTATGATCTCGGTGGATCCTCCTGCCTGGAAGGTTCTCTAACAGGGGCTATTCCATGCCATTTAAATTCCCCGGGTAATATGGCTCATTTATTGGTTTGACTTTATATATACTTACTTTGCCGGAAGCTGCAGCATGCAAGATAATAAAGCTGTCTAATATTAAATTGGTGATAATTCAATTTTAACTGCAAGGTTACTCTGCTATTAACAATTGGCGTTAGAGTGAGGAAATAAGAATAAATGCAGTCCTTGTTTAATCCCAGCACACAAGGCAAAAGGCAAATTTTGTCATCTTCCTTTTTGCAAGGGAAAAACCTTTTAAAATTAATTTTGTTTTTATAGAGTCTTGGCCAGATTTTACCAACAGTTCCTTTCATAAAGTTATGAAAACAGCCTTTGAGTTTTGTGGCTCTGTGACAATAAACGACGGGTTGACATTAGTGTGAGGAATGATAGATGGCAAGGTGCTTTTGCTCACAGGTCATATTTAGTTATAGTTTTACAGTTTTAATTAAAGCATTTTTACTTCATATATTTATTTTTCCCCGTATATATTATAAATAGCGCATTGTTTTTTTTCTGGGTGTTTTGATATTCTGCCTTACATCATCTTGATACATCAATACATTGATAAATGGTACAAAGAAATAGGAGGAAATAAAATATAACCTTTATTTGTTATATGAAAACATTTGTTTGGCGCATAAAAAAATTAACTTGGTAATGACATGTCTCCACTATTTTAAGAATAATATATTTATCTAATCCAATCGGCAGTTATTCAGGGGTCAAAAATACTCCCTTCTACATTAAAGGGATATGTAAGTGAGCTTGATTATGAGTGCATCTGCATGAAAAAAGAGAAAAATAAGCATTTAAACACTTACCTTGAAGTTAGCAAACTATCTTTTAATTTCTGTCATCTGAAACTTAGGGTTAACACCCTTCAAACCCAGGCTAAACTGGTAAAAAAAAATTGAAAACTTGTTTTAGCCAATCAGGAGAAAGTAAAGACTGAAACATTTGTATCACAATCTGACACTTTCTGTCTGTTTTTTCTCTTTGCCTGTCTCCTTATGGGCAATTTCAGCTGAGACCCCAGCAACAATCATTTCCATTAGAGGTCACACACTGTACCCTTCAGGGTACACTTTATGTAAGCTTCCTAGGGGGGTGCACATCCACATATAAGTATTTAGTATATAAATATATAAGTACATTCAACTTTTCAATATATTACATATTTTTCTACTAATCATTAGCTGTTTATCAACAGGAACATTTGAAACCCAACTCGCTTACATATACCTTTAACAACCCCTATGCTAGCTGGTACAAAGTAATGGCTAGATCTCTGGAGAAAAATACCGTATTGGTCCGAATATAAGCCGCACCCGCATATAAGCCGCACCTGTAAAATTCAAGGGGAAAAAATTTAAAAAAGATAGTAGTGAAATATTAGCCGCACCCTTAAAATTGGAGAGAAAAAGACTCTCCAAGTGATCAGCCATTGCAAGAAACAGGCTTTCTAATTAGTACTGTAACTTCTTTTGCAGGTTACAGGCCTCACAGGATGTTAGAATAACTTAAACCGTAAATCGCTATTCAATTGTTACAATACCGCAGTCTCAAGCACACAAATCGCCACACTTAACTTGCAATTGCGCAAATCGGCAGTAATTTTACTTTCACAAATATAAGCCGCACACGTAACTCCCAAGCTCGCAAATCGGCAGTCATTTTATTACGGTCGCGAATATAAGCCGCACCCGTAACTCGCAAACTAAAAAATCGGAAATAAGGCAGGGCTTATATTCGGACCAACACAGTAATAATGATAAGAGTAATCAATGATCATGCAAATCAAGACAGTGATAGCAACCGACTAATATATGGTTAAACAAATCAATTAGAAATACTGACTATGAACCACCATGGATTCGTCCTATCTGGAAAGCTGCCCTACTGGTAAGCTCCAAATCTGACTGGAGCCCTGAAATGCCTAATAAAGTAATAAATAGCCACAGGAGACCAAATTATATAGGTTGAGAAAGTCTTAGCTAGTCACACCTCTCTTTAAGAACTCTGTCCCCGATGCACGTTTTGCCTCACCTGATGTCATTGTCAGTCTTTTATTAGAGGCGGCATTACAACTTTATTTATGTTTCTATGCGCCTAATACATGCTTTTATGTTGCACCAAAAACTGAACCAGTTGTGTTTAGAATGACTGCTTGATTTGATTGAATGAGGATGTATTACTGATAATTTGAGGAGATGGGTATGAAGGAAGATGATTTGATGTGGCATTAAATATGATGAAATTGATGATATTGTTGTGTGAGGTGATATAAGTACAAGTTCCGGCATACTTCCTCATACAATTTATTTAACAGGGAATTAGATTATTTTGATAAAACCACTCTGGGATGGAGTCTTGCAAATTAGAAATATTAAGGTGTTTGTTACAGATGGATATATTTCATCTGGATCTGATGCTTTATTTACATGTATTGTGTTAAGCCTCTTTTAGATTTCTTCCTTAGTTGATCAAATATTGAGTAATGGAGTAGCTACTGTTTTGCTGTATTGTCATTGATGTTGGTGGCTTTCTTGGTTATAAGTAAGACAATAAATTATTCAAAGCAGTTGCATTTTCTTGATCACCTCACATTTTATGGCTCCAATATTTTCATTTTTCCTCTTTGCCATAAATTCTGAAAACACATTATGGTTAAATGGTGACACGATTTGTTAATTTTTTTTGTATACATGCATGTTTAATAATTTTACCATTTTCTTCACTTTGTATACTTTTTATACCAGTTTTTCTTATATTCTTTATTACCTCTTATTAAAGGGCCACACAGTTCAGCAAAGTTTGGACCACATCACAGTAAAGATATCCTAAAAGCATGTTGAAATACTTTTTAACATTTTTGAAATACCTGCATTTTCCACTGAGAAATAAAATAAAATAAAATCTGTGTTTACATTTGTCACTGACTGCCCACTGCCAGACCTGCAGCTACAGCTATGTGTCGTGAGCAAAATAAAAAAAATAACCCTTGACAAATCTGTCTGTGCAGAGAATGAAATGCTGGAATCATCTAAGCAGGTCAGTTATGGGTTAATTGGTCAGTGCAGTCCTGAATCTAGAGAAACTGCTATCAATTACTGTCTTCACTGCTCACTCTGCATTTGTTATTAATCATGCAATGACCAGTAGGCAGGATACATTTTGTATTTAAACAGACTTAAAACTTTAATTGTTTTAGCTGTTATTAGTGTACTTAAAAAGCAGATCAATTTAACATACAATCTTGTGCTCTATCACCATGAAGAGAACTTACAGTGAGGTAAATGGTCCTTTAAGCAGTATATTCTGATGTATTTATTTTACTTTCATTTCAGATTTGTTGATACATGTATTTTTTAGCTCCATCTTAAAGTTGTCCATTTATTTTCTGTTTTTTTTTTTAAAGTATTTAACAGTACAACCAAAACCTTTTCCCCTTTGCTGTATTGTTCTCATTTACCCTATATATTTCTAAGCTATTCTACGTGTTTCTAAGCAATTTCCTGTAATTAAAGGACCACAGAACTCTTAAAAAATGTTTGACGGCTTGCAGTCTCACTCAGACTACAAGTAACAGGAAAAAAGTAATACATATAGTTTTTACTTAGGAGGGCCCTAGGTTGAGAGGCGCATTTACATTTCTGGAGAGAAGCAAGTAGTTTGCTTCTGGACCAGTGAGAGGGAAGGGCCGGTGTGTCTACTTCAATCTTATCTAATTATCTTCACAGTAGCTGTCTGTTCCCTCCTTCCCCGCCCCTCTCTTCACTGATAGCCAAACACTCTCATGACTTAATTCTGAGGAAGTGATGTAACAAACACAAAATGGATTCCTGTTTTTAAACAGAATATTTACATTACTGATTTTCCCATACATTTTTTTTATGCCAATGGCTTACAAAGCTACTAATGTGAGTATGACACATATTTGAACTGCAGTGGTCCTTTAAACGTTGACCATGTTCTATTGCTGGTTTTATAATCTGCAGTAGAAATTGCAATTTCACTTATATTTTTGGATTTGCAGCATGTATTAAGCCCATATCTCTTGTTATATATCAACCTCTAACTAATTCTTAGTGTGCAATCATTAATTAAATCCTGTAAAAGTCATGGTGTCCTTTTCATATATCTTTTTTTTTATACATATATACATAAATCATAAGACAAACCTTGTGCATTAACACAAAGAGAAGCAAGATCAAAGGAGCCTAGAACAGCCTGTTCCCAGAACACTAGAATACCATGTGCTGTTCTTTCTCTCTTTTGTGTGATTCCTGTGAAATCATTGGGCAACCTCATTAGACTCTTATAATATACTATAGTAGCAACCAAGCAAAATATTTTAGAAAACTGACCTGTTGATACTTGTTAGCTCTAGGAAAACAGATAAAGACTAGAGGGAAATATCAGTCTATCATGTTATTTTAAAAGTCTATTGCAGTTTGGTAAATACTGCACATGCTTGTGAAATATGTACCCAAATAATAACAGTTATGCAAGACAAGAACGCAAAGACATTTTTATATTTAGATGACTGATTATGTCATGGGGGATACTGGCAGTCTGTGTGTAGCTTGAGGGGAAGGTTATCTTATGGGACCTTACTCTGCCATTCAGTTCTGTTGTCAAGTGTGATATTTGGAGAGCATGTTTTCAACTCTTCAGTTATCCTTTAATGGTGCTTTATTATTGATCATGTGACCAAAATAAACAGGAGATTTTGGACCACATTTAACTTCTTTACCACTATGAAAAAGCATCTGTATTGTCCATTACCTTGAGCATTTTCCTACAGTAAACTAACTTTGAATTTGCAATATTTAGCTGTCAGCCTGTCTTCGTGATTCAACCCCAAAGTAAGATTAGGATATTTGGTTAATAAGATATCATTGATTTAATTACATGATTAGACCCTGAGGCGTTTCGTCCACTGTCTTCCATGGATTTGGTTGCACAGAAACAGACTAGGCATGCTCAGATCCAAGCAACTGCACGGAACACAATTAACAAAAGTTACTCAGGTCTATCAAGCAATTAATGGACAACTGTAGAGCATTTACAAATAAATATCATATGCTTGTTTGCTGGGCAAAGGCTATTAAAACAGTTTGCAGTATGTTAGCTTTTAAACTGTCTGTTTTCTCCTCAAGCAGAACTGCGTATCTCCTATGACCTGTCTATCAGGGGGCATGGCCAGCTCTTTATGGAAGTCGGACCAGGCTAGGTTCTGCTTCAGACAGTACTTTAGCTGCAAGTATGTAACAATAGAGATGTTACCTCTGTGTAGTCATGGGACAGGATTAGAGCCATCAGTCCACCCTGCATCCAAGCTCCATGATATTCCACACCACAGACACCCCTGATACACACTGGTAGGAAGAGATATGCAACTCTGATGAGTTGAAAAAACAAAGAAAAATATATAGCTTTTATTTATTTTAAACTGCATACTGTTGTACTATCCTATGCCCAACAAACAAACATATGAGCTTTACTTGTAAATGCACTACAGTGATCCTTTAATGCAATGATATCTCATTAATTGGAATTTAGAATCTTCTTTTGGGCTTGATTACAAAGACTGACTGACAGATAAAAATTGCAAACCTCAGTGTTATTTTACTGTAGGAACACACATTTTAATAGTTTTCCATTTAAAAAGTACTAAAGTGTTATTATCTATAGTTTAAAGGGCTATTTACCTCACTATAAGTGTTCTTCATAGTGCAAAAGAGGACAAAATTCTATGTTAAAATTATCTACTGTTTATTTTTTTAAATGACACTGATAACACCTAAAAATGTACAGTCTTAGGTCTGTTTACAAACAGACTGCAGAGTGCCCCATGATTTACAGCATCTGCCGACAATAGTCGTTGCAAGCTCCGGTGAACACAAAAATGATAGTTTTACTCTGCTTTCAAGAATGTTATCAGTCATCAGTTAACCCACAAGTAACATATTTAGTGGTTTTCAGCAGTCATTTCCTTGCACAGCTGAATGTGTGAAGGATTAACCCTCTTTCTGTGTTTGCTCTTTGCACAGAGCTCTTGCTGTGAGTCTGTCTGGAGGAATGCCTAATTCTCATATAAACAGACACTACTTTCAAAAATTCAATAAGTATTTCAACATGTTTAAAAGGGGTATTTAACAGTGGTGTGCTCCAAGTTGTACTGAATTAACTGGCCCTTTAAATTGTACCATATTTGGAATCTCTGCTCTGATCTCTGACTCACGGAGTCCGATCGACAGTATCTGGGACAATTGAGACAATTGGCAAAGTTTCACTTGTTTTTTTTCTGTTTGCCTTCCTCTGGATCAATTACAAATAATAATTAATCTGAATACTGTAGATCAGAGGAGATCTTAAAAGGTTGAACTTGATGGACTAAAAATATTTTTTCAACCTCAATTGCTATGTAACTTTAATTGCTTGCATGTATAACACCATAAATTCATTAAATTAGCTTGAATATAGTTTGAGCCCTTAAGTGGAGTTGAGATACATTATTAAAATATTTGTTTGTTTTTTTAAGGCCAACACAATAATTTGAACAAGCTGCACAGTAAAATGAATTGTAAATAGAAAGAAAGTACCATAGTCTCCCACAGTTTATGTATGGTACCTGTGCCCAGTCTTAAGACACTATCATTTATCTACCACCGTACAACCACAGTGTTAACTGTCCATCACAAAGACATGCAAACATGGTGCACAAAATATGGACGATGCCCTCTTCTCTCTTACACCTGGAAAAAAGCTCCACAGCGAATGCTCCATTAAATATGGCCATATGAGAACTCTGCATTTGTAGTTTTGCAATATCATATAGCTGAAGTTTATAGATATTTTATTTTATCTTTATTGCACATAACTGGCTTTTGAAAGTAGTATTTTACTATATTTGAAGAACAAATGAATATCAACTCACATAAATACAGGGAGCACTGGTATACAGGTAGTGGTGATTTTCACTCTTATCTTTTTTCTTATTTTTTTTTCATTCATGGTTTATACATCAGAAAATGTGTGTTTGTATTACACTTTATTAAGGTAATAAAACTGACACAAATGCAAGACAAAAATAAAGTTTACAAGTTTCCTTCAAGGGAAGGTTTCTGGATTTTACTAGTATAGTATAGTAATCAAACAAATAGTCCCTGCATGGGTCTTCCCCTTGCAGTGTATGCAGACACATACGTTATAGGGCTGGCTGTGCAGTGCACTGAATAGCAAGTTATCTATGTTTACACAAATATACCAAATGTGAAAACATATTTGGGTATAGGATTTTGATGAAAGCAGCTTACATAGACTGGTATCTTAGCACTTGTCTTAGTTATCTTTGTTTGGCTTATTGTACATTATAAGGAAGGATAATAAAACAAAACATTTTGTGTATACAATAGCTTTTCCTAAGTCTTCCTTGAGCCCTCTATAGTGTTAAAGTGCAGGGCAAGAACCTTCCACATTTTCTAAACTGCAGAACAGTGGCGGAGCTAGAGAATGGAGGGCCAATGTGAGAAATAAACAGGGCCCCTTGCAACTTCTCTGTTCACTTTGTATGGGTCAATAAAAAGTAAATATATATGAAGATGGTCAGCTTACCCCTATGTTATTCAAATCACATTTCTGTACGATCCTCATCTAATAAATTAAGATTCTTCTTTTACTGCCAGTAGCATAGGGCCCCTACTCTGTTGTGCACCCTGGTGCTTTGCACCGTCTGAACCAATAGTAGCTCCACCACTACTACAGATTATTTTTCCTCATGACTAAAACCACCTATAATGTATGAAACAATGTCTATTAAATAGAAAATTTTCCCTTTAAAAAGGAACCTTCATCCCTGAAGTCCAAAATAATGCTTGCGCCAATTGGGATGCTCTAGGTAGTAGTTTGGATGTACAGGGTTGACATCCCAGTATGACCACTTCGAACATCACACCTCGATAAAGGAGACAGTTTGATCTCTAAATTTGATTGAATTATGTAATAGCATCCACATTGATCATTGTCAGACATTCACACAACATCTATTAAGGTGAATTATTCATGTGGTTACTATATATGTTTACTTTTGCTTGCGAATGTATAGAGCTGTGATCATATTATGTTTGTGTATACAATGGTATGTTTACTGTGATTACCGCAGCCTGACAGCCATTAAGCTTTCTTTGATATTTTACTGATTCCTAAAAATAAACAAGGGAATGGAGAACAATTCCAGAGTCGAGCAATGGAGCCAAGGTTTTATATGTGTTTCATGCATTACAGATTAGTCAGCCGACTGTTATCAGCACAGCAAGCTGTTGGTTTGTTATAAACGGCATAGCGTCCATTTCTTAGACAATCATATCTCATTGGAGCAATGCTTGATAAAAGCCATCAGTGTTATAAATAAGTTGGCTTCCCAGAGACTGTTCATCATGAATCATTGACACTGATATATTAATTGACCACTGCATTTTAGGAAAAACTTCATGCTGAATAAACAGGGGCAAATGATAAGAAGAGATATTTGTCTTGAAGCACTGAGATCCTGATTCCTGCACAGTTAGCAGTCCTAATGTATACAATAATATTTTATTTAACTTTGTAGAATACATATATTTATGTATTCTAGTAGAGTAGTAATATCAGAAGTAGCCCTTTAGATTTTAGGAAGCGAGTTTCAAATCTTGTAGGGTGCTTTGGGAAAAAAGCACTTTCTACAACTGTCTTCTACAGTTTGTTAATAATGTACTTTCCTTGTTATTATCCCCGTACATCTCTACGGAATATGTTGGCGTGTTACAAATAAAAGTTAATAATAATGTTAATTATAAATAGACAGTTGTGATGACATTGATGTACAGTGATAAGGATATTACATACTGTAGTTTACTTGTGTCTTACCTCACACATGGTCATGTTTACCAAGATTGTCAGAAACTGCAGAGGAATTCAGAGTTAGTGATGGCTGGAAAAGGTGAAATCTCTTTACCGTTCTTAGAAGGTGAATAATGCCTACTGTGTATTGTAATGTAGATATATGCTGGATCCTTTTTTGTTTACTCCTGATATACACTCTACTTAAGAATCTCAATTTAAAGTATATTCCTTCCAAGTATATTAAATATTTCCCTATTGGTGCATAACACCAATAAGCTCAATCAACAGTAAAAATCAATAAAGGGGAAAGGAGTACTAAGATAAACCTTTATTAAACAAATCTAAGGAGAGAGATTCTCAACAAAAATGAGAAAGCAAGAAGAGCAGGCCTATGACCTCATTGGGTCCTCCTTATATAGGGGCTCTCATAGAGATAATAAACTAGATCTCTATAAAATTTAGGTAAGAAAAAGAGAACCTCAATACCTATTGGGTATAAAAATATAGCCACAAAAACAAAATAGGTCACTCTAATAATAAAAACAACATCATAAAGATATAACAAACAGGCTTATCATCCAAACCTATGATTACTATCACAGACAAACTTATAGGCTGTAACAAACAAGGGAGACCAAATATTCATAAACCTAGGGAATCTTACAAGTGATTATTAGCTTATACAAAAAAAGGATGGGAACAATATGAGCCAAAAAATGCCTAGCTTGATAGCCGTTTCGCCACAGTTGTGACTTTGTCAAAGGCTTTAGCTTTCTGGTATTCTAGTTGGGTCACTCTAGTTTATAGGTGGCTTAGATTTGTTTAATAAAGGATTATTTTAGTACTTATTCCTTACAAGTGCCTATGTCATAGCATTTAGATATGATAAATGGAAATTAAATTGTTTTACAAAACCTTGGGTACAGGTGCAGTAACTATTTGCGATAAATAGTAACTATAATTTTGTTTAAAAAAATACTAATTTAGTTGCAGATGTTCATGTTCTGCTTACAGTACATGGTCTGCTAGTGTTATAAAATACCACTTTAAATATGAGTATTTTTCTGGATGTTAATACTTAAGTTTGCTTGACTCGATAAATCTTTTGGAGACATTCTACATTTTTAGAAGATCTGGGTATTTGCCTGTGAACATTAACACATGTATTGTAACACCTCCATTAAAGTGACTAGATAAAACAACCAAAGAAGCACCTTGATATTGCTTCTGGAAACATAATTATTCACTATGGAATTTATCATTACCATAGAAAAGTAAGGCAAATATATATTTCTTAAAATTCCCAACTCAAGATTCCAGCATTATAACCTTTATTGATGTAGCAAGGGAGTTTCCAATTAAAGGTGTTCCTGAATTACAAGAACTTTATTGATCTGTAGTTATGTTTAAAAGTGTAAAAATAATTGCATAAACCTTCTCTGCTAATCAAATGGAATATTTTAATTGTTTTGGTGCTCTAAATTAAAGGGACTCACTCAAAAATAAAGTTTTGTTAGGGTATTCTTAAAGAGTGTGAAAAATTGCCTGTGTTTTGTTATCCATGTTTTTCTAAAGTGAATCAATCCTGGGAAAATCCATGTTATTGTTGCTTCATGTATATGCAAATACGTGGTGCATACATATTAATTAGCTGCCTTGATGTCCTAATTAGGATCACAGTCTGTAGTGGCCAAAATAAATATCTCCAATGTTATCTGTCAGTTAGACCCCTCTCCCACCCTTATGAAATACTCTGAGCCACACATTATATTATTTTTCTCATTATATATTTCAGAATGGATTTACTGGACCACAAGATTTACTGGATTTCAGAGAAAAACTGCTAGTAAAATGTAATTAGATTGATAATGTTCAGCCGTTTTTAGATTATGTCAATGTATAGTTATAAAGCTTTATTAGAACTTCAGAAGAGCTTTGCAGTGTTTGGTATAATCCAATATCTAGTTTAGTAGGATGTAAATAACCTTGCATGGCCATATTGCTCAAATACTGATTACCCATGCCAGTAGCACAAGACTGTCCTTGCCAAACATAAATACTCTTACTTTACTACTTACTGAGCAGTAGTCAGGTATGCAGGGCAAAACCTTGATTTAGTAACAGTGATGAATAGTCAGGGCCACTGTTCCCTCTAAGCTGTGCGCGGATGAAAGCATGGAGTGCACACAGAAATTTCTTAATCCCTATAGGGGTATATTTAATCTTAGTTTTCCAATGAAATGTTTCCACCCAGGGAGAAATAGATGTCCATTGATACTTATAATTGGTTAACGCAGAAAGAAATCAAAAAGAGGTTGAAAAAAATAAATCTTACTAAAGCCACCAGGTCCTGATGGAATACATCCAAGGGTACTGAGAGAACTGGGTTCTGTAACAGCTAAACCGCTATATCTAAGTTTTCAAGATTCACTTAACATAGGTTCTCTACCAGATGACGGGAGAAAGGCAGAGGTGATACCTATATTTAAGAAGGAAGCAAGAGCAAATCCGGGCAATTATAGACCAGTGAGCCTCACTTCTGTAATGAGGAAGCTTTTAGAAGGGTTAATAAGAGATAATATACAAGAATATGTCTACAAGATTATAAGTAGGAGTCAACATGGATTTATGAAGTATTATAGGTCATATCAAACAAACATAATTCGTTTCTATTAGGAGGTTAGTAGGAACTTGGATCAAGGCAATAAAAAATTTGATTTGGAATAATAAAAAAATATTATAAATCCAATGAAGGCATAAATTAGAATAATACAAAGAGAGACTAATTGGAGTATTTTTATGATATATATATATTACATACAGTGTAGTGTGGATTAAATGAGTGCATAGCCCCATAAAACAAATCTTAATAATGTATGCAACAATATAATGTCATGAAAACTCAAAATCACTGTTGATTTCAGTAGCGTAAATAAATGAAAATGAATGAAAAAAAGCCCTTTCACAAAAATGCATTATAGGAGAATCCTTCATTTAATCCATTAGGATTCTGTGAGTCCAACCAGAAAATCCACTGGCTTTCTTTTTGCAATAGGATGTTATACAAATTTCCGCCTCTAGGACATCCAAGTACCCTATCTACTACATTGAACTGCATAGTTTGAGGATTATTTGCATGAAACAATTTAATGTGTCTTGAGGGGTATCCAGATTTTTATTGATCAAATACACATGTTCCGAAATATGACTACATAAATGTTGTATGGTTTTTCCTGCATAAAGCGGGACATGGACATACCATAACATAAACTACATGTGTGGAACTACAGTCCAGGAAACTTTTGATTGGATAAGATCTGCTAGTGATGGGATTTATAAACACTTTTGTTGGGTTGTACAGTGGATATAAAAAAGTCTACACACCCCTGTTAAAATGTTAGGTTTTTGTGCTGTAAAAAAATTAGACAAAGATAAATAATTTCAGAACTTTTTCCACCTTTAATGTGACCTATAAACTGTACAACTCAATTGAAAAACAAACTGAAATCTTTTAGGTTGAGGGAAGAAAAAAATAAAAATAATGTGGTTTCATAAGTCTGCACACCCTCTTATAACTGGGGATGTAGCTGTGTTCAGAATTAAGCAATCACATTCCAAATCGTGTTAAATAGGAGTCAGCATACACCTGCCATCATTTAAAGTGCATCTGATTAATCCCAAATAAAGTTCAGCTGCTCTAGTTGGTCTTTCCTGAAATTTTCTTAGTCGCATCCCACAGCAAAAGCCATGGTCCACAGAGAGCTTCCAAAGCATCAGAGGGATCTCATTGTTAAAAGGTATCAGTCAGGAGAAGGGTACAAAAGTATTTCCAAGGCATTAGATATACCATGGAACACAGTGAAGACAGTCATCATCAAGTGGAGAAAATATGGCACAACAGTGACATTACCAAGAACTGGAGCTCCCTCCAAAATTGATGAAAAGACGAGAAGAAAACTGGTCTGGGAGGCTACCAAGAGGCCTACAGCAACATTAAAGGAGCTGCAGGAATATCTGGCAAGTACTGGCTGTGTGGTACATGTGACAACAATCTCCCGTATTCTTCATATGTCTGGGCTATGGGGTAGGGTGGCAAGACAAAAGCCTTTTCTTACGAAGAAAAACATCCAAGCCAGGCTACATTTAGCAAAAACACATCTGAAGTCTCCCAAAAGCATGTGGGAAAAGGTGTTATGGACTGATGAAACCAAGGTTGAACTTTTTGGCCATAATTCCAAAAGATATGTTTGGCGCAAAAACAACACTGCACATCACCAAAAGAACACCATACCCACAGTGAAGCATGGTGGTGGCAGCATCATGCTTTGGGGCTGTTTTTCTTCAGCTGGAACTGGGGCCTTAGTTAGGATAGAGGGAATTATGAACAGTTCCAAATACCAATCAATATTGCCACAAAACCTTGAGGCTTCTGCTAGAAAGCTGAACATGAAGAGGAACTTCATCTTTCAGCATGACAACCACCCAAAGCATACATCCAAATCAACAAAGGAATGGCTTCACCAGAAGAAGATTAAAGTTTTGGAATGGCCCAGCCAGAGCCCAGACCTGAATCCAATTGAAAATCTGTGGGGTGATCTGAAGAGGGCTGTGCACAGGAGATGCCCTCGCAATCTGACAGATTTGGAGTGTTTTTGCAAAGAAGAGTGGGCAAATCTTGCCAAGTCAAAATGTGCCATGCTGATAGACTCATTCCCAAAAAGACTGAGTGCTGTAATAAAATCAAAAGGTGCTTCAACAAAGTATTAGTTTAAGGGTGTGCATACTTATGCAACCTTATTATTTTATTTTTATATTTTTTCTTCCCTCTACCAAAAAATTTCAGTTTGTTTTTCAATTTATTTGTACAGTTTATAGGTCACATTAAAGGTGGAAAAAGTTCTGAAATGATTTATCTTTGTCTAATTTTTTTACAGCACAGAAACCTGAATTTTTAACAGGGGTGTGTAGACTTTTTATATCCACTGTATGTATTATTATTATCTTTTATTTGTATTGCGCCAACATATTCCATAGCGCTGTACAGGGGTTAAGAACATGGAAATATACAACATTATAGAAATATTAACAACTGTAGAAAATGTAGGGCCCTGTTTTGAGCTTTGAGTCTTGTAAAAAGTACTTTATTCCAAAGCACGTTACTCGAATGGAAAATCACTACTTACAAAATTTGTATTTGCAAGAGCTGCAGTGATGGCATTTAAATAAACTCAAAGTTGGTTTTACTCAAGTATCGGTTTTCTCCGTGGGCTGATAAAAGCTCTTTACTGGTAGATACTTAATGTTTTTCTATTTCTATGATATACAATCGATGCCTCCTCTAGTAAGTAGTTCTTTATTGTAGGGCCCTCTTTAAGGATATACCAAAATGTATTTATCACAGATTTGTGCCAGTCATTACTGAAATTCATAATACATCTGATTTCAGCACTATCAGATTTCACATTCTTACCATAAAGAAGATCTGATCGATCTGTTTCCAATGATCTTTTATATGCTCTTTTAAGAATTCGATTTGGATACCCTCTGGCCTTGAACCTTTTCCTCGGGTCGTCTTCTTGTATTTTTAAATTAGCTGGGCTATCACAGTTTCTCTTCAGTCGCAAATATTGGTATACCCGCTTTTAATGGAACAGGGTGATGACTGGACTATTGTAGCAGTGCATTTAAGGCAGTTGGTTTCCTATGGGTTGATGAATGTAATTATTCCATAAAGTCTTTGACTATGCTCACGTCCAAAAAGTATATTTGCTGTTTGTCAATAACGTACATGAATTTCAGGCCAAAAGAGTTATTGTTGAATTTATTCATAAATAGCTAAAATTCTTGTTTTGAGCCACACCATCGGACCAACATGTCGTCAATGTAACATTGCAATAAAAGTATTTTATCTGAATATTCAGACATCTGATCAGAAAAAATGCATGATCGCTCCCATTGACCCAAATATAAGTTTGCGTAACTAGGGGCACATGCCGTACCCATAGCAGTGCCCCTAGTTTGGTGATACCAGCGTTTGTTTCAAAGAAAAAAGTTCTTAGTACGAATGGATTTAAGAAGAGTGACAATAAACTCATTACATTTCTCATATGTCTTACCTTTAGTGCACAGAAAGTATTCAGTCCCTCCTATACCTTGTTCGTGTGGGATGCTTGAATATAATTGTTATATTATAATACAGTTTAGAATATCTGATGCTAGAAATTGCACCAGTTTTAATTATCGTATACAGTGTTCTGTGTAATTTTTAACAAATCCTTATTATAATATGTATATATGCTAAATTTCAAGCAACGTACGCTAGTGAGCTTAAAACACAGTAACATCATCACCTGACTCTCCAATGCGCACAGAAGTTTACTCTCCTTGCAAAATGTTTCACATCAGAAAATTTTAGCGCACACGAACTGCAAAAAATTAGAGGGAACATTGGTCATGGAAGTTTCTGGATTTTACTAGGTATATACTGTAATATACCTATGTATATATCTATTTACTTCTATGTAATTTCTTTTTTTAAGAAGTGCTTATAAGCGGATTATTACTGCCTAAAATCATACAAACATTACCTACATGGGTCTGCCGCGTGCGGCTCATGAAGTTACACATTTTCTAGCACTGTTTGTGCAGTGTATAACACTAACCAATCATTGGCCAGTGTGTTGCTGAGACTTTGGACCTCATTCAATTCCGGGCCGTAACTCTATCGCAAATCGCTGATTTCCTTTGATTGAGTTGCGGTCTCGCGTTGCTATTCAAATGTCCGGGTCCTAAAGTTAGTCCACCTTCCCGATAATCGCTTACCATGCTATTTTTAGTAAGCAGTGGCGGGCTCGAACATGATCGCAGCCGCAAGCCCGTAACTTGTGGTTCAAGCCTGCAAACTCAGAGCACTGTAAATGCAAATATAAATAAAATCCAGCACTGTAAATGATGGGGAACACAATGGGTGACATTAGAATTAAAAGCACAACATTATCAAGCTTGCAGATCGACAAAATAAAATACTTTATTTCATGTTTAATTTCTTAAACATGATGAGAATTGAACGTGAAATAAAGTATTTATTTATGCCGATTTGCAAGCTTGAGAATGTTGTGCTATTAATTCTTAGACCTTACATCACTTTTATTAAAAGTACAGGATTCCTTTTTTTTTTGCTTTTAAAGTGCTCCGATTTGTAAGTAAGCCCTTTGCGACACCTCCTTGGGCCAAGTAACCTGTGGTTCGAGTTTAGGGTAAATCGGAGCAGTTGAATAGCGTATCAGGATTTTATGTTGCCGCAAATCTTACGGCCACGAAAGATCAAAGGCTTTGAGGGAAGTAAGTTGCAATTGAACAAATCGTTAGGAATCGTCGCTCGCATGAAGTAACCCGATGGGAGCCCGCAAATGGAAGGCAATTGAATAGCAAGTAGCTTGTGACCTCCATTGGTCACCCTTTATGGCCCTGTGAATCTACAGACATACATATGCTCTTCAAAGTTCCTGTGAGTTTTAGTGAAGTTAGAATAGGTTCTACTTAATATTTATTTCATGCAAAAATCAATTTGTTAATGACTAGACATCCAAGATTGTATTATTATGATAATACTATATACTACATTCCCTTGGGTTACCTGGTAGTCCAGTGGTTCAATTGTGACCTGGGTTCAATTCCAGTTAGGGAACCAAGAGGTCACACCACCCTGAAGCCATGCAAAGTTGGGCCCGGTCAGTACTTGGATGGGAGACCACCTAAGAACACCAGGAGCTGTACGCTGTGGCCCACTGGAGAAGGAATTGGCAACCCACTCCAGTATCTCTGCCATGAAAACCAAGTAGATCCGCATGACCTCGGACTTAAAGAAGTGCCTTATGTGTTACGATCCATGAGGTCACTTAGAGTCGCAAACCACTGAACAACGCAACAAAAACCCTTAAAAACATTCACTTAGATAACACTGTGGCAGGAAATACACTGTAAGTTGAATGGGGCATTGAGACAAAACTGATACATGTAAGTCTTAGGCTGTTGGCTTGCTTGTATATAACATCAAGTTTATTTGACCTGTGGAAATCCTATTTACTTTGCATTATGAACATTAGAGAGCCTCTAAAGCTAGTGTTTATTGTATACCGTTGCACGTGCCATTGTCTTTTCTGTAGGAAGTAATTCACTTGAGTTAACTGTTGGTGTGATTCACTGTTTATTATTCTTTGCACAGGCTCTTTGCACTCTGACATAGCTTTGCTGCCCTCAGGGTAACGTGTTATTGCCCAATTCATATGCATACTGTCACATAAAGTGCTTGATGGAAGTTTACCATCCAGCCTAGAAGCACAGGGACTTTTCCATCTCAAGGAAAGACATTTTTTCAACAGGAAAATATTTTGATAAAAATGCTTTTTTTTCTTGTATCAGCGGAGAAAGCGTGATACATTAGGCGATTTCTGCTTGGGTCAAGTAATTGCATTATTAATCACTTGAATTGATCAGCTATTTTGTTTTTAAATTAATTAATTAATTAATAAGTAATTTTAATTTAATGCAGAGCGTCTTTCCAGATTCATTATTTTAAATTTCTGTAAAAAGTAATATTAAACGGATACACTTTATGGGTACATCATAGCTAAGTAGTAAAATACAAGTACTGAAAATAAATTATAAAAGCCTTGCTATGTTAATGCTGGGTTCCCTGGTGGTCCAGTGGTTAGGATTTGGTGCTTTCACCACTGCAACCTGGGTTTGATTCCAAGTCAGGCAATTAAGAGGTCACACTCCTCTGAAGCCAAGCAGGGTTGGGCCTGATCAGTACTTGGATAGGAGACCAGGTAGGATCACCAGGAGCTGTATGCTATATCCCATTGGAGACGGAACTGGCAACCCACTCCAGTATCTGTGCCATGAATACCAAGTGGATCAGCATGTCCATGGACATTAAAATGTCCTGGTGTGTTACGGTCCATGAGGTCACAGAAAGTCGGAAATGACTGAATGACGCACAAAAAAATTTTAACGATAAATTCTCTAATATTTCTAAGGGACAAAGGTGAAATGTTAAATAGAAATAAGGGTAATATGTTTTTGTTTTACACTTAGTAATATGAATTTTGGCCATTATCAAGTCAAATGTGTATCATAGACAGGATTAACACCTATGTTAATGATTAGAATACTTGGGAACAGTAAGTTTCATCCTTAGGTTCTCAGGGCACAAAATAAATTTCACAGTAACTTCTTTATCTCTTCTCTGTAATCAATTCTGTGCGTGTTATTCTGTTGTTGCTCCACTGCTAGTGTATTTACAGTTCCATATAATGAGAAGTCCCATCATTATTTTCCCCTCCTCTATATAAACTGCAGCTGTATATGTTTAAATATTAATTCAGAGAATGTTTTGGGAGATGAACTATATAACAGTAGTAGCAAGTCAAATGTTGTATTTGCAAGAGTCTTAGTGTGAGCTCAGGTCCCAAGTATGATAATCAGGATAATCAGTGCCTCCATAAAAAAAAGTTTATTTATAATTTGGGAAAATCAGTCTTAAGTGGAGCATTCTGCATTTTTATGGAGGCACTGATTTCATGGATCACATATTTAGCATAAAACCTGCTAAATATGTGTGATATTTAAAAGCTGCCTATAACACTTTTAGACACTGGTTCCATTTAAAATTATTTTTATGCTTGCTTATATTAATGCAGAACATGTTCACCCCCGCACATAAAACACATTTTTTTAACACAATGAAATGCTTTATTTTTAAACCTTTCCAAAGCATTTTTTGTTTTAGAAATGGAATGCACCAGTCTTGTATATTCATATTCATTTCTTGTATGTTCATTTCTTGTATGTTCATTTCAATGTAGTGTAGGCAGTTTTCAATTAAACTTCATCAGTAGGTTATGATTACAACATAATTTTCCTTCAGTAAACATACAATGAAGTTGTCAATTTTTAATTGTCAGTCAGCCCTGTTGATCTACACACTATAAACAATCTGATATGTTTTACTGATGATAGCTAGTAATTTCGAACCACTACTTAGGGCTCTGAACCTGTTGTCTTCTTTTTAAAGCCGTGTGAAAAAGTAATTTGGCCATGCTCAGGTGCCAGGTAATGGACATGCTCAGGGCTACCCTGTGAAGTGCTCTACATTTGATATAAATGGAACCCACAGAGAATGGGGAGAAGTTCACGTTGCTGAAAATAATACTAATTTATACGTCAGATTTACAAAATAGTTTAAGTTGTTATTTTTTCAAAACAGCGTAAATACAATGGCTCTATAGAAAAGTATTTGATCCACATTTGTTTTGCTATGGAAAAAACGATCTTCAATAAAGACAGTGATACTAGACCAGATAGACCTAGTATTTTTTATAATTAGACAACACAGTGTGTCTGGAGCTTTGTGTGCCATAGATAGTTTGTAGATATATAAAGATATTGCACAAATATTCAACTGGTTCATGTTTCTGCTCATACATTTTTACATTATATCTATATTTAAAGTTGTTTAAAAATGTTAACTACTTCATCTGTATATATCAGATACTTGAAGACAGAAGGAGGGGAGGAGTGAAGAAGAGAGAATTAGTGGTGGGAGGGAGTGGGGAAGAGATTAGGAGGGAGAAGGATTGGAAGGAAGAAGAGGGACTGGAATGGATAAATTGGGGAGAGAAATGGAGGACCAGGGTAAAGAGTTAGGGAGAAGATAGACTGGGACGAGAGGGAGGAAGGTAAAGATAGTGAAGGAGAAGAGATGATGAAGGAGAAGAGGTGGGTAAGAGAGAAAGAGGAATGGAAAATGCAGAGTGAGTGAGTGAGGGGAGAGAAAAAAGAAGATTGAAAAGAGGGATGGTAGGAGGAGAGACAGTGAGAGGGGATGAAGAAGAGAATGAGGAGGGAAAGGGGTGGATTTAAAGTGGGAGAATGTGAAAGGGAAAAGGAGGAAGAAGATTAAGGATGAAAAAGAGAGAGGAAGAAAAGAGAGTTATAGGAATATCTAAGTTTCCTGGATTATGAGTGCATCTGATAGAAGGAGAATCAGTGGTAAAATATGGAAAAAAAAATTGCATGAAAAAACCCCCACCAAAATAAACATTTAGGAACTTACCTTGAAGTTTGCAAAATGTCCTGTAATTTCTGACAGTTGAAAATCAGAGTTAACACCCCCTCCAACCCAGGCTAAATTAGCATTAAAGTCATAATTCGTTTTGGCCAATCAGGAGAAAGCATAGGTTAGCTGAAACATTTGAATAAAACACCACTGGTGAATTATGGGTTACAATTGGTCCCCTAATGCTGCATGCTGATTGGGGGGTGGTAGACACCCCTGGGGGCATAAACACAATCATTAGAGGGATTGGATTTTTAGATATTAATAAAAAGTAAAATGTTTTATGAAATGTGCTGCATATATGAAGGGTGATTTTTACCTAAAGAATCCAAAAATGCAATAATGCCTTTAATAGAGGGTGGGGGGTAGACAGTGATGGATAATAGAAAAGAGAGATGGAGGAGGAAGGAGAAGATGGGAAAGAGAAAATGGCAATTTCTCTTAGCCAGGATTAGGGCACTAGAAAGCCTAAATAGACCACTGCATAGCTCTCTCGCTCTCACTGTATATTTATGGCTCTGACATGGGCTTTGATCCTACTTTGGTGGGCATACTTCATTTTACAAATAAATACTTTATGTAAATGTTTGAATTCATTAATTAATAATAAAATGAATAATAATCTCCAATATAATTATGAAATAATATTTAGAATGTGTTACTCGAGTGTCTTCTTTGAAGCTATTGAATTCTACAGATTATCTCAATTACATAGAAGAAAAACAAAATACATAGTTATGTAGTAATTTTGGTTGAAAAAAGACCCTTAGTCCATCAAGTTCAATCCCTTTAGATCTCCTCTAATCCTTGTAATATGTAATTGGTAATTTGATTAATATGTAGATTCTCTAATTAGCCTAGTTAAAAGTTTTATGTAAAACAAAAAAATAGCCTTTAAATAGTCCCAAATTATTTTTTTGCATCAAGTCTGCCCAAAAATTTCAGTAGAATAAGATGTATATGTGATATATGTATAATATGTGAAAAATACTTATCCACTTTTACAGATTGTATTTTGTCATGTGACTGAAATCTGCAGAGGGCCAACCCTTTTCTAGTATGGACTTTGCACAACTTTTGGGCTATTTCGGTATGCTTATTAATATTATTTCCAACTACATCCCATCTTGGAATGACACAAAAGGTTGAAAACTAAGTCAACACCTGTAATGATATTTTACTTGATCCATGCAAGGCCGCACTAGAGCTGTTTCATGTGGCAAATGTAAATGATATATTAGGGTAGAATAAAAATATGAGCTGAAAAAGTTCCTACTTCAGATGCCTTCAAATGGTATGCCACTTGGTGCCTCCAAGATTGTGGATGTTATCTCAGATAAAATAACATTTACAAATGATTTTGTTTAATTTAAGTGTTATGTATTTGGCATGTAAAAGTATTAGGAAAGTAGACTAAAAAAATGGTTGGTCCCCTGTTGCCAGCGTTCATGAAGGGCCCGTAGGCCACCTCAGGCTTGCCTGGGGTTGGAAGGAGGGACCACCTGACCTGGCAGGACCTGGGAGGGGCAGGAGGTGGCTAGCTGGGGGAGGTGGAGCCATTATAGGCTTTTGCCGCCAATTTCCACCAGTTTGCCCCCAGCTAGCCATGGGAGCAGATGCCCACCCACCCATCCCTAAAGTATTGTTGTTAAAGTGATGTATATGTTGTACTGTTAATAAAAAAATAATAAAAAAAAAAGATGAATAGTAAGTTGTGGATTATGTTGTTTATTGTCTGAAGTACTCATTGTTGTGGATGTATCATTAAGTGTTTATTATATGGTATCAAAAGTTTGTTTATTTTGTCACAGCGGCGGGTGGTGAGGGGAGTTGCCGGGACAGTGGAAAATGGGGGAGATCCTACCCTACGGTGGTACGGATGTTGCAACACGGTAGGCCCTGGATGAGGCTTCAGGGCGTAGGGTGTACTGTCTCTGTCCAGGCTCCTCCCCTCGGGTTATGTTTATTTATTTATCGTTATGGTTATTACATCATGTTGTGTTTACCAATAAACGCTGTGGCCAGTTATCTCCCAAGAAGTGGTCTGTGTCTAATTTTTTATTCAATGGGGGATGGGGTATACATTCTTATATGCACATACCAACTGGGCCTTGCTTAGGTCATTGTATTGCAATTGCTCACACCAAAGAATACTATGGCATGAAAATAAAAAATTGAGAACCACTGTCCTAGTGAATAAGCAGTGTATCCTAAAAGAAGGTTCACAATAGAAATAAATAAAAAAATAACTTCTATTGAAAATGTAAATAAATGAAAATTAACTTTAATTATAACAAATGTCAAAACACTTTAAACAAAAAGAGAGAGGGAAAGGGAAATAGGCTCAAAAATAGGAAACTAGAATCCATAAATTGCAGAATGAGTAGCAACATGACATATACTATACCCAAACCAATTCCTACAAAGTATTTATTCAACCCTAACTTCTATGTAACGATGGAAAAATTACATATGTGTCTTCAGCGATCCTATGTGGGTGTGGGACAGTAGCAAACTCAAATGGGATCCCTTCAGATCAACTGGATTTGCCTACAAGATGCCATTAACCCTTAGCTGTTGGATGCAAACCTTACTTAAGGATTCTGAGAGCTGTCAGATTGTATTTATGATTGGCCACTTTAAGCTGGAATTAAACTGCTGACCTGCCAGGATGAAACCTCTTTATATAAGTGACAATCTACTAATATAAAGAGCGTTGTTTAAATATCCACATAATGGTTTTATTCATTTTCACTTTTTTTCTGGCCACTAAGATTATGAATACTTACAGCCTTATTAAATTGTGATTTGGCCAATTTAATAGGGCTCTATTTAATCACATAGCATATTTTTTTACAGAAGTTTTTAGTTAGTGAAGACCTTGCTTTTGGATAGAAGTTCACTAACTAAAAACTTCTGTAACAAAAATATGCTATGTGCTTATATAGAGCCCTATTCAATTCACCAAATTGCAATTTAATAAGGCTGTTAGTTACAGATATACTAATTATGTGCACAATGACTTGAACTAGTTTGTGACTGCCTGCAAATTTGCTATGACATATATAGTTGTCAGTGTTGGGAACGCTTATGATGTTGATGACGCTTTGCGAGTCTCGCAAGGCGAGCCGTGTACAACCACCACTTAGGCTGGATGAGCGCCAAAGGCTTGTGAAGCGAGGCTTAAGCCTTGTGAAGCGAGGCGAGGCGTGTACAGAGCAGGACTTAGGCTGCATTGTGAGGATCACAACTGCTAACCAAGAGCGTAAATCTAAAAACCCTAACCCCCCCCACTCCGCCCCAAAATTTAACAAATATAATAACACACTCACAAACAGCACAGGGGGAGAGCCAGGAAGCCTGGTAGTGAGTTTGCAAGCGATTTTGAGCCATATTTGGGGGTTTTCGCAAATCCAAAATCAGCTAAGCGAGGAAAAAATAGTGGATGAAAAACGTAAAAAATTCAGAAACTGGATGAAAACAATGCTGAGCAAAGCCAGGCACGCGGGACTTAGAAGATACACGACAGCAAAGACAGTAGCACATCAAAAGCACCAGGCACGCAGGACTTAAAATAAAACAAACGGCCTTCAGCGCCTAACATGCAAACATTCAGCACACACACAGAGGAGAAACACACAGGGGCGGGACAGGGGGAGATTGTGGAAAGAGACACATGGCATTCCCAAGCACAAAACTGCAATGAGCGGCCCCCGTACAGTAGGCGGGAGTAAAGGCTGGCAATGAGTGCCAAAGGCGCTCATTGTGAGCTACGAGATGAACGCCTCATGATGAGCACCGCGAGCGGGAGAGGCTTGCAATAAGCGCCCAAGGTGTTCATTGCGAGCCCCGCGATAAGCGCCAAAGACGCTTAGCTTGGGGCTCGTGATGAGCGCACAAAGTGATCAGTGCAAAGCAGGAAAGTTCAAGTACACGGGGGAGAGGCTCGCAATGAGCACCAAAGGCGCCCATTGCGAGCCACTCGCTGAGGCGCCGAAGTCGCTCAGTGTGTGCCTTGCGATGAGCTCCGAAGGGGCTCTGAGGAGCAAAAGCCTCACATTGTGTGGCAAACAGCATTGCGAGCCTTACAATTTTAATCTTGTCATTTTTGACGGGCAATTACCTAGTCACATAAGAAATGGCAGTTGATGCATACAGTCCAATTACATATAAAGTAAAAAAAATTTTTTAAAAACAAAGGTATGACTATACAGTGTCATATGCATTAAAAAATTGTAATATAGAGCATTTAGTGGTTATATGTTGTATTCTCAAATATTATATGTAGAATTTCCTTACAGTAGATGTTTTTTTACAATTTCAGTTGTGATAAAACTTATCTTGCTAAAATATGCTTATATATTAAACAACTATGTGATCATGTTAATTTTGTAAAAAAAACATTCCCATTCTGTACATTTACTATTTTAAAGAGCTGTTGTAGTCCCTGCTTCTCTATCCTGCATGTTTTACACAAATGTAGATGTTATAAATTTAAGAGGGGTAGAGAGAGGGAGAGAGGGGAAGGGATATAAAGATAGGGAGGGGGAGAGGGAGCCAGAAAGAGGAGGCAGAGAAAGAATGTGAGGGAGAGAGAGAATTCCCTTGAGAGACAGAGGGGGCCCAGAGAGAGGGTTTACAGAGAGAGAGAAGGCGTAGAGAGAGAGAGAGGGCGCACAGAGAGAGAGAGAGGGCGCACAGACAGAAAGAGGATGCGCAGTGAGAAAGACAGCGCAGAGAGAGAGAGCGGGACACAGAGAGACAGAGGGCGCACACAGAGAGAGGACGCACGGAAATGGTGTACAAAGAGTGCGAGAGGGCGCACAGAGAGAGACAGAACAGACAAGTGACTATAATTTATGACGGGCAAGTTAGTAGTCTTTTAAATGTATGATAAAACATGGGTTATAGCACTGAGTGCAGCCTGCTATATTAATCTAGAAGAAGGAAGAATGAGGAGAAAGAAAACAGATGTTTAAAAAACTTATTGCAACTTTCACTTATAGAAATGTTAACAGCTGCACTATATTATTATTGTTTTTGATAGTTGCTCATAATCACTAAGATTCTCAGAAGCTGTGAAATGGCTGCAATAATTGTTTTCTATGGAAATGTGATTCGTGGCCTCAGCCATCGTGGCCTCAGCGGACCTATACTCTGCCTGTGAGAATGTATACATTTCAGCAACATTTTGATTTCATCCAACATATATATATATATATATATATATATATATATATATATATTTATATTTATATATATTTATATATGTATATATATATATATATATATATATATATATATATATATACATTTACAAGAAAGGTACAATAACCTCCAATGGATCAAAAGCTTGAGATTAAAGCAAGATTGCAATGAGCAGCTGTTCCGTATTCGGCTATCATCAAAGTGATATATTTAGAAAGCAAGATATGATTCATGAATTAATGACAACACTGGCCTTTCTGTTATGTGTAGATGTGATTGATGGATATTTCACATCTGCATTTTGCTTTTAAGTATAACAATAATTACTTGTAAATAAGTTATTGAAATAGTAAATAACTTAAAGTAAATAGCTTAAATGTATTGTTTTGAAGAACTACACTTAACAGTATGTACTATTTTTTTTAGAATGTAAAAAAAACTTATAATGTATTATCTTTTATAAAAAATGATGCTGCTGTGGAATCTACCATTTTGTCTTTAGCAGATCAACTTCCTGAAGTGAGACTTTGAATAAATTGGAAGTGTCTGTCTGCGCAATGAGAATGTGGCAGTTACACCTGCCAGTTCTCTCAGCAGGACAAAACAGAAGTTCATTAGTTTACATGGACACGCTCACATGAGAAAACAGGAGGCAGCAAGAAAGAAAACAATGTAATAATTGCATGTAAAAGCTGCATTATGCATTGCCTGTTCTTGGCATAATCTCCCCATTCCTATTGAGTATACATGGATTTCATGAATATTGTTCTGCAACACCAGAGTGCTGACAACCAAGTGTTTTTTCTTTTTTTTTTTAAACTGATGCATTTGTTATTGTTTTAGAAAATTCTTTATCACCCAGATAACAATTATGTTGAGCTTCATTCATTCTGCAGGTTCTACATGGATACAAAATCACAAGCACCCTGCAAATGGCAATAAATAGGAAATGTATGATTGCTTTGAAGACTTATATAAGCATTTAGAGGCAGCCTGTAAAATATGGTCCTTTCAGGACCTGTGAGAATTTCCTTGTAGGCTCACTAAATTGGTGGAAGCCAGACTCCTGCTGGATCAATTTAAACATGCAGTCGGAGTGCTATGCAACAAAACAGCATTTTACATTTTAAATAATGATAAAATACAGAAAATTGCTTCCAATGAAAAATGTTTTACACATTTTCTATTTGATTTTCATTGCTCTACATAATGGGACAGAGAAGTGTTTAATGACTTCAGTGTTCCTTTATCTAAGATTTGACATCAGCAACACTATACCCTTTAGTGCGTATGGCTCAGCGCGTTGTCATTATCATTGTTTTATACATAACAACATTACTTTTAAAGCACAGATAAACATTAAAAAGCTATATTTTATTAATCACACTTTATATGCAGTATGTGTAATGTCATGTGCTTGTTATTGTGTAGTCGTTCAGTTGTGTCCGACTCTCCGTGACCTTATGGACCACAGCACGCCAGGTACATATGTTAGCCACTGTCCCTCTGAGTTCCATTAAGATCATGTTTGTTGCTTCAGTATCTCATCTATCCATCTCCGCCGCTGCATCCCCCTTCTTCTTGTCTCTTCAATATTTTCCAACATCAGAGTCTTCTCTAAGGAATCCTTTCTTCACATGATAATGCCAAAATATTTGAGCTTCAGCCTCATGATCATACCTTTCAGTGAACAGTTTGTCTTGATTTCCTGCAGTACTGATTTATTGGATCTTCTTGCAGTCCAAGGGACTCTAAGCAGTCTTCTCCAGCACCACAATTCAAAGGCGTCAGTTCTATGGCGCTCAGACTTCTTTATGGTCCAGCTCTCACATATTTATATCACTACTGGGAATACCATAGTTCAAACTATGAGGACCTTTGTTAATAATGTAATATCTTTACTTTTTACTTGCTTGTCCAAGCTTGCCATAGCTTTCCTCCCTAGAAGCAAACATCTTTTAATTTCATGACCAGAGTCTCCATCTGAAGAGATCTTGGAACCCAGGAAAATAAAATCTGTCACTGCCTCCACTTCTTCCCCATCTATTTGCCAGGAACTAAGATTGCCGTTTGCCATGATCTTCATCTTTTTAACGTTGAGCAGCAGGCCAACTTTTGCACTCTCTACTTTTATCTCATCAATAGTTCCTTTAGTTCCTCCTTACTTTCATCCATCAGTAGTAGTCATTTCATCCACATATCTGAGGTTGTTGATATTTCTTTCTGCAATATTAATTCCGGCTTTGGATTCATCCAGTCCAGCCTTACGCACAATGTACTCTGCATATAAATAAGGTGACAATATACAACCTTTTCCACTCCTTTTCCGATCTTGAACCATTCCGTTGTTCCATGTTCAGTGGCTTCTTGGTCCACATACAGATTCCTCAGGAGGTAGATGAGATGATCTAATTACCCCCATCTCTTTAAGAAGTTGCCACATTTTATTTGCAACATTTAATTGTTGCTTAAAGTTGTTGTTATAGGCATTCATTGCCAGTAAATCTCACCACAGAAAAGTGAAAATGAAATTACTTAAAGGGTCATCCTAACAGGAAATTGCATTCATCCAGCTGTACAGCATGGAAAGCTAGCTGTACATTGTACAAGTAATACAGCATTATTTTGCAGTTAATCTGTGACTCAAAATGCTAATTCATTTCTCAAAGTACTTGATAAGGGTGGGAGAGGGGATATAACTTAATTACATGCAATTCTAAAGCCAGGTGCTAAAATGGTGTGTCTTGAAATAAAAACAAGACTGTAGACCAGACATTTCTGAGTGTAAGACATTCATTCTCGCAATTATGGTTTTCTGCCTCATAATTTATTAGCTGATATGAGTGATATCTCTGGATTATTTACTCTATTGAATCAGCAAAATCATTTATTAAGAAACACATCTACTAAAGCAAGAATTGCTCATTCTAAATTGACTCCACAATAAAGTTACACAGGATTACTCCTCCCCTCCTCTGCTTTCTTAAAATTAGAGCTATTGCTCAGCCAATTAGAAGGGACCATAGAGATAAAGTATTCTGGGACATGACCTTTGATTGGCTGAGGAAAAAGGAGTGCAAAGCTACCTCAATGTTATATTGTATATTTTATAAATGCACATGCTAGCTTCTAATAGTGCACAGTGCCTCATAATAGACAAGAAGCAGGCAGAAAAACATTGGGTTTTCCATAACGTCTCTAAACACTGAATAGTCTGCTGACCATCAGCCCTATTAAATTCCCTCAATGTGTAAAACCATAGCCCTCAAGACTTACAGCTGTTAAATTGGCCCTGTAAAGCAACCGGCTATCTACTTGCGAAAAAACTCTACGGGATGTCGAAATCTGATCTCCGCGGCCTCAAATCCTTTGAGCTGTCAAGCCCGTAACTGTTACATTCCAATCTCGCTACTAAATTGCAATGAATCCACTGGCGTTCGAAACCCAAAACCCGCAAATGGAGCCAAAAAGCCAACGGGTACTAGAGAGGACCTGCAAGGGGGTTAAAGTCCTATCCGTAGTACTGTAAATTTAAATATACACACACTACTGTACATATAATTAAAGGGAAAGTGATGTTAAGTATTAATATTAATAGCACGACATTCTCAAGCTTGAAAATCTACAATATAAAATACTTTTATTTCTGTTTAATTTCCGTGTTATATTGATAATGTGTTAATACATATAATGGAACTCGCATGGACTAGAACAGGAGTATCCAAACTCGGTCCTAGAGGGTCACATACATGCCTGGATTTGATGATAACCCTGCTGTGCACAGGTGAGACAATCACTTCTTCAGTCATCCTGATTGACTCACCTGTGCACAGAAAAGATATATTCAAATCCAGGCCCTCCAGGACCGAGTTTTGACACCCCTGGAATAGAATATCATATTTACTGATTTATTATTATTGCATTATTTCTGGAATTCGGGTTCGATCGTAACTCGTAATTGAAGCCCGTGAGGCTTTGAAATCTAACCTCCATTTTTCAGTGACGTAATAATAACAATCTCTTTTGCCATTGGCTTCATCCAAACCAATAACTATGATTTGACTAATTGATCACATTCACGGCCACACATCCAATGTGCACAAGAATGGTTTACAGGTTTGCGTCTCAAGCCCGTAACTCGCGCCATGGTCTAATTTAATAGCTCTGTAACGCAACCGAATGTCAAGCCTGCAGCTGTTGTGGGTGTGCCGCTAGGGGCTTCGAATTTAATAAGGCTGCATGTCCCTGGTCAGCTACTGAGTGTTTCATTTAACATAAAAATATGGGGAATCACTGGTGTAAATACAATAAATATCAGAGTATTTATTTACACTGTAATGCCAAGAAGAGCCAGACTAATGGAAGTAATACAGAAAAGCATTTTAGTAGGTTTGAAACATGTCAAGCTGTTTAATAACTATGTTTTACAAAGAGGAAGGAATTAAGTAACCGATAAGCCCTATAGCTGAGGGGAATGAAGAGCATCCTAAGTATACATAGGGTCCCCTGGTGGTTCACTGGTTAGGATTCTGTGCTTTCGCTGCAGCGACCTGGGTTCGATTCTAGATAACAAAGAGGTCACACCACCCTGAAGCCATGCAGGGTTGGGCCTTGTCAGTACTTGGATGGGTGACAACCTAGGAATACCAGGAGCTGTATGCTGTGGCCCACTGGAGAAGGAACTGGCAACCCACTCCAGTATCTCTGCCATGAATAGTGAGTGGATCAGCATGGTGTGTTGCGAGCAGTGAGGTCATGGAGAGTCAGACACGTCTGCATGGCGCAAACACACACAAGTATACATATATTGGTCTTTCTTAATATTGCAAGTATGATTCACTACTAAACCTAGTACTTACTTAAGCTGATGGAACATTGAATGCCACTACAAATCAAATAGAGAGGAGCCATTAGCATCTTATATACTACTAGAGTAATTACCCATCATAAATGACTATATGAGTCAAAATCATTGGTAAGTTAGCTGCACATCCAAATTTATTAATTGAAAAAAAGTTTGTGGCTCTCTAACTGCTGTTCATAGCTCACATTAGTGAAAGTTATATCCGTTATATATGAAGTGTTACTGTTGTGCTTGTGTGCTCAGATAGGACAAGTTAAGATACTCTACTCTGAGAATACACTCCACATCAGAAGGTAGCATAAGGTCACTCCTTTGCAGGCTGGAGCCAGTGAATATGATCTGTAGGTGTGGTCTGGAGGATCCAAAACAGTGTGCTCTTTACTGGATTATATTACGTTCATTGATTATTTTTAGTTTCCCAGTCTGTCTCAGGCACAATGACAACGGTGGTAAATTATACTTTTGTCTCTTACTTTCCTAAAAAATATATTTTCGGTAATCAGTGTTACGTTTTTTGATCATTTCCAGAACCATGTATACTTTACTTTAATACAGTGCAATGCATTACATCTATAAAATACAATACATAATACTTATGTTACAGTTGTGACATAATAATATTATTTGTAGATAGATCCGACATGCCTGTAACGTTATGTAAACAGGCATATATACATAATGTATAACGGCCCAAGCTCAAAAACATTTTACTTCTGGTTCCTAAATAGTTGCCTTAAGTTATAAAGCTTTTGGCCTGTATTTATGGGAGGGGCTAATGTTTTTTTTTTTTTTTTTTTAAACCTCTCTTCCTCAGCTAGGCACTTCGTTTCATCTCTGATCACCTATCCTCCTCTCCCTATTTAATTCCAATTTCTCTTATTTTTTGTATATTCACATTGAGTTGGCACACTTTATAGACTACTCTGATGACATGCAAACCAGGGAAGGTTTAATATCAAATTGGATCTACGACACTGCTTACTCATATTTTAGTTACTTAGCCCTGACCAAAAAATGTATTATATCTTTATGTTTCTCTCTTCTCCATCTATCTGTATCTCTTTCTTTTACATTCCTGCTCTTTACCGCCTTCTCTATTCCTCATATGTCTATGATAGCTTACTCCCCCATTAGCTATCTATTTCCACTTAGCTTTTTTCTCCCATTCACTTGTTTTTTTCTCATGCCTCAGCCCTTTCTTTCAATCCACTTCCCAATAACCTCTATTTTACACCTCTTCCCTCTTCTTTTGTAAAATCAATAATTCAGACACAAAATCAAGATCCACTATCCATTATATATACTTCAAAATACATGGGAATTTAGTTTTTGATGGATGAAAATAAAGATCCTATGAAATCTTGTGTGATATACATTTTATCATGTATTTATCATGTAGTTTCCACTCCAGAGGAGCTCACATTTGTGACAAACATGTCTAAATTCACTCAAATTTGCTGGCAGTATACAACTGCAATGGAGAAGTGAACATATTCACGGTGCATTTTCGCCTAACCAGATCGCTACAGTAGCTAAGAGATATAACTTGAATTCTCAAGCCAATGGTTTTGAGTTGATATGCCTTTCTTTAAAGCATACATCCCAACATATCATATAAGTAATGCAAGAGGAACTCACAACTTTGGACATAGATGCACTGTTTGCTGGTATTACAACAATTTACTAACAGTGACAGCAACTAGAAAAGTGATACATGCTTAATATGTCCATACTTTCCAATATAACCATATATACAGTGGATATAAAAAGTCTACACACCCCTGGTAAAATTTCAGGTTTCTGTGCTGTAAAAGAATTAGACAAAGATAAATCATTTCAGAACTTTTTCCACCTTTAATGTGACCTATAAACTGTACAACTCAATTGAAAAACAAACTGAAATCTTTTAGGTGGAGGGAAGAAAAAAAAAGAAAAATAATGTGGTTGCATAAGTCTGCACACCCTCTTATAACTGGGGATGTAGCTGTGTTCAGAATTAAGCAATCACATTCCAAATTGTGTAAAATATGAGTCAGCATACACCTGCCATCATTTAAAGTGCCTCTGATTAACCCCAAATAAAGTTCAGCTGCTCTAGTTGGTCTTTCCTGAAATTTTCTTAGTTGCATCCCACAGCAAAAGCCATGGTCCACAGAGAGCTTCCAAAGCATCAGAGGGATCTCATTGTTAAAAGGTATCAGTCAGGAGAAGGGTACAAAAGAATTTCCAAGGCATTAGATATACCATGAAACACAGTGAAGACAGTCATCATCAAGTGGAGAAAATATGGCACAACAGTGACATTACCAAGAACTGGAGCTCCCTCCAAAATTTATGAAAAGACGAGAAGAAAACTGGTCTGGGAGGCTACCAAGAGGCCTACAGCAACATTAAAGGAGCTGCAGGAATATCTTGCAATTACTGGTTGTGTGGGACATGTGACAACAATCTCCCGTATTCTTCATATGTCTGGGCTATGGGGTAGAGTGGCAAGTGAAGTCTCCCAAAAGCATGTGGGAAAGGTGTTATGGTCTGATGAAACCAAGGTTGAACTTTTTGGCCATAATTCCAAAAGATATGTTTGGCGCAAAAACAACACTGCACATCACCAAAAGATCACCATACCCACAGTGAAGCATGGTGGTGGCAGCATCATGCTTTGGGTCTGTTTTTCTTCAGCTGGAACTGGGGGCTTCGTTAAGATAGAGGGAATTATGAACAGTACCAAATACCAGTCAATATTGGCACAAAACCTTCAGGCTTCTGCTAGAAAGCTGAACATGAAGAGGAACGTCATCTTTCAACATGACAATGACCCAAAGCATACATCCAAATCAACAAAGGAATGGCTTCACCAGAAGAAGATTAAAGTTTTGGAATGGCCCAGCCAGAGCCCAGACCTGAATCCCATTGAAAATCTGTGGGGCGATCTGAAGAGGGCTGTGCACAGGAGATGCCCTCGCAATTTGACAGATTTGGAGTGTTTTTGCAAAGAAGAGTGGGCAAATCTTGCCAAGTCAAAATGTTCCATGCTGATAGACTCATACCCAAAAAGACTGAGTGCTGTAATAAAATCAAAAGGTGCTTCAACAAAGTATTAGTTTAAGGGTGTGCATACTTATGCAACCATATTATTTTATTTTTATATTTTTTCTTCCCTCTACCTAAAAGATTTCAGTTTTGTTTTTCAATTGAGTTGTACAGTTTATAGGTCACATTAAAGGTGGAAACATTTCTGAAATGATTTATCTCTGTCTCATTTCTTTTACAGCACAGGAACCTGACATTTTAACAGGGGTGTGTAGACTTTTTATATCCACTGTACTACAGAATACCCACCCTCTTTGAGCCTTTCATCTGAAAGGACAAAGGTTCAAACTAAAATTGAGCGATATGTCCTAAAATGTGGGACTCTTCCTGCAACAGAAGGACAGAACATTTTTTAAAAGAGGAACAGTTGGGAGGTATGCCCTAAAGTGACTGAGGACTACTGTATTATAAGATACTACATGGAGAACATTCAATATTTATGTGTAGGCTTTCAAAAGATTAATGATAATCACATATGATATCTCTTCAGATTTAGGTTAATCAATGTAAATAGATTGAAAATAAATCAACAAAGCTTATCTGCTGAGAGAAAGCTCGGACTCTCAATCTCTTTTAAGCACACACTAACAGAAAGAAAACATTCTTTATAGGAAAAGATGAGCAAGGTATGCTTAACAATACCAAACTGCTTTATATATATTGCATTTGTTTACACAACCTGTTTGCATGAAGAAAAAGGGTGCTTTCTTAGTAATCATTTAAATGTAGAAATAGACATTAGATGGCAGTATTTCTTTAACAGGTTTAATTGTCCGGTATTCAATAACAGTGCCACCTGAACAGTAATAATCATCCCATTGTGAAATTGTATACTTGGGAATGTGAACAGATTCCCATGCCAATCCAGATTAGGTGCAAAACAAGACATTTGATTTATTTATCTTGAGTATATCAATACAACCTAAATTAACTTGGTTAGTGTTTTCTTCCACATTGTGTTCATTCAGTAAATTAAAACCACAAAAGACATGAGATTAATTTACTAGATATAATCTATTATTTTCTTTTTGCCAGTGTAATAAAGTTCTTTTTCTGCACTTAAAAATTCTTATTATGCATAATTTATCTGAGATTAAAATGTACTCTGTTCAAATCAGATGGTCTGCATTGAAATTAAAAGATAACAAGCTTGTCCCATATCAAAATAGTTGAGTGCCATAGCCTTATAGAGTCCTAAAGCATAGAGGCATGGGCATGGGTTGGAGTTCCTTGTTATCATTTTTGGTTGTGGGAATTTGTTTTGACTTATGTGGAGCCCTTTTGTGTTTCTTATTTGAATGTTTTAATTACGGCTTCTGACTCTAATCCAAATCTTGTGCAAATTATAAAATCATAATCTTTCCTAAAAAGAAATTTGAAGCTCAAGTTTACTGTTTTGTAATTCAAGGCACAAGAGCAATTTAAGGAATTCATATTGTGCCACAAAAGCAATATTGAGCACACTTCTTATGATAATTTATTTTGGAAGCATCCAGTAATTACAATGCTTCTTGCGAGATTTTGATTGCTATTAGAAGTTTCCATACATCCAAAATAAAAAAATATTAACAATGGTCTATTTTATATTTGTTACATTTAATAATCAACTGAACATTAGCAGTTTGGCTGATCTAAAAGAATAAGTACCATACATTATATTTCGCAATATTATGTTACCCAAGGAAGATAAATTAACAATCTAATCCTTGCCATGAATAATCATTTGATAGTTGAATAAAATGAGTAATCATAAATTACTATATATTTGTATTGTTAAAACTTTGCTAATATAACTGCTGTTAGTTTTTCTCCGTTTACCCGATTCTCTTTCCCACATTAAGCCTAGGGTTGTCCATGTGTGACAGATGGTTGGGCCACAGTCCACTAGAAATATTGCTTGTATTAAGATTTTTAGCAGAGCTGCTTACTTGCGCAGCTTATCTGTGGCTCTTAAAACATCTAAAAATATATTGGCGTTTTAAATCTGGCATGAATTGTACTTGGCAGTTGTACATACGTTGTTACAGAAATAGCAGAGACCATAGGCCATATACATTTAAAATTCTTTTTTTTTTTTGGTAAATTGATCTTTCACCTACATTTATCTTTAATAGCTTTGCGGGTTACTTATAGCAGAAGTGCAGCTTCTTTTTAAGATTAATTTATTATATTTTGAGAGCAAAGTAGAAAATATATGTTGTAGAAGCTGCCATAAATGTGTAAATTACTTTATTCAGACACAGTCCTCTGATGTACAATGCTTACATTTGATTTTTGGTTTGCTTTTCTGCAGCCTTTTATAATAATAGAGCCAAAATACATAAAATAGAGCAAATATCAACAGTATATAGGAAACACCATATGTATAAATGAAACAACCTTCGTTTTATAATTGAATATAATTGATTATAATTGTATTTGTTATAGTCCTCTGGAGAAAAAGAATATATATTTAGCTGTATGAGCTAAAAACATTGTTAAAGGGGTACAGTTGTCCCTGAGAATCAGCAGTTATGGCACAAGGGAGATGGGTCTTATACCTCACGGGGGAGAGGGATGATATATTATAAAGCTTCAGATAAGTATTTAATACGTTCATAAGTGAAAAATGTTCCATCAAAAGAGAAATGAACATACGTGATCACAATTTGAATCTTACAAAGGGCAGAAGATTTAGGAGTAATAAGCAAATATACTACTTTGAAGAAATGATAGTAGATAGGTGCCTTCCAACAGAAGTGATATGGCCAAACACCACTAAAGACTTAATTAATGCTAGCTTTTAAGGAGATAGAATGGACAGACTAGAAAGGGCTTTGTGGTTCTTATTTGAATCCATGTTTCTATTTTCTTTGTATTTCACTAGGACATTTTATAGCGAGAATGAATGCTTGAAAGTTGTTATTCCATGGCATCAATATGGATTTACCAGAATATTTGCTGCCATTTCTCCATAGTCATGGCTTGTTGCCTCATACTTAAAGACTCTCCAGTTATTGTGTTCAAAGAAAACCACTTCATAACTGATGATAACAATCCCCTTTCATGACTGTCTTGCTTTGCTTTACAGTTAACGCCACTTTAATTGCGTTTTCACAACTATTCATTAACTTCGTAAAAATTATCCATTATTTATGTACATAACTATTATTATTAATTATATCACATGATAATAATAGTTGATTAATTCTTAACACAGGCAAATAATAATATAATGTGTTTTGAGCCAACTATAGCTCTTTTGTTATTACCAATTGTGGGGACATTCCTTGGAACAGAATGTCTGAAAAATGAAGCCATTTACTTAGTCCTACTACTGTCATGTGTGGCCAGATTACAGTTGTGAATTCAAATCAGTAACAATTTGTGATTCTTAAGAAATAAAAGTTAATATTTGCTTGTCCTATGACTATTAAATGTTTGGGTATCATTTTTTTAATTAGCAGTTAAATAGGGCTTGACAAATCCCGGGAGCCAGGGAGTTACTACTCCTAAAATTTTACAGCTGTCGTCTAACTTTTTTTGTTATTGTACTTCTATTTCTATATACAAGCCATACTCTTGCTCCTAAAGCAGTGTTTGGCTGCCTTCTATCCAACCTAACTGGCTCCAGTATAAATGTGTCCAGTATACCAATCCATTTCTGAAGTTCAGTTTTGAATACTACCTTTTTTCTGGAATAAAAAGTTGCAGATATTTGAAAGGGTATTATTTACAAGTATTCTGAATTAGTTTCTATGTTGGAAAATCAATGCAAAATTAATGCTGTAGGTCTCATTTGTTAAGTTATTAAAGTTACAAACAGATGGTAACGTTGACTATTAAAATATGGAGCAAGTAGTGTTAGAATGCAGTGAGTAAGATTAGAAGGATGGGGGGGGGGGGCAGTATTACATATACATTGGCAGAGATAGACAAATGTTCACCTGTACTGATTCTATTTGAAAGTTCCCTCTCCTTTCCTCAGTATATAGTGCAATATCCTCCTAATCCTCTTAATACACCTTGAGAAAAAGAGTGGCATGGTCATTGTGTTAAAAAAAAATGGCAAGTCTAGACAAAGTAATTAATAATTTGGGACATATGGATTTTAAATAATAATGTACTACAACTCTAAGTAATCTCTATTCCAACATGAGTCCTCCACTACATTACTATATTACAAGCACACTTCGTCCTAAAATGGTAGCCTTTTTTGAGTCACATTACAATAATAGCATAATAAGGAAGTTGTACATTGCGGAGTTAGTGTTCTAAATACATTGGAAGTTTAAAAAACAAAAATCATTATATAGAGACACAACATTGTTCAAAATGACATTGTGTTTTAATATAGATATATCACTTTAGTACATCAGGCCCATTGTGCTTAATACAACTAAAACTGTAATAAAGTGTGTATTTTACACATTTTCCAGGCACAGTACATTTGGTCCTATTATCCATTTTTATGGTGTTTAAGCAATAATATAAGCTAACCCTAAAGTATTGATGTTATTATTATTATTTTATGTATAGATCGCTAGCTGGTTCTGGAGCGCAATGGGTCCATTAAATATAAGACAAGACAGCACATTTGTACATATCTATAAGTACTGGGGGAGATGAAGGCTCTTCTTTTCTCAGAGCTTAAGAGGTTCCAGACTCCCGATGACCAATCTCAAATCAGGATGTTGAACAATTTGGTTTTTGTATCTCCAAATAAATTCAAAGAAATGGACAGACATACTTTTTTCTTCCAAACTGTTTTATTTCAAACATATAAGTATCTTCATGTGAGGTTTCCAGTCTTCAGTAGGTAAGATTAGCAGGTTGTGTAAGTAGTCCGTTCTAATAATAAATATTTTGGAGTAAAGTGCTATAAATACGAAGCCTTAAATTAACAGGACATGTGCTTGCGTGTAAGTGAACACTTACATCATCCCACAAAGCATCAAGTTGCACGTCTGCGATGCGTCTGATCTAAAGGCCAAGACCTACTAGACTTTGATTAAATCTTGGATGTTAGCTAAGAAATGAATATGTGGGCTGTGGGAAGATCTTAGGTCCATTCTAAATTAATATCAGATCTATGTGCTGGTCTGTGTTACACTTTCACCTGTACAGTAATCTGTATGTATGTGTAGTACTCGTGTGTTGTATACAAAGAGCGCACTGACAAGTCTCAGAATAACAGCAGTGAGCAGCTGAGAATGAAAGACAAACTACCATCTGATTTCATTCATGCAAATGAGGCACATTCACTTTTGGATAATGTCCTGCATTCTCCTGGTTACTATTTTCATTACTGATTCTGTTCATCAGAATGCTCACAAACAAGGCGTCCGTTGTTCATGATCAGTGAGGTTGGATAAATAGATATTCTATGACCTAGATGTAGACAAATCACACAAGCAATCTCATAATAAGTATCTCTGTATTGCCAAATTATATTTTAGTCTTTTTCACATACATTAATGTTATAGTTTATTTTTAGTTTAAAATGTATTGTGCAAATAAAATCATGTGTTATGTCTTACATTTTATTTTTATTTTTTTACGTTGCAGCTAAGTGATTTGAATTTATTTAGATGTTAAACACAAACACAATGTAGGTAATATAGAAACACGATCAAATCCTACAAAAGAAAGAACACTTTGGACAATGTTTAAATAATGGTAAATTGGTCTCATTAAGCAGTTCACTAAAGAATATAGACACATTAGTAGATAGAATACACACAGACATTGAAAATCACATGACTTCAATTCGGATCAAATAAACGTTATAATGGGCTTCAACTTGAAATTAATTTAATTTCTAAACAAATGTGAACATTAATTTACAAGGACACACCCTCTCTAGAAAGTAACAAACAGAACAAGCTGACAACAGAAAATTTATTTTTTTCAGTCATTAATAATTAGGTATAAAATATAAACATGTTATGGCTCTGTTTATTTTGTGTTAACGTTCTAAAAGCATTGTCTATTATCTAGTTAATTCAAAGAAATCATAGAAAAAGAACTCAGAGTTCCTTTGAATGTCCACTTTTTAATCATTTAAAGAACCACTGTAATGCATTTCAAAGCAAAGCTCATGTTTGTTTATTGGGCATATACAATTAAAAACAGTGTGCCGTTTAAAATAAGTAAGAGCTATTTTTTTTTTTTTTACTTTTTAAATTTACTTTTTTCTTCTCAAGTGTAGCTTTTCCCTTTGCCATGTCAGGGGGCATGGCCAGCTCAGACTTGGGCTGAACCATCATTTACCTTGAAAGAAAGCTGGGCTATGATGTCACTTCCTGCCCTGTGACATCATTAGCTCTTCCCCACTGCCTACAGATAGATAACAGTTGTATTGTAACCTGCTAGCAGTAGCTCATAGGCCCCGCCCATCATATCCCCAATCTCCTTTACTGAGCCCAGTCTGAAGCAGAATCTGACATACTGTTTTTAATAATCTATTTTCAACAAATAAGCATATGAGCTTCACTGGTAATTTCACAACATTTGTCTTATAAAGGACTCTCTAAAGAATAGTTAGGGTTTGGTAAGAAACCTGTACAAAACTTGTACTGAACATTTAAACAATGAATTACTTTATTTTAATCATACCCGGAGGCCTCACTTGATGTGGGAGTGCTATCTAAATTGGCATACCACAATTGCAGTATGATAGTGGGTGGTGACTAGAAAGTATGGGCCCTATACTATTGCCCAATTCGTAAAATTATCCACACTTAAAACCACTCTGAAAATTGCCACAGATTCTATTAGCTACTTGCAATCCGATTACAAGTTACCCACCTACAATCACTACAGGCCAACCAAAGACACAAAGCTGGCCTTAGAACTCTATTGGTTTTAGCACAGCTCAGACATTACAAGTTGTAAGTAATTAAAGTTACACAAAATCAGTATTCAATTAGACCCATAGCTTTAGCTTGCAAATAAAGTCTGACCCACAACTGAAAAAATTATCAAGGTCCTGTCAAAAATATTACAAGTACTAAATAGGACTCACAAAGCATTTTTCAATCACTTATTAGAGCTATAACATACTTTAAAAGCATGGGGAGGCATGGAAACACATTAGAATAAATTGAACAATATTATTTTTAACGTTGATCTTGGGACTCAAGGTGTTACGTTGATCTTGGGACTCAAGGTGTTACGTTGATCTTGGGACTCAAGGTGTTAGTACATATCATGAAACCCACACGGACTAAAACTGATGATCTAATGGAATTTATAGAGTGCTAGATTGCTTGATTATGATCCATATCAGCAAATATTACTTATTGGCGCAAATTAATACTTAGCCTCCGATTGCAGATCATGTGTAACTTCCACGTTTTACTAACGTCATGATGACGGTCTCACTTACTACTGGCTATGTCTAAGAAGTCAATTATGGGCTTGATTAAATATTACCAGATCATATGATTAAGCCCCCTGAAATTAGACTTAAAAAGGCAGAGTTTACAAGTTCAGCCTTGTGGTCAGAATTTGCGAGCTAGAGTTAATAGAAAACATCTAAACTTTTATTTTAAAAAAACACCCATAGCCTTGGGGCTCTAAAAATAGTAAGCACTTGTTAAAATGCACAGTAAACATGTAATATATATATATATTTATCAAAGCATTACCCAACTTTTTTTTATAGACACTACATCAGAATACTAGAGTGTTTTTTTAACAAATTCTGTGGAGTAACACAGGCACTGAGAAGTGTTTGCTTCAGCTAATCTGCTCCCATTTTAACTGTATATGATAAGGTACATTGTCACATTGTTACCAATCACTTTATTTTCCTAGTCACATAATAGTTTACTACTGAATGAATTTCAAGAATGTTTGTACCTTTCTGTAATACTATTACAGCTTGTGGAATTCTTATCAACAATGTCAATAGAGGTGTGAACTGCATTTTTTTTTTATAACCTGCCAGGAATTTACTAAAATTCAAATGTTGGTTGAAATTTTTTTTCCTATTGTTGGTCAGGAGGGAAGTTAAATTCATATGGTAAAATAAATACAATTAAATATGTGAAGTCTTATTAAAAAGCTTAACTGTTTGTTCTGTTTTAGCCAGTTTGTGCTGGACGCTGCAGTTGTATTTCACAAAATTGTTTATTTGCGGAATTAGTAAAAGCATCATAAAATAAATTATTGTAACCAAACATCAATAAATTTAAAGTTATTCTACAATATCTAAAAGAACAGAGTCTACAAGTGATCATAAATCATAGAGGAAAAATGGCCTGTGAACAACTTGGTATATTTCACTGGAAATGGGAACGGGAAAGGGGTGGAAGAATTACATTTCTTATTTTTTTTTTTACTTTCTTTTTTGGCTTAGCCCACTTGTTCCTCCAATTTGTGAAATGTTTTCACTGATTCAGTGGAGAAAATACTCAGAAGCCCTTTAACAAAATACTCAAGTTATTTGCACAATAGTTTTTGCCATATAAGTAGAAGGAGATATGGGTGGCTTCTTTTTAAAAATACCATAACAAACCTGGGCCTTGATTACATGGTGCTCAATACATTTTTATATGTGAAGTTTACACGTTAAAAAACAACTAAGCAATTACATAAAACAAACCTGTTTCTGAGTACTAGCTATTTGTAACTACCTATTATTCTAGTGTGTTGAATAGTGTACACTGTGATTACCTGGCAATTGTTAATTTTTAATGTGAGTTTGCAAAGATCTGGGACCACTCCCTATGGCATAAAAAATAACGAGTATATAAAGACCAAAAGAGTTAGTGAGTCCGTCAGGATGAAGTGTTACAAATACAACCTAAAAAACGCACTGAAAAACAATTTAGCACTATGGAATATGTTGGTGTGTTAAAGGATAATAATAATTTAAAGGACCATACACAATAAAAGATAAGACCTACACATGATAAAGCACCAAATAGCCATTCAAAAGGTTATCCCTAACCTCTACAGCAAACAATAGCATGGCTTAATCAAGAACCTCTATAGTTTAAAGAAGAACTCCTACTCACACCTTTAAACACTGCCAAAAACCACTTATAAACTACCAATGTACAAAATAGACCCCCAGGCATGAACACCTACCTTCCTGTCCCAGAAACACCTTTCGTTTCTCCCTCTACAATGATCTAGTGTATATTGCCTGGTGTATATTCATGTTAAATAAAATAAAAAGTTAATGTAATGTCTGAACTTCATTGTACACATGAAATCGTAACATTGAATAACAATTCATATGAATATATATGTGTGACTACAAACTCATTGGATTTCACCTACTTTCAGGTGTATGTGCTCATATCATTGACTCAGCAAAGTATAGAATAGAATAGTCAGCAAAGTAATAATATGATACATTAATGGTTTAATTGTGTTGATTAATGATCCGTAGTGTGGAAATACTTTATTGTAAGAAAAAAAAAGATGTATAAAAATGTATACCCTGTGTGATACATATAGCAAGTGCCATTCACTCCTCTAAATTTAGTCACATTTATCACATACATTTTACTCTCTGTGAAGACGAAAATATTTGTTAAAAATTAAAAATGAAGTTGGGAATGTAAAGCTTAAACATACATTTGTAACCATATTCAAATATAAAAATAGCATGAATTGCTAGTAAGCATTATTATCTGTTGTTGGTCTCCAAGCAGTGCTTTTGATAGTGTATTATCTCCCTAACCACACTGTATTACACAATGTATAATATTTCTTAATGATCTATGACCTCACTTTAGAATAACGTGATACTGTGCATTAGGTGGCTGTATTAAGGTAATATCTATGGAAATATGTTAAAATCAAATGCAGATAAACACATACCCATTTCATTTATCAGATATGTGGAATATCTGTTTATTTGCATTTGACTTTTACAAATTTCCATAGATATTTCTTTAATGCAGCCACCTAATTATTAATGTACAGTATCGTGTTATTCCCTCCAAATGGTACATGACTGGAAGTTATAGTATATTTTATAATGTTCTTGTTCTTCAACAGAAATCTAAACGCACATGTATAGAATTATCATCCAATGGGTTTAGATTTCTGTTGACGAACAAGAACATTATACAATATGTTAAGTTGTACCTAATATCATCTAAAAACACATAAAGTCCTGTTTTTGAAGCAATTATTATTATTATTATCCTTTATTTGTAACATGCCAACATATTCTAGCGTGCTGTACATGGGTTAATACAAGGCAAGACAAGTGTGTGTGTGTGTGGGGTGGGTCTTTGAGCTTAACATCTAGCATACATAGTGCTTTCCCTAAAACACTTATCAAGATCGAAACTCGCAAACTTACAACATAAAGGTGGTAGATGTGGTAGATATTAAGGATCAAGGTGATAAGCTTCTTTAAACAGACGCGTTTTTAGTACGTTTTTGAAGGTTGTGAGGCAGGAGGATAGTCTAGTGGAGTGGGATAAGGATTTCCACAGAATAGGGGCAGCAATGGGCTTCATGTTGGGACATGTAGTAACTTCGAGTTGGTTGGCAGTATAGAAGGACAGTATCTCAAATACGTCTTCAGAGACGATATAATGCAAGGCGCAGCGAGGCGAGCCGTTAAACCGTAGCACTTTGGCAATGAGCGCCACAGGCGCTCTTTGCAGGCGAGCCTCGCGTAGCGAGGCGATCCGTTACGTTCAACCGTAGCACTTTGGCAATGAGCGCCGCAGGCGCTCATTGCAGGCGAGCCTCGCGTAGCGAGGCGAGCCGTTACACCGTAGCACTTAGAAAAAAAATACGAGATGAAAAAAATTACGAGATAAGCGGCGGAACCAAAACAATAAAAAAAATCACTAAATACACACAAAAAAATAAAAAAAAGGTCACTTACAGCAAGGGGAACCAGGCAGGACGTCTGGGAGTGAGTTGGAACTCCAATTTACATCGATTTAGACGAGTTACAAAGATCGAAAATCGGCTAAACGAGAAAAAAATGGCCGCCCAAAAAAAATGAAAACGAGGCTATACTACTACGAACTGCGTAAAACACAGCCACAGACGTATGTGCTCGAAAAACAATGAGACAAAGGATGCGGATTAACCGCGCAATGAGTAAAAAGACAGTAGCGAGTAAATTTTCCGAAACGCAATTACAGATTTACGCATTAACACAGATTTAACGCCTTTGTCTCGCGCAACATCGGATTTCACGCCTAAAACAACGCATTTGATAAAATTTAAGTTGGAAGTTAAAAAAATAAAAAGTAAAAAAAAAAATGTGTATTTATTTTAAGAAAAAAAAAAAAGGGACAAATGAGTCATTTTGTGTGACAAACAAATTTCACAACATTTAATTTTTATTGACCGTCATTTTACCGTTTTACCATATTTACTGTTAAATCCGTAGTACTTTGGCAATGAGCGCCGCAGAAAAAATGGCAGCCGAACAAAACGAAAACGAGGCTACAGCACTATAACCACGGAAAACACGTACCGATAATCCGCTAAGACGCATACCACACATTACCCACCATTAAACGACGTATGGATGATCCGCTAAGACGCATACCACACATTATCCGCCATTTTAGGATAATGCGGAAGTACACAGCTACGTTAACGGATTTGGCTCGCGCACGCACACTGTTACACTGCACACGTCCATCACGCTTACACAGCACCTCCACACCACTAATGCTGCAGCAACATCAACACAGACTGCCAGCTCTTCAACACAATGCATAAAAATACGTATATTCATTTATTAATTTGAATTCTATATTTCAGTAGTACACACAAAACAACATTAGCTACCTTACAATTCCATATGTATATTAATAACTAAACAACTTTCCAAACATACACATCTCATTGCCGTCATTTTTTGACGGGCAATACGCTAGTTATATATATAGATCAACAGGACTGGAAGGGGGACTATGAAATCGATAAATAATTAAACTCAATAGTGCCAAGGGAAAATCTGTGTATGAAATTATAATGATTATTACAAAATCTAAAATTGTGTAAAGTGTCTAATCTAACTGATATTAGAGATCTAATGTAATTAATGAAATATGTGATGTACTGGATGTATTAAAAGTGCAAAATATGTGATAATAGATTGAGATGAATAATACATTTTTATTAGTGAAGTCTTCCTTCCTGCACTTACAGCAGCCAGATCCTAACTCCTAAAGATTGGTTTGTGCAGTGATTGTGAATTTGCAGAGAGAGTATGCTATTAGTGATTGCTGCATGTGGTTGTACTGTAAGTGTTTAGTGTGACTGTGTGTTGTGATTGTATGCAGCAGGTGTGACAGTGTGAAGTCGGTGACAGTGTGTAGTAAGTGGGCTTTGTAGTGTGACAGTGATGTGACCGTGTGCAGAGAGTGTATGCCTAGAGTATGAATGTGTAGTAGAATCAGTGGCGTAGCTAGAGCTTTTGCTGCCCTGAGCTATCCCCGAGTTTGCCTCCCCCAGGTGAGAATATATATATATATATATATATATATATATATATATATATGTATATATATATATATGTATATATATATATATATATACACAGTCAGGTCCATAAATATTGGGACATCGACACAATTCTAAACTTTTTGGCTCTATACACCACCACAATGGATTTGAAATGAAATGAACAAGATGTGCTTTAACTGCAGACTTTCAGCTTTAATTTGAGGGTATTTACATCCAAATCAGGTGAACGGTGTAGGAATTACAACAGTTTGTATATGTGCCTCCCACTTTTTAAGGGACCAAAAGTAATGGGACAATTGGCTGCTCAGCTGTTCCATGGCCAGGTGTGTGTTATTCCCTCATTATCCCATTTACAAAGAGGAGATACAAGCTCCAGTGTTCATTTCAAGTGTGCTATTTGCATTTGTTGCTGTTAACTCTCAATATGAAATCCAAAGAGCTGTCACTATCAGTGAAGCAAGCCATCATCAGTCTGAAACAACAAAACAAACCCATCAGAGAGACAGCAAAAACATTAGGTGTGGCCAAATCAACTGTTTGGAACATACTTAAAAAGAAAGAACGCACCGGTGAGCTCAGCAACACCAAAAGACCAGTAAGACCACGGAAAACAACTGTGGTGGATGACCGAATAATTATTTCCCTGGTGAAGAAAACACCCTTCACAACAGTGGGCCAGATCAAGAACACTCTCCATGAGGTAGGTGTATGTGTGTCAAAGTCAACAATCAAGAGAAGACTTCACCAGAGTAAATACAGAGGGTTCACCACAAGATGTAAACCATTGGTGAGCCTCAAAAACAGGAAGGCCAGATTAGAGTTTTCCAAACAACACCTAAAAAAGCCTTCACAGTTCTGGAACAACATCCTATGGACAGATGAGACTAAGATCAACTTGTACCAGAGTGATGGGAAGAGAAGAGTATGGAGACGGAAAGGAACTGCTCATGATCCAAAGCATACCACCTCATCAGTGAAGCATGGTGGTGGTAGTGTCATGGCGTGGGCATGTATGGCTGCCAATGGAACTGGTTCTCTTGTATTTATTGATGATGTGACTGCTGACAAAAGCAGCAGGATGAATTCTGAAGTGTTTTGGGCAATACTATCTGCTCATATTCAGCCAAAAGCTTTATAACTCATTGGACGGCGCTTCACAGTGCAGATGGACAATGACCCGAAGCATACTGCAAAAGCAACCAAAGAGTTTAAGGGAAAGAAGTGGAATGTTATGCAATGGCAAAGTCAATCACCTGATCTGAATCAGATTGAGCATGCATTTCACTTGCTGAAGACAAAACTGAAGGGAAAATGCCCCAAGAACAAGCAGGAACTGAAGACAGTTGCAATAGAGGTTTGGCAGAGCATCACCAGGGATGAAACCCAGCGTCTGGTGATGTCTATGCGTTCCAGACCTCAGGCTGTAATTGACTGCAAAGGATTTGCAACCAAGTATTAAAAAGTGAAAGTTTGTTTTATAACTGTTAATCTGTCCCATTACTTTTGGTCCCTTAAAAAGTGGGAGGCACATATACAAACTGTTGTAATTCACCTGATTTGGATGTAAATACCCTCAAATTAAAGCAGAAAGTCTGCAGTTAAAGCACATCTTGTTAGTTTCATTTCAAATCCATTGTGGTGGTGTATAGAGCTCAAAAGTTTAGAATTTTGTCGATGTCCCAATATTTATGGACCTGACTGTATATAGTGGATATAAAAAGTCTACACACCCCTGTTAAAATGTCAGGTTTCTGTGCTGTAAAAAAATGAGGCAAAGATAAATAATTTCAGATTTTTTTCCACCGTTCATGTGACCTATAAACTGTACAACTCAATTGAAAAACAAACTGAAATCTTTTAGGTAGAGGGAAGAAAAAATATAAAAATAAAATAATATGTTTGCATAAGTATGCACACCCTTAAACTAATACTTTGTTGAAGCACCTTTTGATTTTATTACATCACTCAGTCTTTTTGGGTATGATTCTATCAGCATGGCACATTTGACTTGGCAAGATTTGCCCACTATTCTTTGCAAAAACACTCCAAATCTGTCAGATTGCGAGGGCATCTCCTGTGCACAGCCCTCTTTAGATCACTCCAAAGAGTTTCCATCGGATTCATGTCTGGGCTCTGGCTGGGCCATTCCAAAACTTTAATCTTCTGCTGGTGAAGCCATTCCTTTTTTGATTTGGATGTATGCTTTGGGTCGCTCTTCATGTTCAGCTTTCTAGCAAAAGCCTGAAGGTTTTGTGCCAATATTGACTGGTATTTGGAACTGTTCATAATTCCCTCTATCTTAACTAAGGCCCCAGTTCCAGCTGAAGAAAAACAGTACCAAAGCATGATGCTGCCACCACCATGCTTCACTGTGGGTATGATGTTCTTTTGGTGATGCGCAGTGTTGTTTTTGCGCCAAACATATCTTTTGGAATTATGGCCAAAAGTTCAACTTTGGTTTCATCAGACCATAACACCTTTTCCCACATGCTTTTGTGAGACTTCAGATGTGTTTTTGCAAAATGTAGCCTGGCTTGGATGTTTTTCTTCGTAAGAAAAGGCTTTCATCTTGCCACTCTACCCCATAGCCCAGACATATGAAGAATACGGGAGATTGTTGTCACATGTACCACACAGCCAGTACTTGCCAGATATTCCTGCAGCTCCTTTAATGTTGCTGTAGGCCTCTTGGTAGCCTCCCAGACCAGTTTTCTTCTCGTCTTTTCATCAATTTTGGAGGGAGCTCCAGTTCTTGGTAATGTCACTGTTGTGCCATATTTTCTCCACTTGATGATGACTGTCTTCACTGTGTTTCATGGTATATCTAATGCCTTGGAAATTCTTTTGTACCCTTCTCCTGACTGATACCTTTTAACAATGAGATCCCTCTGTTGCTTTGGAAACTCTCTGTGGACCATGGCATTTGCTGTGGGATGAGACTAAGAGAATTTCAGGAAAGACCAACTAGAGCAGCGGAACTTTATTTGGGGTTAATCAGTGGCACTTTAAATGATGGCAGGTTTATGCTGACTCCTATTTAACACGATTTGGAATGTGATTGCTTAATTCTGAACACAGCTACATCCCCAGTTAGAAGAGGGTGTGCAGACTTATGCAAGCACATTATTTTTATTTTTTTATTTTTCTTCCGTCCACCTAAAAGATTTCAGTTTGTTTTTCAATTGAGTTGTACAGTTTATAGGTCACATTAAAGGTGGAAAAAGTTCTGAAATGATTTAGCTTTGTCTAATTTTTTTACAGCACACAAACCTGACATTTTAACAGGGGTGTGTAGATTTTTTATATCCACTGTATATATATATATATATATGCTGCCATTTGCCCGTCAAACATGACGTAAAAAAAAAAATTGTTAAGCCTGGCAATGCTGTTTGCCACACAATCTGAGCACCTTCGGTGCTCATCGCGAGCCCCACGCTGAGCGCCTTCAGTGCTCATTGCGTGGCTCTCAATGAGCGCCTTTGAGTTTCCTTTGGCGCTCATTGCAGTCTAATTCCTACGGGCCTTCAATGCAGCCTAAGTCCTACGGCCTGAGCGCCTGCAATGAGCGTCTTCTCCAACATTATACATACAGTATTTATATGGGCCCCACACAGGCTGGTCACAGTGGGCTCTTACATACTCAGGCTGGGCACATTAGCTGGTACAGAGACACAGGCTTAGCACATTGGTACTTACATACACAGGCTAGGCACATTAGCTGGTACATACACAGGCTGGGCACATTAGCTGGTACAGGCACAGGCTGGGCACATTAGCTGGTATAGAGACACAGGCTGGGCATATTGGTACTTACATACACAGTCTAGGCACATTAGCTGGTACATAGACAGGCTGGACACATTAGCTAGTACAAGCACAGGTTGGGTACATTAGCTGGTACAAGCACAGGCTGGGCACATTAGCTGGTAAAGAGAAACAGGCTAGGCACATTTCTCAGTCTCTCTCACCCGCCACACTTGTGCTCTTTCCCCGCCTCTAACCTTTGCCGGTGCTCCTCTCCTTAGTGGCTCTTCTCTCCCGGGTCAAAGGACTCCCGGGTCGAGGAGAGAGGAGAAAGCAGGAGGCCTGGAGGAAGGCGAGGGCTGTGGGAAGTGGACAGGAGGGCAACTGGAGGTGGGCAGCAATTGGGGACATTTTTGCCTCTGTTATCCGGGGCGCTCTGCGCCCCTAGCCTCGCCCTTGCTATGCTACTAAATAGAATAATTAAATGAATGTGTGCTGTATGTGACTGTGCTGTGAATGTGTATTGTGATCGCTGTGTAGTGAGTGTTCTGTGTGCCTGTGCTGAGTGTGTGCCGTGAGTGTGAATATTTGCAGTGAGTGTGCTGTAAATGTGTGTTGTGAATGTTGCCATTTTCTTTATTAAGACAATGTTTAGTTGTTTCCAAAGGAGACACACACCAACATGATTATCTTGATATATTTATATTAGGTGAATACCTATTACTGCAAGCTTCAGGACCAAACAGGTGTTGTGTATAGCAAGTGTCGCCAGAGAAACACTTCCCTACAGAGAGCAGTTAAAGAATACAAATTATAATTAATGGTTCACTGATTTAGAGGGCTACTGAAGTCACCAGATGTGTTCTGAATCATCAGATAGTTGTTTGAAAGGTATGTGGAAATAAAGGTTTCCTGTTTTGAAATTGATGTAGTTAGGCACACTTAATTGTTCTAGAGAGCTTGAATCCACATGTGAATCTGATGTATATATAATGAGGCTGCAAGAATTAGAACCAGCTATTAGGGAGGATATAGTTCAATTCCCGTTCAGTAGCAGTTTAGCTAGACAAATTTGTAAACTCACACAAAGGGCCTCATTCAATTGCTATTTGGCCAATTGAATAGGGATCTAAATAAGAACAGAGCATATATATATATTTTTTTTTTGCAGAAGTTTTTAGTTAGTGAAGACCTTGCTTTTGGATAGAAGTTCACTAACTAAAAACTTCTGTAAAAAATATGCTCTGTGCTTATATTCAATTGGCCAAATTGCAATTGAATGAGGCCCATAGTCACGTAGAGAGAATGAAGGAGTAATTGCCTCAAGAGGATTATGTCAAATTCTACCAGTTGTATTTTTCACTAATAATTGTAATTTAGTACAGATAAAACAGAGAACAGATATAAACTGTGAAGGGGTGGATATGAGACAGTGTACCATGGAAAAGAGTGTGCACAGTTACTTTAGACCTTTTTTTTTTTTCTGCAGAAATCAATAAATCTAAAAAATAATTTTAAGACTATAGCTAAAATATGGGACAACCTGTATACTCATTATCCATGCAGCTACTTGTGGAAGGATATCAAGCGCTATGCAAAAATGAATAATATCTATAGCTAAACTAATTTGATCAATTTTAAATATGTAAACAACTTTCCCACATGAATTTCAAGTCCCTAACTGATGGTGAGCACCAGTTTTTGTGACTTCCTTGTCCATTTAACAGTCATATGCAGGTTTAAATTTGCAGTATGGAACATTTTTTTGTGTATTGAGGATCACAAACCCACAATAAAAACTCAGTGAGGGCCGCATATTATAATTTTCTTTATTTAATTGTCATAATAAGAGCCTCCTAATATGCTGCTAATATGCTGTCTGGCCATTGCTCTTTCTGTCTTTGTGCATAACTGTATTGCAGAGTTATTACAATCTTTGTGTATATAATTACAAGCTAGTCATGTGATGCGTCTTCCAGTGGTTGGAACACAACATATGGAGATTCACAGCTGCTTCCTACTTAACTCACACAGTAACATGCTATGAGACATGAGAGGAATGGGAGAAGCCTATATGACATAGATACGAGCAGAGCGAAGCAACACAACTGATTTTAAAGGACCAAATGGTCAATGAATTATTAGAAAATAAATAACCATATTGGGTGAAAAAGTAAAGTAAATTGATTCATATTTGACGAAAAAGTAAAAAGTATTTGGAAAAAGGAAACTCAGTGAAGCGATTCCACAATACCTTGTCTAAATGTCAGGTTTCCGGTAAAGTGATACGTTGTGACTTTTTATACATAGCACCCATTGTGTGCTTTTGACTTTGATTTCCTTGTCTACAATGGCCTATTTGTAATGCTGATGCTAATTGTGATCTGTGCCTACAGTCTTCTAAAAATGAACCCTATGAGTTCAAAACCAAAATAACATCATAAAATCAGAAAGTTCATATGATCTGTGTGTGTTTGATCTTCTTGCTGCTTGCTGAAATATATTATTTTTCCTTAGAAGTTCATGTGTATTATTTTTTTAATGAATGTATGATACCTACAGGCAGATTATCTAATTTACTGCTTATACGGCACATGCAGTATCTGCAGTATCTTATTATCATGTGACTGCTTTAGAAATTGGTATTGACCTCCATACATAACCCAAGAATAATATGGACACCTAAAATGTAAAACTTAATTAAACCTCCTTTTACTTTAATAATTTTAATAGATAAATATTATTATGACTACTATGAATATTATAAAAAATAATAATATTTCTAGGAGTTGTTTACATATCAAATTAATATCCACCAAAACACATAACAGATACGTGTATGTGTTGAAATATTATTTTCTTATGTATAGCACTAAGGAATATGTTGCCTCTTTACAGATAAACAAAAATAGTAATAACAGATAATTCAAGAATGAATACTACCTAGGAGATATCTCTGTTCAGCCATGGGTTATCTGGAACGTGTATGATCTTCAAAATAGATCTTCAAAACCTTAAAGGGAAATAAAACATTTTTTTTTTGTGTATTTAAAAGTGTATGTTTTAAACATAAACACAGCCAAGTAACTTCTCTATTCTAATTCTCTGGGATGTCTCTGCTGCCTATGATACAGTTAACCACTATCTTCTTATCCAAATTCTCCATTTTCTAGGCACCTGTGTCATAGCTCTCTCATGGTTCACATTTTATTTAGAAAATCGAACATTTAGTGTCTCCTCTGTCATCCCAAGTTCAGTCCTAGGCCTCCTGCTCTTCTCAGTCTATACATCCTCCCTTAATACCCTAATACAATTATTTGGATTTCAGTATCATCTATATACAGATGACACTCAATTCTACCTCTCAGTACCAGATCTCTCTTCTTGCATGTGTTGCCAACTGCATCTCAAGTATATCCTCCTGAATGTTCGACGGTCAACTCAAAATCAACATGTCAAAGACTGAACTACTACAGCTCCCACTCCTCAAACATCTCTCACTGTTGACAATGCCATCATCACTCCCACCTCCCAGGCCCATTGTCTTGGGTTCTACTGTACCCTGTACCCTCTTTCATTCCTCACATACAATCAATACCAAGTCATGTCATTTCTACCTAAAAAAACTCCTTGCCTCGCTCCACCAAACTGTTTTCCTCAAAATGTTAAAAAAACTCACTAAAAACACACTTGTTTAAAGAAACTTTTTACGGTCAGCTTTATTATACACAACTGAATACTATACAGCGTAATCTCACTCACACCCACAATCTGTGTAATACAGTAGGCATAAGCTTAAAGGAAGCCATGTTTAAAATGGGCTATGGATTGAAGAGCGAGGCATTTGTGGGCACATTTGCATGTCCCCGCTGTCCTGTTTTTTAACCTGTTTTAGACATTCAAATGTGAACACATATGTACTATTTATATACTATATATATCTATATATACAACCAGTATTATGGTGTCTACCATGGTTAAAGTGTCCCTGGAAACATTGTTGTATTATTGAAACTAGGATATTGCCGTCCAAAATTAGAGGAGTAAAATTGTAAGCCTGGCAATGCTGTTTGCAATGATCACCTTTGGCGCTCATTCCAAGCCTTTCGCCCTGTGTACTTTATAGGCGTCACGCTTGAGTTTTACTGTCTTGGCTTGTGTTACTGCCTTGTGTTAAGTGGTACTGCCTTGTGGTAAATGTTATTGGTTTGGTTTAAGTGTTACTGGCTTGCGTTTTTGCGAGGCGGACAGTGCATGTACGGGTTTCAGTCGTAAGTCATACGGGTCGTAAGTCCCGTGTGTGCCGCTGGCGATGAGTGCCTGCATGAACAGTGTATTGTTAAAGAAGGGCTCTTCCAGTCCAGAAAATGATGCATTTGATTTAACTGGAAAAGTTAAGGCTGGGCAATCCTGAAGGAATTTTTTTAATATGTTTGCATTTAATATATTGTGTAAATAAAATACTAAAAACACTTTAGATTTTTGGTAATAATATATACACAGTAAAAAACTAAAAATAAGATTTATTATGAGAGTCTCTTTAAAGTGACTTCACTGCCATGTTTAAATGGATGGTTAAAACATTGAAAGCATTTTTTGTTGCATTTGTTCCACTCTGGGTTTGCTGTTTTTAAATGATGCTCAAAGCAGAACAAAACTGATCTGTGGTCATACTGATGCCAGCCAATGAGCAGTAATATAGATGTTTGAGATACTTCTCTGCCAATGGAATCTATAGACGTATGTATGGTCTGTGCATTTTCTGTCAATTTCAATGAAGTTCAAAACGGTTTTGTTGTTGTTTAGTCATTCATTCAGGTTCAACTGTCCATGACCTTATGGACCGCAGCACTCCTGGCACATCTGTCAGCCACACCCCCTCTGAGCTCCATCAAGTTCATGTTCATTGCTTCTGTGACCTCATCTTTCCATCTCCACCTTTGTGGACCCTTCTTCATGTGCCTTCAATCTTTCCTAGCATAAGAGTCTTCTCTAGGGAATCCTGTCTTGATTTATTGGATCTTCTTGCAGTCCAAGGGACTCTAAGCAATTTTTGCCAACACAATTCCAAGACATCAATTATTCGGCTCTCAGATTTCTTTATGGTCCCGCTCTCACATCTGTATGTTACCACTGGGAATACCATAGTTCTAATTATGTGGACCTTTGTTGATAGTTTAATATCTTTACTTTTTATTAGCTTGTCCAAGCTTGCCCTAGCTTTCCTTCCCAGAAACAAATGTCTTTTAATTTCATGACTACAGTCACCATCTGAAGAGATCTTGAATCCCAGGAATTTAAAATCTGTCACTGCCTCCACTTCTTCTCCGTCTATTTGCCAGGAAGAGAGAGATTGCCGTTTGCCATGATCTTCGTCTTTTTAACGTTGAGCAGCAGGTTAGCTTTTGCACTCTTTTCTTTACCCTCATCAATAAGTCCTTTAGTTCCTCCTCACTTTCAGCCATCAGAGTAGTATCATCAGCGTATCTGAGGTTGTTGATATTCCTTCCAGCAATATTGATTCCGGATTTGGATTCATCCAGTCCAGCCTTACACATGATGTACTCTGCATATAAGTTAAATAAATCAGGTGACAATATACAACCTTGTTGCACACCTTTCCCAAAAACAGATTTTACTTTATATTTATTCATGCAAAACACAACTTTGGTAATGTAAAAAACGTGCTATTTTAAATGCATAAAAAAAAAGAATTGTGTTGCATCCATGTTCCTTTAATGCAATGCTGATATTTAAATTTTTACTGGAATCTGATTCTTTTTTATCTATCTTTTTATCTGTCATGACTGCCATGAGTTATTTTTATAACCAATAATGTGAATCACTAAGGGACATAGTTTCCTAGTCTAATTTTCAGCTTTCCTAGAGTTGCAGAAATAGTTTCTTGCTTCACTGATTTAACAGGCTGTGAATATTGTGTCCAATATGGAAAACATCATTGTATACTGAATTACTAATTATATCTATATCTTATCAGTTCACACACAGTGACTATTTATGCAATATTATTCAGAACCTAGTAAGCACTTTGTCTGTCAACACTTTTATAGCTTCTCCCAGATGAGTCTGCAATGTTTGGAAAAGGCACAGGCCCGTACACATGGAGACTCTAACCTTTTAGGAAAACATACGGCAATATCTCAGCTACACTGACTAAAATATCCAAACAATACACAGATAGCAATGTAATGCTAATATTGCTACGTTTCTTACAAGCAGAATTAAGATGAATGGGGAAATTAGTTTAAACTAAAAAATGTACAGAACCTCAGTAAATGGAGATTAGTTCAAATATTTTTAGATTGCAGTAAAAAAGGTGGTAGGATTAAATGCCCTTTAAACCTGTGCTAAATGTAGCGATATATTTCTGTACAGTACAACATGGCAGAGGTATAGGGCAGCACATGTTGGGTGCCAAAAAATTGTGTAGTAAAATTTCTGTCTTGAGCTATACCTGACACTTTATCGTATGCAATACTTACTATTTGGTACCTTGGATCCAGGGGTGACAGTTTTGCAGGGTGAAAGGAGTAGTAGTAACGATTAATGTTTAAAGCACTACTGTATTTCAAGAAAATGTCACTTGTTTGTGAAGTATGTAAAGTATAGGAATCCATTTTGATGGTTACATCACTTCCTAAGAGCTAGATCATTAGTGTGTGTTTATTCCTCTTTCAATGGATATGGGGTATGGGAGAAAGAAGCAAGAAGTAGCCAGAACTCTTTGTTTGATAATTGTATCTGACTTAAGTTGACACCATACCACCGCTCTCACATAATCACAACTTTCGCATATGTATCATGGGTTCCTCCTGGAGACATTAAATACAAATTTCTTTTTAAGCTCTATGGACACTGGATTATAAGCTCAAAGTCAGGGCCCTCCATTATTTGCAATGTGTTAATATTGTTTTGCTTTGAACACAATCCATGTATAGCGCCACGGAATATGTTGGCACGTTAGAAATAAACAATAATAATAATAAATGATAATGATAATAATAAGAATTAGTTTTCCCTGCTTAAAAGGGACTATGTCACCCCAAAATCATTTTTTTTATTTTTTAGTTATTCTTAATGAGCATGAAAAAAGGCCATGTGCTGCGATCCATTTTTTCTAAAGTGAATCAATCCTGGGAACTACCAAATACCAAATGAGAAGCTCACATTTATTAATTAGCTGCTTTGATGTGCTAGTTCAGATAACAGTCTGCTTGTTGCCAAAATAAAAACCTGCAGTGTTATATCTGAGCAACACATTATCATACTGAGCCACATGTTAGCATACAGGAACCAAAAATCAATTCTGAATATTTCAGATAGGATTTACTGTAGAGAAAGACTGCTAGTATAACCAGTTTTTAATGTTCTTTAAAATGAAGTGAACTTTCTATTTGGGTGACAGTGTTCCTTTAATTATGCTCTTAGACTCAAAGTTTTCAGACATACAGTGGACACTTGGCACTTGCCTACCTCAAAAATTGGCGATTTCTGTATTCAACACGTCTTGATGAGCAAAAAATATTTTGGCACTCTTCCTTAGTATTCATTGCACTTTCTAAAACCAATTTCCATTACTTCTTATGGCACTCATTGTTTTTGCCACTCGTCATGCCTACTGGAACCAATTAACGACGAGTAGTAAGGGTCTACTGTATTTGTTTTTCATTGTACTTCAGTCCTGTGATTAGGATATCTGAATGGAAATAGGTCACCATTAACAATACATCTCTGGTTTAATATTCAATGAGTATGAAATTGTATGATACACACTGTAACCTCACATTCATAGACTGATATAAACATGAATAGAGTTCTAACATAAACATTGTATAAAAACAGAATTTAGATCACATGAATTATGTGCTAATTTAGCTTCTTGATTTGCTTATATGATCCATCAAATATGAATTAGTTAGGACTAAATCACATATATAGTTGTCAGCAGGCGGGCTTGGCAAAACCCGTTGCTAACACAACGGGGAAACTGCGTCCGGCCGCGGTTGCAGGCAGGCAAGGAGCTCCAAAGGCGCTCCTTGCGCTGGTGGAGATGAGCGCCATAGGCGCTCATCCCTACGACCCCGTACAACTTTCAGACTGCAAATGCGGACCCTCATTTGCGGAGGTGCAGGCTCTATGCCGCCTCACAAGCGGCTACAAACACCCACAGAAGCAGCAATTTAAAAAAATACAAACAACACGCACTGACTACATACAGACTTACACAAAAGAATACGAGCCGCGGGACTTACAGAAATGTTTTTGGGCGGACTCACACTAAAAAAAATACGACATTACGGACTCGCAAAAATACGACCTTAACGGACAACCCGCGCACAGAGGAAAACATAAAAAAAAAAAACACACAAAAATAAAATAAAAACCTTACCCACATCAAGGGGGGACACCCAGGACGTCTGGAACACAGGTTACACCTTGATTTCAGTCAAATGTAAAAAGTTTTGACACTCGAAAATCCCATAAGCAAGAGAAAAAATGGCCACCGAACAAAACGAAAACGAGGCTACACAACCACTAAAGCCGCAAAATACCAACAAGCACATACGACTTTTACAAAAACCCGTACGAGCTACAACATACACCATTAGCAAGGACGCTAAATCATCCACACCCATGTACCACATACACATTCGCTGCCATTTTACAACACTAACTTACAGAATGCGGAAGTACCCAGCTACACTAACGGCTTCCCCTCTTGCACACAGCCACACCACCAAAACACTTACTTTCTCTGGCAAACAGCATTACCTGCCTTACAATTTTATTGCCGTCATTTTTGACGGGCAAGTCGCTAGTACTTTATAAAATGCAGTATTTTCATATACTGCTTACATGACAATAACTACGTAAATGATGTTGAAGGACTTTACTACTTTCCTCTGTTTCATGACTCAATCTAACAAACCAGTCATGGATCTTTTTGTTTATTCCAAATCTGGTCCATGATGGTGTTTTTGAGGTTTGAGTACTATACAATTATGCTAATGATAATTCAAGCAAACAGAATTGGAATTTTTATTGCTTTTGGTAAGTTTACAATGCAGTCATGCACTGCTTGACACGCTAAATAATTGGGAGAATTTCAGATCACCACTCCCTCTTCACAGCATATTAATTGGCATGAGTATATGACTAGTAAGTCTAATGACATGTCATAAAATAAAGTTTATTATTTATACTGTGCTGAATAAATATATGGCTCTGTGTTCATCAATCATGATGTACACTGTCATCGCATTCAGTATGTTAAAAGACTTAAGTATATAATAATTTCAAAAGGAGTCCTAATAACTCACAAGTGACTATCACATAGTTTGCTATGACCTGATGCCTTCAGCTTCCTATTCAGTTCTTTGTGATGATTCCACCAAGACGTACCTTCAGTAACGCATTGTACTCTGTGGTCCTTTTGAAGTGTGAGTGTATATTTATATATAGAAAACACCATCACAGAAATGTATGTAACAGAATTCGGCAAGATCTGGTAAGTAGAATGATGTATTATTTTATATGATATATATATACATGTGGAATTTTTCTGGGAGTCTGCAAGACCTGGCTTGTAAAATATGTACTTCTGGCTCTTGAACATTTGAAGAGCTTTAATCTAGGCTCCTTGCAACAGCCTGTCTGGCTCCTATAAAATATTTCTGGCATCAAAGTGTTACATATTTTTGTACAATATATATATATATATATATATATATATATATATATATATATATATATATATATACTAGCCGTTTGCCCCTCCTCTCTTCCTCTCCCTCCCCTGTGTATCTCTCCCTCTCCTGTGTCTCTTTCCCCCTCCCTCCCCTGTGTCTCTCCCTCCCCTGTGTCTCTCCCCCCTTCTTCCTCCTCTTTGTCTCTTCCCCATCTCCCTCCCCCTTTGTCTCTTCCCCACTCTCCCTCCCCTGTGTCTCTGGCCTATCCCTCCCCTGTGTCTCTTCCCCCTCTCCCTTCCCTGTGTTTATTTCCCTCCACTCGCTCCCCTGTGTCTCTTTCCTCCCTCTCCCTCCCCTTGGCCTCCTTCCCCCTCTCCCTTCCCTGTGTCTATTTCCCCTATCCCGTTCCCCCTTTCCCTCTGTCTCTTTCCTCTCCCTCTCTCGTGTCTTCCCTCTCCCTCCCCTGTGTCTCGCCTCCTCCCTCCCCGTGTCTATCCCCCACTAACCCTCCCCTTTGTGTCTTCCCCCCCTCTGGCTACACTGTGTCTCTTTCCCCCTTCCTCCCCTGTGTCTCTTCCCCCTACTCTCTGTCTCCCATCCCCGGTATCTCTTCCCCCTCCCTCCCCTGTGTCTCTCCCCAATGTCTCTTTCCCCATGTCTCTTCCCCCCTCTCCCATGTGTCTCCCCCCTGTGTCTCTCCCCCCATGTCGGTTCCACCCTCCCCTGTGTCTCTTCCCCCTCTCCTCTCTCCCCTGTGTCTCTCCCGCACCGCCCTGTGTCTCTTCCCCGCTCCTCCCTCCCCTGTGTCTCTCCCCCTGCCCTGTGTCTCTTTCCCCCCTCTCCCTTCCCTGTGTTTCTTTCCACCTTTCTCCCCTCTGTCCCTTTCCCCCTCTCTGTCCCCCCCCTGTTTCTTGCGCTAGGCTGTGTGCATGCATGGCTGGCACCGCGCTTTGAGTATGCGCTTCTGGCGCTGTGCCACTGTGGCATGTACGGAATCTATATTATAGTTTCCGTAGTGCGCATGCGCTCCCACTAGAGCGTTACACACTACGGAAACTATATTAGTGATACACCTACTTCCCAAATTTCCATTAGGTAATCAAAAACATTTGTGTTTCCGTACAATTTAAAAGCTTTCATAGTGCTGATGTGTGCAGCTTCTTCTTGGTGTATTTAGTAGTTTCTGAAGCCTGTAGTGAAACGTAAACAAATATTCTAAAACTCTTTGTTGTCAGAGAACAGAATGTTTCAGTCTGTACTTTTATCAACGTTTCACACTGAGATCCTGCTTTGATTAATCTTTTACATGGCTAGGATGAGGTGAGCTTGTCTTAGAAAGGCTACTTTAGGGGTTGGGGAGGTGGATCATGTATTTAAAAAAAAAAACATTTTATCTGATCATATGTTTTTATTATATCATCCAAGCTGATGTGTAGTGGTCATTTATTCCTGGGCCCTCATTCAATTGTGATTCGGCCAATTGAATAGGGTTCTAAATAAGCACATAGCATATTTTTTTTAAATACGTTTTTAGTTAGTGAAAACCTTGCTTTTGGATAGATGCTTACTAACAAAAAACTTCTTAAAAAATATATATTTTATGTGCTTATTTAGAGCCCTATTCAATTGGCCAAATTACAATTGAATGAGGGCCCTGGAGTCTTGTGGATAGTAGTGATCAGTGACCTGTGATCACTTGCCTAGGATCCCTCCAAGTGTGGAAAAATAGTGGATTTTATTTTAAAAAAAAATAGATCATAAAATAATTTGTCACTGTAAAGCAGTTTTGTGATTTTTAATTCATCACGTAATGTGGTAATATTCTAGCCATATAATTCTAGTTGTTTTTATTTTTTAAATACTTATGACCAGAGTAGAAAGATGTGTGTGATATACAAAAAACAGTATATATGGGAACATATGTATATTAACTCAAAGGTTCGGAGCCAGCTTAACAATTTTTGGGGTTTGGCACTGTTTGTTTTCTGAGATTTGTCAAGCAATGAATTATGAAATAGTTCTGATATACTTTTGAAGCACAATCCCCTATATTCACCTAATATAAGAGGGACGGTAGTGAAGTAGATGTGTTTCTTTACCAAAAGTGTATGATGTAGCTCTTCACATGATCATTTTATATAAAGGGAATTATAGTACTTTAGTCATAATGATTTTTGTCTCCTGGGGTATTAAGTGGACATATGAGTATTTGATCACTGCCAGAACTTGATATTTACTTTCAGACTAAGGCACTAACTCAGAATTTAATAGCTTGAAGTGCCAATGCTGCATGCTGTTTGGCGAAGAAGTGCTGCTGTCATGTGATGAGGCCCCACCATCAATACATTAATACATGTCAACACATTGTTCCTGATCCATTCTTGGATCTCTTCTAGACCTCTGTTGGATGCTGGCGTTTCCCTGGGTCAAAGGATAATTAGAGGAGTGTATGGTCTGAATAAAAGTAGTAGCTGAAACCATGTCTGATGATGATGTATTTGATGATTAAAAGGAAAATACAACTTAGAATAAATGTCAACTAGCTGAGGACAGTACCATTTAGTCAACAGTATTTTTATGTATTTTTATGGTTCACATTGTGATATGTAGAGAAGTATCCAGACTGAAGAATCATCTCAATCTTTTGCTATGAGAACATCACAGAAGACACACACCTGGGGTTGCCATCTTTTTCAACAACTTTTTCAACAAACTTCCATACTTGTCATACTTTAAACAGCTCTGTACATTTTCATGAAATCTGGATCTAAATATATTTTTTAGACATGATCTGAGAATCTCTTCCGCCAGTTCTTCGGGAAATGAGAGACCTGTGTGTAGAGAACATTTCACTATAATTTGGCCAATTAGATCAGGGTCCAGGATCCAAGCCAAAGTTAGTGAGACATACGTTTCCTTCATGTTTGAGGGAACAATTCATGCTATCTCAAGATTTTACAATGTGACTTTTTGAGGTTCTCAACCAAATAAAGGCAGAAAATTATAAGATGTATAGTAGAGAACTAGGAGTGAAACATTATGTATAATTTCTGTTAATATTAAGAATTATCATATTTAGTAGTTGTCATGCCCAGGGCCTGACTGGACTGTTTTATACTATGGTCTGGGCCTGGGCTGGCAGGAAGTTACCATTTATTATTATGGTTATGTATTTCTTAGTTCTTATGGTTAAAATATGATTACACTGTTATACTGTATGTATGTTGGTTTATGTATTATATTCATGTTATAAGGATTGTTGTAAATAACATATTAGATATTCTGCAGGCTATTGCCCAAGACTGTAGTCTCATAGATAATCCTTGTACACCCACTTCAAGGTTACAGCAAATAGTTATTGTTAATATAATCACCAGGATAAGTTTAAAGACCTAAGCTCATCAAATGTACAGGGTTTCTTAGTAAGCAGGGGCAGCATATTATGTTACAGTGTTGTTATCTGGTGATGACTCACCCAGCCTCCACCTAAACAAACAAACACAGGGGTTGTAAAACAGATAGACTGAGTGTAGTTAATATAATCACCATGATCAGAGCTGGCCTCATCAGATGTACAGGGTTTCCAAGTAAGCAGCGGCAGCCTATTGTTAATGGGCCCCTCTTCTATGTACCCAAGAATGGGGCTTACTGTAATTGGCCAGCCTGTGTGCCAGAAAATTGTATAAAATGTGCCAATTAATAAAAGTGTGACAGTTGTGTCGGGACTTACATAAACAAGGTGTAAGTATCATTCTATGCATTAATACTAATTCTAAGGGATTGTATGGTATTCCTGATATTCTTTTCTGCTGAAGCAAGCTCCTCTGCGTGGTTTCTGTGTCTGGTCCATTTTCTGCTATCAGAGGTGTACAAGGACTGCACGATTCTGCTGGATGGGTTTGGACTAGGTTCTTACCAAGTTCAACTAAAGTAGCAGATCGTGACAGTAGTCTTTTATGCTCTCTTCTAAAACATTTTCTTTAGGATCTAGAATAGGGTATCTTAGGAGCACTCTAGTTCCAGAGCTTCAGTAACATCCGTATTGAATTGGGTTGTCTCTGCCAGTGTATGTTACGATATTGAGATTTCATTTTTGTGCACATTCAGGTGAAGCAAAAATAGTTTTCTGCCTTTGTCAAAAATTATATTGTATTACTGTCAGACACATTTTTTACTAAAAGCACCAGGGCCCTCTACAGCGTAGGAGTAAAGCAGCCGGGGGTAAAGGGGTACTAAATTTATTAGGGAAAAGTGGCGTTTTATTCGTTGACTTTTTCATTGGCCCCCACAGACAACAACCATGTATATGTTTAAATGAGTAGAGAAGAAGTCATGATGGGATTATCATACAATTTAATACATATTTAATACTAAATATTAATCACTGTATTACAAGGGATTTAGATTAAAAATAAGGTTAGTGAATAATTATTTTGCTACTGTAGTTGTAGATCACTTCTGGGTTAGACTGTGCTGGTATTTTTGAAGCGGTCACACCCTAAACTATTTGCTTATCTGCCAAGAAACTCAAGTACTCTGACTCACAGGAGAATCATGTCAACCCTCTCTTCTCATAGCTATCTGCCTCTAATAAAGCATAGAGAGCCTTTATTATGTGAGTGGTAACAGATACCAACCATGCACAGAATGTTTGATGCATCATATATGGAATTTGCATTAACACAGCCAAGTCTCTTTGTGGCCTTAAAAACCATAGTAATCTGGGCCGGCTTATGTCCACATACTCTTGAGTATTTGACAAGTGGGTATCCCATCTTATTGTGTCTGTCTAGTTTTATATCTATCAGAAAAACACAAATAAACAAAACATTATGATAGGCATCAGTATTGGTGACATCACATTGCTCCAGATATATTCATCAGCCACTTTACCTAAATTAATTGCCCGTATACTTTAATAGGTTTTCCTTTTACAGGCTGATGAATTTAATCTGAAGAATGTGATCCGGCCCTAAGTTCCTATATCAGATAGGGTGAAGTTATGGACATCACAGACATTCAAGCTATGTAAAGAGAGGAAGGGCTGCAGAATTCCCCTCATATTCACCATTCCAGAAATTTGCCAGATTGCTGGTATTTAAAAGAGCCACTTGGGTCATATTGTTTTAAATTTGCTGTTTTGAAGAACTACACTTAAAAATATGCAACATGGTTTTAGAATGTACAGAAACACAATACAGCCTCTGTTTTATTATCTTTTAAATGCAATTATGTTCTGTGGAAATGTAGGATTTTGGCTGCAGCAGATCAACTTCCTTGAGGTAGCAGGATAGTTTGAATACACTGGAAGTGTCTGTCTGCACAATTGGAATGTGTCAGTTACAACTGACCTTGCTCTGAGCAGGACTAAATGGAGGTTCATTATTTTACGGCCCCCTGATAAACTAACAGGCAGCTGCAAGGAAGAAAGCAACATGGAGCCATGCAGAAAAGAATAGTTGCATATAAAAGTTGGAAAACAAAGTTTTTTTTTATTTTTTTGGTGTCTTTTCCCCTGGGACCAGTTCCCCTTCGCACTGTGTCCCATGCTATGGATATCATTTTGCACATTGTAAGTCTTTAGTTAGACAAAGGTCTGAAAAGCATAAAAATCTACAACCCCCATACCCTGCATAAACAAACCGGATGTAGAATTTATATGCACAATCATCATTATATTGTGTCACATTTTTCACATTGCTATGGTACGTGGTGTGTGGTGGCACTTGCTGTGTTGTGTGGCACATTATTTCTCTCTCTCTTTGCTGCCTGTCTCTCTCCCTCTATTCTGTCTCTCTCTGTGTGGTATGTTTGTGTGAGGTCTGTCTGTGTGAGGTCTGTCTGTGCTAGGTCTGTCTGTGCTCTCTCTCTCTCTCTCTCTCTCTCTCTCTCTCTCAGAAGTGTGTAATGGTGGCTGTTGTGCCACTTTCTGTGGGGTGTGGTGGCCCTTGCTGTGTTTTTTTGGCGGGTTCTCTCTCTCTTTGCTGTCTGTCTCTCTCACTACTGTCTGTCTCTCTCACTGTGCTGTTTGTCTGTGTGTTATCTCTCTCTGTGCTGTGTCTCTCTGTGCTGTCTCCCTCTTTGCTGACTGTTTCTTTCTGTGCTGTGTACTTTCTCTTTGCTGTCTGTATCTCTCTCTGTGTTGTCTGTCTCTTTGCTGTCTGTCTCTCTCTGTCCTGTCTGTCTGTCTCTCTTTGTGCTGTCTCTCTCTCTCTGTTTTTTTCTCAGTTCTATCTCTCTCTCTTTGCTGTTTGTCTGACTCTCTGTCCTGCCTCTCTCTGTGCTATGTTTTCCTCTCTTTGGCCTTTTTCTCTCTCTTTGCTGCCTCTCTCTCTTTGCAGTCTCACTCTCTCTGTGCTGTCTCTCTCTCTCTCTTTGCTGTCTGTCTGTCTCTCTCTCTGTGCTATCTCTCTATGTTCTCTCTCTCTCTCTGAGCTGTCTCTCTCTGTTGTCTATTTCTCTCTTGGCTATCTGTCTCTTTATGTGGTGTGCCTCTCTATGTGCTGTGTCTCTCTGTGCTCTCTGTCTCTGGGGTGCATAACGGCTGCTGTTATTCTAGCTTTCAGGCCTCGCTCCTCGATGACGTCAGCATTGCAGACAACTGTTAATTATTATAGTAGATATTTAAAGCATGTCCTAAAGTGTCAAGTATCACTTCATATGGACATTTATGTACATACACAAACTGCACTGCATCATCAAGCAGCCTGCTGCACCCTGAAAATGTGCTGCCCTAGGCCTGGGCCTCGGGGGCCTAGGCAGAAACACACCCCTGGGTTGTAATTTTGTTTTGCTGCAGTATTTGTGGAATTTTCTACACAAGCACTTTTTAAATTAGATTTCAAGCTCATAGACAGGGCCCTCCCTTCTTTGGCATTGTGTTAATATTATATTTTACCTTGTACTTAACCCATGTACAGCACTATGGAATATGTTGGTGCTTTACAAATATAGGATAATAATAATAATAATTTTCCCTGCAAAGAATGAGAGTCCCTCTAAAAGAGGGACAGGTGGGAAGTATGTTTTCAAATTGCCAGATATTTAAAGCATGTTATATTCTCTTTCTGTCATTTTAACTGTCTTATTCAGTAATACTTAAGAAAAGATATGTGACAGGATTTACCTCCTATTTTATTCATGTAAGTCTTGTAAAAATATCTAATAGAATAGCTTAGTTGGAATCTGCATAATGACCAAGCTGCCCTGTATTGATTTTGTTTAAGTACTAAATTATCTGAAATAATACATTTATTTATATTAAACTCATTCTTTTATCAGAGAACCCAATAATCATCAGGAACACACTAGACCTTTTAACTTTTACATTACATATATACAAATGTTTCTGCAACCCGACAACACCTAGCTGAAAACTCCAGCAAGTTCTCAGCCATACTGAGCCAATGTCTTAAAGTGACCCTAAAAGTTACAATTAAGATTAACTCCAAAGGTGGTAAGCTATGTTGATACCTGAGTGAGTATATAGATAAGTTGAGTCAGTTAACACCATTCTTTACACATGTTTTGGTTTTATATAAATGTTTTAACTAGGTGCCTTAATTAATTTTATCCTCCTCATTTTAACTGCTTCCCCCTTTGTTCTTGTTCTCTGTCATATAGGGTGCCACCTTGCACAGCTGTGACTTAGTAGGGTAAAGCTCTCCTCTGTGATTGTGGCTTTAGATTTCAGATTCAGATTTCCACAATAATGTGTAATGCCGATGGCTTACAGAGCTGCTAATATTGTTAAATTGGTACATAATTGACAACCAAGTGTCTTTTTTTTTTTTCTTGCGCTCCAGTGGTCTTTTGCTTATTGGCACTTTCTGTTTATTTTTGTTTTAAATTCATGTTTTAACTAGGATTTAATCCTCCTCAATGTACTGGAGTGGGTTGCCAGTTGCTTTTTCCAGTGGGCCACAGCATACAGCTCCTGGTATTCCTAGGTGGTCTCCCATCCAAGTACTGACCAGGCCCAACCTTTTATGGCTTCAGGGTGGTGTGACCTCTTGGTTCCCTGACTGGAATGCGAACACTTACCTGTAAAAGCACAGATGGTGTTTTGTGGACCACTCCCACAGCACATTTTAAAGTCAGCAGGAATAAATAACTGTACACATGAACTTTCAGAGATTTGACCCACAGTGCAGCAACCACATAAGCAAATAAGAGGCTAGCACCAGTGACCTGATGAGATACTGGATGTTGTAGACATATATACATAAAAAATGCATATTCATTTAGTTTTGTGAGTTGTATTGAGCTGTGCTATAAAATAAGTTACCGTAAATACTCGAGTATAAGCCGAGTTTTTCAGCCCTTTTTTAAGGCTAAAAAGGGCCCCCTCAGCTTATACAGAGAGCAACCTCATTTAGCTCACTTGTGCCCTTCACAGTGAAAATATCCTGTAGTATATCAAGGGTGACCCAGCCCCGAAATACCAGGCAATTCTACCCTGACCAGGAGAAACAGCAAGCCCCAGACGTGTTTCGGCCTCTGCGGGCCTCATCAGTGAGGTGCAGCTGTACTCCCTAAGGCACAGTGAGCAAGGAGTCCACGTCTGGTTTCACCTATCACCCATAAGGGGAGAAAAACTAAACAAGGCGCTCATCTAAGAACAAACATTATCTACATGAACATTCCTATTTGCCCACCCCTTATGTTTCCTGTTTTGGGTTATAATAGGGTTAGCAGTACATAACAGGGTAAAACCCTAGCTCCGACCCCTAACCCTCACAGCAAAGCCACAGGCAGATAAAGGGAAACATTAGTGGCTGCAGATAACAGGAAACAGGTCCTTAAATTATACCATATTTGCTGTGTCACATTAAGTGTTATATAGTTTTGTCCATCAGAGCATATAGGCAAATGTAAGCTGTGTCATGGAGAAAGATTATTTCTAATAGCTAAGATGCAGAGACAAGAGGCAGATATAGCAAATGGTGCTGAGCTGTAAGGTGCCTTTGAGCTTAGTATGGAGTAATCATATGAACAAAAGGAAACATAACATTATATTAGCTGTGTAGGTTGATATTATCATACCTTTACTAATTTTCTAATCTGTGACCAAATGTTTTGAGCACCGTTCATTAAAGAGTTATAGAAGGATTCTGGATTTCACTATATGCCGGTCAGACACAGCTGGAAGACGCGCTGCAGGGAAGAGAGCAGCAGTGGCCTATGAATCACAGTAAGAGAGGGGAAAGGGGATAGGGAGTTAATTGGAGGGGGGAAAGGAAGAAGGATAAGGGGGGGGAAAGAGGAGGATAAGGGGTGAGGAGGAGGATGAGGGGAAGGAGGGAGGAGGATGGGAAGTAGGGAGGGGGAGGGAAGAGACACAGTGGAGTGATAGAGGGGGAAAGAGACACAGGGGAGTGAGAGGGGGGAAACAACACAGGGGAGGGAGAGAGGGTAGAAAAAGAGGGGGGAAGAGACACGAGGAGAAGGGTGGGAAGAGACACAGGAGAGGGAGGGGGGGGGAAGAGATGGGAGGGACAGGGTGGAAAGAGACGGGAGGGAGGTGGGAGAAACATGGGAGGGAGAGGGGGGAAGGAGACACAAAGGAGGAAGTGGACAGGGTAGATACTCGCAATGACACAGGGGAGGGGGAACAGACACAGAGGAATGAGAGAGGGGAAGAGACACAGGGGAGGGAGAGGGGGAAGAGACACGGGGGAGGGAGAGGGGGAAGAGACACGTGGGAGGGAGAGGGGGAAAGAGACATGGGGAGGAGAGGGGGTAAAGAGACATGGAGGAGGGAGAGGGGGGTAAAGAGACACAGGGGAGAGGGGAAGAGACACAGGGGAGGGAGAGTGAGGGGAAAGACACTGGGTAGGGGTAAAGGAGACACAAGGGAGGGAGAGGAGAGGGAAAGGAGACACAAGGGAGGGAGAGGAAGGGGGAAATGAGACACAATGGAGGGAGAGGAGGGGGGAAATGAGACACTAAGGGGGAAGAAGACAGCGTGGGGCTTGTGATGATCGGCGAAGCTGCTCGCATTAAGTGGCACACAGCATTGCCAGGCTTAAAATTTTATTCCCGTCATTTTTGATCGGCAAATAGCTAGTATATATATATATATATATATATATATATTTATTTATATTTATTTATTTATTTATATATATATATATATATATATATATATATATATATATATATATATATATATATATATATATATAGGCAAATTAGGACACAATGTAATAAAAAGCATTTTTTGACACCACTGGGCCCCACCATATTGTGCACCGGAGGTAGTTTCGCCCCTTTTTATAAGCACTTTTCAGTAAAATATAGTATATAAAAGTGAATAGATACATAGGTGGATCATATTCCCAGTGAAATCCGAAAACCTGCCATTTTCCTTTAAAACTCTGCCTATTCTATTAACAATTTAACTTTTACAGCAGAAATAACTAATGACATCACTCTGTTTATGTATATTTAGTCCATGCCCTGAGATGTACAGCAGGCTATAACTATATATGTAGTATCATTATATAGCTATAACTGGCTCTTGGTAGCTGGTTTTATTTATGCATCGTGTCATCTGGCAGGAACCTGTTATTCAGGTTTTGGTAATTGACACAGATCCAGCATCCTCCTCAGATCTGACAGGTTCCTTAATGTAATTGGATAGAGTGAAGGTGAAATGGATATACCTCATTATATTATGAGTGTTATATAAATCAGCTTATTGATGCTTTACAAATCCGGCACTAGGTGAGGAAAATGTTATATTTATCAAATGTTCCAATAAAAAAACCAAGGAGCAGATTTACTAGGGCAGTGCTTTTCAACTGCTGCTCCAATGACTGGTGTCAGTTCCTAGGATGGCACATTTTAGTCCTTAGAGAGAAAGGATGAGGGAGAGGAGAAACTGACACTTTCAACATGTCAATATTAATACTATTGTTTATTTGTAACGCGCCAACATATTCCGTAGCGCTATACATAAGTTAAGTTACAGGCAATGACAACTTCAAGATTCACACATTTCAATGAGTGGATGGCCCTGTCTTTGAGCTTGAAATTCCAGTGTCCATAGCGCTTTCCCTACAGCACCTTGCAGGATTGAAACTCGCAGACTTACAATAATTATATTTATTTTAGTACAATTTGGTACTAGGAATGACTCCTTAAATAGATTACTAATAAATCACAATGAAGAACATATTTGAAGTTTAAATGCACTTTATTCAAACAGTGGAAAATAAAAAATATTAATGCTTATATATATATATATATATATATATATATATATATATATATATATATATATATATATATATATATATATATATATGCATGTCCCTGCCAAGGTTCCCAGAATGTAGACGTTCACATGTGAACACAAATGCACTAATAATTACCTGTACGGCGGACGGCTTCTATCGTTCTTTTGCCCACCATAAACTAAACGATTGTTGTGGTAAACTGCATCCCCACAATATCTACTACACAAACTAGGAACCGTCCCCACACTGATGAGCAGTAACCCTCAAAACTGCTGTCTGTGGGTAGTTTACCTGGCTTGTGCATAATCCATCCTGGGCTTTGTTTAAAGCTGTGTAATACAGCAGGCATATGGTTAAAAGGAGCCATGTTTGAAATTGTATTTGGACTAAAGAGCAAAGTCTTTGTGGGTACATTTGCATGTCCCTGCCCAGGTTCCCAGAATGCAGTGCAATAACTGTATTTCTCCAAATTCTGAGAAGTAAAAAGTTTTTTTTTTTTACTTGTTTTAGACGTTCAAGTGTGAACACAAATTTACTATTATATATATATATATATATATATATATATATATATATATATATATATATATATAAATTATATATATATATATATGTATATATATATATATATATATATATATTTACTGTATATAAAAATATGATACATTGGTGAAAGTTGTGTGTGTGGGGCAGATGTTTGAATTTCTGCAGAGCATTTGTTGCATTTCCTGATGCAGGGTGTCTGCTTCCGGGCTCCAAGGAGGAAAGGGTGTGGCGTCACTCTCAGTCAAATCCCATAATCTAACAAGCTCTTTGACTTCTTGCCTCTGCCCCATCCACCCTCCACTGAAGAAACACAGTCCCATATCTCACAATGGACTTCAAATATTCAGATTTTTTCCAATAAACATGTTTATGTTCATGGCTTACACAGCTGTGAATGTTCTTAGTTTGTTACATACTTCACAAAAAAGTGACATTTTCACAGTGGTCATTTACGCTGTTTATTTAAAGGCATACCTAAGTGAGGTGGATTATGAATGCATCTGATAGAGGAGAATTAGTAGTGTATGCAAAAAAAATGCATTAAAAAAATCCCAAAATAAACATTTAAACACTTACCTTGAAGTTTGCAAAATATCGTGTAATTTCTGACCATTGTAAATCAGGGTTAATACCCTCCAAACCCAGGCTAAATTAGCATAAAAACTAAAATTATTTGTTTTGGCCAATCAGGTTAGCTGAAACTTTTGTATTAACTCACGGTTCCTGTTTCTGCTGAAAAGCAGCCTGGGAAATGTAGTTTGTCTGTGGTGAAAGGCATGGGCAGAACAGACAGAGAGCAGACTGCAGCAGGAGGCACATCCCAAGCAGTGACATCAGGGCTGACATCAGTGTTCTGCTATTGGCTGAAGAAGGCACCCAGGGTATGTAATAATTTAAAAACTGCTCCCCTAATGCTGCATGCTGATTGGGTGGGGATCAGGGGCTTGTGTAGCCACCCCCGAGGGTGTTAACATATTCATTAGAGGGATTTTTAGATATTAATAAAATAAAATGTTTTATGAAATGTGCAGCATACATAAATTATGCTTTTTGCATAAAGTGTGCAAAAATGTAAGAACCCAGGAAACTTGGATATGCCTTTAAGAAACAGAAATATGACATGAACAGTAGTTCAAATGTCTTGGGAACAAAATTACCAAAGAAATTGCCAGTGAAATATGGTTTTAGTATGTGATGAATGGACAAGCAGAGCACTGGCCTGACCACATCATTATGAAGGTCTAATAATACTTAATGTTATTCGATTAAACTTTACGTAAGTTTCTAAATCCCGAAAGGGGCATAGATTACAACTATTTTTTTATCATGCATTTAAAAGAACACATTTTAAACATTACAAAAGTTGTATTTTGAATGAAAACATATGCAATACCTTTATAAACTAACATGAAATGCACACAGCATACATATGTCTGTTGATCTCATTGGCTGACAGAGGACAAGCCCTGAAGAGCTGTTCAAAATGTAAATAAGAATTTGTGTTCTGAAACCTCCATTTCAAAAAAGAAAACACATTATCAAATACCCTCATTCTGTTGCAAGAAAGAAAAAAAAAAATCTTCTGATGTCTCTTTAAATAAACTATTAGATAAATGTTTTTCATTTACTCGGTTGTTTCTTGCAGTTTTATTCTAAATGTACTTTAAATTTGTCTATCTATAAAAAATATATCATAAAATAATAAAAAAAAAAAATAATAACAGTAGAGATCTATTTAGATAGTTATAATTGTATCATGTGGGATTCCATCTTGGATTGCTAGCCTGTGGGTAGTTTGAGGGGTGGATCACCTTATGGGACTTTACTCTACAAAATAGTTTTGTTTTCAGGGAGCTTTTTGGAGTGGGCCTTTATAACAGCAGTGAATACAGATCTTATCTGCATGTACTGTTCCTCCCACTCCTCCCAGGTTGCTAATCCTTGATTGAAGATTGAAATAGCACAACATACCTTCCCCAGACACCTTGCTTGTAAAAATGCAACCACATTTCTCCATAAATATAAATTCCTCTCTTACATACACACAACTTCCACCTATGTATCAGTTTTTTTTTCCAGGGTCATACAGAGGCATTTAAATGTATTTTATTCTAATTAAGAGCTTGATATGTGACTTTTCCTGCTTAATTTGTTTTGAGTCAGACTAAAAGTTTTCAAGCATTTTTTTTTCATTGTGCAATGGTATTTTGATTAACTGACCCTTGTATAAAATGTGTGTGATCCTACTGCAAAAATAAAAAGTAAAAACTATTTACAATTTCAAGCCCTTCAAGTTGGGGGGTGACTTTAAAGGCACATGGAAGGTTTTTGGATTTCACTAGGATTATAATATACCTATGTATCTGTTTACTTTTGTGTACTTTATTTTATTAAGAAGTGTTGTGTTTTGGATGTCTAAAATCTTACCAATAGTTCCGACCTGTTTTCTCCTCTCTGCCGCTATGAAGACAGTGCCATTCTATGTACATGGGTTACAGTGCCTTGCAAAAGTATTCACCCCCCCCCTGGCATTTTTCGTGTTTGGTTGCCTCACAACCTGTAATTGGCATGGACTGTTTGAGGATTTGCATCAGTTAATTTAAAGAACATGCCCACAACTTTGAAGATGTTTTTTTTATTTTTTTATTGTGAAGCAAACAACAAATAGGACAAAATAACAGAAAAAGTCAATGTGCATAACTGTTCACCCCGCTAAAGTCAATACTTTGTTGAGCCAACTTTTGCGGCAATCACAGCTCCAAGACGCTTTGGATAAGTCTCTATGAGCTTGCCACATCTTACCACTGGGATTTGTGCCCATTCCCCCTTGTAAAACTGCTCCAGCTCCTTCAAGTTGGATGGTTTGCGCTTGTGAACAGCAATCTTTAAGTCTGACCACCAATTTTCTATTGGATTGAGGTCTGGGCTTTGACTGGGCCATTCCAACACATTTACATGTTTCCCATTAAACCACTGAAGTGTTGCTTTAGCAGTGTGTTTGGGGTCATTGTCCTGCTGGAAGGTGAACCTCCGTCCTAGCCTGAAATCACGCACAGAGTGGTACAGCTTTTGCTCAAGAATATCCCTGTATTTAGCACCATCCATCTTTCCCTCAACTCTGACCAGTTTCCCAGTCCTGGCTGCTGAAAAAAATCTCCACAGCATGATGCCACCACCATGTTTCACTGGGGATGGTGTTCTTTGGGTGATGTGATGTGTTGGGTTTGCGCCAGACATAGCATTTTCTTTGATGGCCAAAAAGTTAAATTTTAGTCTCATCAGACCAGAGCACCTTCCTCCATACATTTTGGGAGTCTCCCACATGCCTTTTTGCAAACTCAAAACTTCCAATTTTTTTTTGTTTTTTTTCTGAAAGTAATGGCTTTCTTCTGGCCACTCTGCCATAAAGCCCAACTCTATGGAGCGTACGGCTTATTGTCGTCCTATGTACAGATAATCCAGTCTCTGCTGTGGAACTCTGTAGCTCCTCGAGGGTTACCTTAGGTCTCTGTGCTGCCTCTCTGATTAATGCCCTCCGTGCCCGATCCATGAGTTTTGATGGGCGGCCATCTCTTGGCAGGTTTCCATTTGGTTATGATAGATTTGATGGTGCTCCTGGAGATAATCAAAGATTTGGATATTTTTTTATAACCTAACCCTGACTTGTACTTCTCAACAACATTGTCCCTTACTTGTTTTTTGGAGAGTTCCTTGGTCTTCATGGCAGTGTTTGGTTAGTGGTGCCTCTTGCTTAGGTGTTGTAGCCTCTGGGGCATTACAGAAAAGGTGTGTATATGTAATGTGACATGTAGATTGCACACAGGTGGACAGCATTTCACTAAATATGTGACTTCTGAAGGTAATTGGTTGCACCAGAGCTTTTTATGGGCTTCATAGCAAAGGGGGTGAATACATATGCACATTCCAATTTTCTGTTTTCTATTTCTAAAAAATAGTTTTATGTATATATTTTTCTCATTTCACTTCACCAACTTAGACTGTTGTGTTCTGATTCATGACATCAAGTTGATATTAACAAATTGAACTTAAGGCTGTAATGTAACAAAATAGGTAAAAAGTCAAGGGGGTGAATACTTTTGCAAGGCACTGTATATTGTCTCATAGTAACCAATCAGTGGCAACATTCTGCAACTTGCTATTGAGAAAGGTCTCTGACAGGCTAATTTGAAACACTGCACTTATGTGTATTCATGAGCTGCATGAGCTACAGGTAAAAAGTATGATTGTAGGCAGAAATAAAATAGCTTTTAAGTAAATGAATACATAGGTATATTATTTTTCAAGTAAAATTCAGAAACCTTCCATGTCCCTTTAACCAGGCTTCTCATGCAGTGATATATTATAACTGACAAACATTCATGGCTGGGAACATTTGATGTAATTATAATGATTAAGATGAAACAAATTAGTCATACAGTGTTACATAAGTGCAGCGCTACTGCCTGGGGAATAGGAGGGATGAATAACATGGTATCTACATTAATGAATAACCATCAGAGTGCAGGTTCAGAGGACTTTGACTTGCGAGCTTAGCAGACCGTGGCAATGTCCTGCGTTGTGTTGTGGCAGCCCACAAAGGACTATGGACGTTCAAATGCTCCAGTGGCATCACTTCCGAGTTTAAAGCATCTCTCCTTATCTGAGGGTGATTTGACTCAGAGCAAAGGAAATAATGCTGATAAACTAGGAGTTACTCTTGGGACCTACATTGTGAGATCGAGGTAATTATCTTTTATTATAGAGCTGTTTTCAGCCAATAAATTATCTTTATAGAATGAATGAAATAGTGTGGACTGCCCTGCTGTGCACTCATGTATGTTGAAATCTCAGAGGTCTCCTATTAGATCAGAGCTTGAAACTTAGAAGCTAGACAGACTGCTTAGGAAATAGCAATTTTATTTCAGGAGCCAGGAATGGATGTACATATAGAAAAATAAAGAAAAAAGTTAGGAGTTAGAATTAACATTTTAGGAGCCATGTCTCCCTGGCTCCTGCAATATACATTATATGATATACTTTATACAGGTATACCCTGCGCTCTATTTCACTACAGCACTCTTTTGTTCTCTGTAATTAGCTTTTAATCTCAAAACCTCGCTATATTGCGTTTTTTGAGCGCCAAACCCCATTTAGCCATTTAAATCCATGTTCTGCTCTCTCCGAACCGCCACAGCGCTGTCTTTGCACTATGGCAATAAAATGACCCGTTTAGCGCTCTTTTCACATAGTGCTCCTGCATGCAGAAACGCATGTGGTGTGCTAAATGGGGTATTGTCGTAATAGTAATTTTACTTTCTAGAAATAACATTACTATATTTTTTAGCATTTTATGTTGAAAGCAAACTGGTGTTTTAAACCATTGACTATAAAAATGTTTAGTTTTAAAACTATACAACTGTATCATTATTTATTGTATTACAATACTAGTATTCTGTGATGCATTGCTCCTTTGTTATCATATTTATTTTATACTCATATGCAAATTTTGCAGGTACATTACAAAGTGTGGACATTATTTTGGCAAATATAACAAATTACTACTGTGAAAAAGTCACTTGTTTATGAAGTATGTAACAAACTTAGGACATTGACAGCTAGATCATGTTTCACACTGTTTTCGTGTTTCGCATGAATATCCCTGCCCAGAATAAACTGATTCAAATGTACAGTTGCTTGGGGAAGGGGGCTCTCTAATGAGCTGTAATATAGATGTATAAGTCATGTGAGATCTAAAAACCATACTCTGAGCACAGTTAAAAGGCCATGGAAAGATTTGTTTTCTTTGTTACATCAAATAGATTGTATTTGATAATGTTTTCCCTTTTCAAATAAGCTTCTCATGTGGGCTTGCCCTATGCCAGCCAATGAGATCTACATATTAAGTATAGTCTCTGCATTTCTTGTTAGTTTCAATGAAGTTTAAACGGGTTTTATTTTAAATTTGTTCATGCAAAAAATAAGTTTGTAATGTTTAAAATGAGATGCTTAAAAACAGTTGTGTTCAATATCCCTCTAAGGCACTTTCTGTTGCTCTAAATGATGTTTAAACAGGGTTTACTTAATATTTACCCATTTTACCCAAGCTGCTGCATACAGTAACAGTAGCATATGGTTGTCACTTTGCCTCTTGGATTGTTGTGTTATTACACCACATAACCACATAACTTTTAGTTTCATATTCTACAATGTGTGAAGTTGACACAACACTAAAGCAAGTGATTAAACATTAGTACAAGTGAAACAAAAAGTTTCATCAATTTATATATTATCAATGGAATAACTCTTTACAGAGACTCTGACATCCCACAATCAAGCTGTTTTGTTTTAGGTTATTCTTAATGTGCATGGAAAACTGGCTTTATGTTGTGTTATCCATTTCCCCCCGAAGTAAATTAAATTCCATGTTGTACTTTTTCTATTGGTATACAAATGAGAGGATCATGCATACTAATTAACATTGTGATGTGCTTATTAGGATAAAAAATCTGCTTGGGTGACTCTAGTGGCCAAAATTAAGACCTGCAGTGTTACCTGGCAGTTAGACTCCTCTCCCATCCTTATCAAGCTCTCTGAGCCGCACATTAGCATACAGGAGCAGCAAAAAAAAATTATAAATATTTTAGAAATTATTTACTGTAGAGAAAATTAAATCAACTTCCTGTTGGGGTAACAGGGCCCCTTTAAGTAAAGACACCCTGCAGCTAAAATATAGAAACTACTGACAGGAAAATGCCCAAAAATGCCAAAAGTTTGCATACCCTGGCAGAAATTGTTAAATATTGGCATTGATTTTGAGAATATGACTGATCTTGCAAACAATTTATTTTATTGAAGGATAGTGATCATATGAAGCCATTTATTATCACATAGTTGTTTGGCTCCTTTTTAAATTATAATGATAACAGAAATCGCCCAATTGGCCCTGATCAAAAGTTTACATACCCTTGAATGTTTGGCCTTGTTACAGACACATAAGGTGACACACACAGGTTAAAATGACACCTGTGGCTTTTTAAATTGCAATTAGTGTCTGTGTATAAATAGTCAATGAGTTTATTAGCTGCCACGTGGATGCACTGAGAAGGCTAGATACTGAGCCATGGAAAAGCAGAAAAGAACTGTCAAAAGACCTGCATAACAAACTAATGGAACTTCATAAAGATGGAAAAGGATATAAAAACATACCCAAAGCCTTGATAATGCCAGTCAGTACTGTTCAATCACTTATTAAGAAGTGGAAAATTTGTGGATCTCTTGATACCATGTCAAGGTCAGGTAGGCCAAGAAAGATTTGAACCACAACTGCCAGAAGAATTGTTCAGAATACAAAGAAAAACCCACAGGTAACCTCAGAAGAGATACAGGCTGCTCTGGAAAAAGACAGTGTGGAGCTGTATGGTCGAGTTGCCAGAAAGAAACCTTTACTGCGCCAATGACACAAAAAAGCCTGGTTACAATATGCCCGACAACACATTGACACGCTTCACAGCTTCTGGCACACCGTAATTTGGAGTGACAAGACCAAAATAGAGCTTTATGGTCACAACCATAAGCCCTATGTTTGGAGAGGGGTCAACAAGGCCTAAAGTGAAAACAATACCATCACCACTGTGAAGCATGGTCGTGGCTCACTTATGTTTTTTTTTTGGGGGGGGGGGGTGAGCTGTAAAAGCACGGGGGATCTTGTGAAAATGAATAGTAAGATGAATGCAGCATGTTATCAGAAAATTCTGGCAGACAATTTGCATTTTTCTACATGGGACGCTCTTGGACTTTACAGCATGACAATGACCCTAAGCACAAGGCTAAGTTGACCCTCCAGTGGTAACAGCAGAAAAATGTGAAGGTTCTGGAGTGGACATCACAGTCTCCTGACCTTAATATCATCAAGCCACTCTGGGGAGATCTCAAACGTGCGGTTCATGCAAGACGACCAAAGACTTTGCATGACCTGTAGGCATTTTGTCAAGACGAATGGGCAGCTATACCACCTGCAAGAATTAGGAGCCTCATAGACAAATATTACAAAAGACTGCACGCTGTCATTGATTCTGGAGGGGGCAATACACAGTATTAAGAACTAAGGGTATGCAAACTTTTGAACATGGTCATTTAACTTTTTTCTTTGTTGCCATGTTTTGTTTTATGATTGTGCCATTCTGTTATAACCTATAGCTGAATATGAATCCCATAAGAAATAAAAGAAATGTGTTTTCCCTGCTCACTTATGTTTTCTTTAAAAATGGTACATATATCACCAATTCGCCAAGGGTATGCAAACTTTTGAGCACAACTGTATAATATTTAGTGTGCAATATCAAGTGATTTTACATATACGAGGTGCATACAGTTTCACAGTTGATACCTAGGACCTTCCCATGCATACATGCATGATTAAAGAATAATTAATGATTAAAGAAAAGTATACATTACAAATTAGCATTCAAATATCTAATTGTGAAAAATGTTTCCCCTCTCTGTCATAGGAAACTTCTTTTATCACTCCTTCACATCCTTGTTCTCTCTCCCTCCTTTCTCTCTCTGTTGTCCCTCTTTCATTCTTATCTCCTTCTTTTGTATTCTCTCCCTTTCTCTGTATATATATATATATATATATATATATATATATATATATATATATATATACTTGTAATAACACCCTTCAATATAATGTTATAATTCATAGCCATTAGAAGAGATGACCTGATCAGTTGATGTTATTTAAAGGGCTAAACCTTAAATATACTCAGCTGTCTCCTCCCATGCAATCAGGCAATCTGTAATTAACTGTTGATCCACACCTTTGTTGATTATAGCATAGCACACCTGTCTGCATTTTAAAGCACGTATATTCTACTATTAATTTAGCATTATTTTATGACGTATAAAAATCTGTTATATAACTGTACAAAGATATATATTTGTGCTCTTAAAATGATGTTGTGCAGTTGTAGATGGTTCCACTTCAGCCTATCAATAGTGAAGGTTTCAAGTATATATCACAATAAAAGGAATTAGTTTTACTGAACAACTTGGGATTTTGACGATTTATTCTGATCTCTTATATAGAAGCTTTTGTTACATAAAGTTAATAAAAACAATTTTGACTGCAGAAAGTTAGTTGTCGATGGCCTATATTGCGGAAGGTTCGAGAATTCTGATTACAGAATAAGACACTCCAACTCTTATGTATTTGTGCTGTATTTGACACAAGGTCTTACAATCTATTCTCTCTTGCTGCACTTGTATGCTGATCCTATAGTTGTTTTGTACATGCATATTTATGAAAATGTCCTCTCTGTATTCACTTGCTAATACCCCTCGGTATCTTATGCGCACAGGAGCCTAATTCTATTATGAATTAAAACACAGATGTAGTGTTTATTTCACAATTTTAATAATTTACAATAATGCATGTAATAGATATACAGTAGACTCTCAGTTATCCAGATCTCAAGCAACCAGGACTCTTAAGCAATCAGAAAAAAATGGAATACTGTACTTTAAATAAAAATTACATATTACAGGGCTCAACAAGTGCCAGGAGCCAGGTTGTCATGCCACAAAATGCTTACAGGCACCTAGATTGCATCCACTGTACATGTTACCTGGAAGCAGACAGGCATGAGTGACTGAGCCAGTGCAGTGTTGGCGTTACATTCCCACCGCATCCTCCAGCCGAACGTACCTGTATGTAAGTGAGGAGTGAAAGCTGCTGCTGCTAGAACAGCCCTCACTGACAAATATACTTAGAAGAGCATCCTATGTGCAGCTAATCTAGGCCTCTTTTAATAGTGATTCTTAAGCAACCAGAAACGACATTTATGTGGCATTTACCAATCCCTGTGGGTGCCGGATAACTGAGAGTCTACTGTATTTATATTTATTCTACCTAACTCACTAGCTTCACATTGTCTTAGGTAATATATATTAGATCTGTGATTTCCATTACTGTGTAATGGCAGGCTTATGGTGACTAGGTGAAGAAGAGGCCCTCTTACCCTGTTTAATTAATATTAATTGTTGTGTTAGCTACAAAATAGTCTTCAATAATTAAGCATTTTTGCTTTATTTCAGCTGAAAAGTCAAATACTTGACATGTGTTATATGTATGATATGTCTTTATATAACTGCCTCAAGATCAAGTTTTTACTTAGATGCAGGATGTCCACAACTGCACCAAGCTTCTGTAACAAAAGCAATTATTCAAGAGATGTTTGGAAGTGTCAGCACTTTCAAGGAGTTTATGGATGCTCCATAATTAGTTTGAATTGTTCTGCAATTAAAGATTAGGCCTTGTTGTGCATTACGTCTGATCTGTGTAGTTTGCAGACAGACTACCAGTGGTCTGTGCAGTTCATTCATGTGGTCCACAGATTAACTGGGATTAAAAAGATGAAACCAAATTGAGAAAATGAATAAAAATGAATACAAAGTTAGTACAGATAACGGACTGTATGGTTGGTAAGTGCACAGGCTATATTGTTATGCATTATAATTACCAAGAAGCATTTGGAAAATCATTGTGCATGGTCTCTCAGCAGTAAGCAAGTGGTCTGCCAAGACCTGGGTTAGCTTTTAAGAGGTCTATTGGAAATAAAAATGTAAAAGGATGTAAATGTAGGCAAATTTGAAGTGGTTTAAATATTTTTTTTCTTGGAGATAATTGATAAAAGACAAACTAAATTCATATAGAAAATAAATAGTATGTATGATTTATGATCAAAACATCACTCAAGTTTGTCAAAACATTACATTATTGCGCCAGACATAACAAAGAAAACGTTACTGAGTTACTAAATTGTAATATCCCTGGATGATAATTATAACAATACATATAATCCATTCACAAGTATCCAATAAAACAGACCTTATTGCACTACCACATCCATTGTTTTGCCATAAAGCTATATATAGAATTGGTTACGCCCGAAAATCATATATAGTACTCGTTGTGCTTGTCAGTTGCTGGGTATATTGCAATGTGAGCCAACTGTGGATATGATACTACATGAATCTGTGCATGTAACTTACCTTGAAGCACATGTCAGACTCAAGATGTGCTTTTTTATGGACAGTCAGAGGATAAAGTTGTGTGAGAATGTTTCACATGGTATTACAGAAGTGAGATGTGTGTGTCATTAAATCTATTATTTGTCATTGTTTTGGCATTTCATTTACATTATTCACTACTGACACAACTGGAATGATAACACAACTATGGGTGGTGCAAACCAAACAGAATAACTAGCATGTCAGCCACACGGCACACTGCTGCGTGTCTGTCATCTCTGGGTTTACTGGCAGCCAAAGATATCTTTTGATACTTGAATGATATTTCAACACTTTTTATTTGTGATATTTATAGCATTTCCGGCTACATCTAGGGATACAAAACAAAGGATTAAAAAAAATGTTCCTGATTTTTACAGGCATTTAAATTTTCTAATAAATAATAGTTTCTAGGAGTCTGAAAGGAAGCCTTTCATAGAGTTGTATTATATTATGGATAAATATTTAGGAGCCAGCAGTGCAATTTTAGGAGCCAGGGCTCCAAGGAAATTTCCACTCCTGACTTTTCCATGAGTTTAACACTTAGACCATATAATATTTTTTTTTCTAAGAGGTTTTGCACGGAAACCACTGTTACAATCTACTTCTTCATTTGGCTTGGAAAGATCCTATATCAATCCTACCCAGTAGAATTGTGAGGTCCGCTGTATCCCTGCCAGCAGGATATGGACCAGTATCAGGACAATGACCACCGGGAGCACCAACAGTACCACAGGAAAGCAGGAGTTAAGACTCAGGAAACAACTTGCTCCTGTCTTTATTCCAACTGCAACTCACAAGACAGTTACAGTTTACCATTCTCAACTCCTCTCTCAATTTCTCCAGTCCGGTCGCAACAACCACATATTAAGAAATTATATACAAAATGCAGTATGTAATATACATATGCATAGTAGTATGCTAATATATATATATATATATATATATATATATATATATATATATATATATACAGAAATATGACATAGACAGTGTAAAAATATTTTTTAATATTATATTCTTAATACTTTAATATTATGATTGCTAGCCTTCCATTATAAACAAAAGTGATTATATATGTAATACTGGTAACAATGCATTGTTGACATGTTATAATTTTGCTGAGTTTTTTATTACCAGCCACTGTGTCTTTACAAACCAATATGGAGCATTTGATTGCTCATGCATGGCATTTAAACACATTCTTTAGATTGTAAGTTTGGAGTTTTTAATCTTTTAAGGTGCTTTAGGAAAGCACGTTGTATGCTAGATTCTGAAAGGGCCCTATATATGTTTGTAATGTGGTAAAACTGTTTTTGCCTTTTACTTCACCCCTGTGAAAGGGTAATAATAATACAAATAATAATAATACTAATAATAACAGGATAATATAGCATTGTGTTTTTTAAAATGCACATGGCTGACCCCTAAAACACACATGCGCTAATCTGCTTGCAATGCGTAAAGGGGTGGATATGTAATGTTACAACGCACATTATTGCACCGCATAGATAGAACACAGGATTTTTTAAATCACGTGTAGATGTGAGTCAATTAAAAATGTGAGTCAATTCAAATACACTGAATAGTTAATTTACATAAAATAGGGAGACTTATATAATGCTTAATTATTTAATTAAATAATTATATAATGTACGCTCAAGTGTCTGTTTAAAAAAAAAAAAAAAGTATATATTATATCTTAATAACTTGCATGGGTGCCTCCTGGTTATACTTCAAATAAAACCAAACATTTTAAAATATATATGTATTATGTATAAATGCGTGCCTACCGTTTATTAGGATTTTATACATATTTTTTTTTGTGTGCATATTAAGTAAACTAAAGAACCTTTACATACTTGTCCATATTTTATACATGTTTTCAGTCTAAATTATGTTACAAACATATCTTGCTCATAGTCTAAAGACTGCATTGTCCAAAATACGTCTGTTCTGTTTTGTTGGAAAAAAACATAAACCTTGCGATATAAATGAACATTTGAACGAAAATGGCCTTGTTTTTGGATTAATACTTCTATATTTACGATTATGTACAGAAAGTCTTTAAAAGATTTGAGGTTTTAAAGTGTTAACTGTGTCCTTTTAAGTCTCTAAAAATGTATGCATTGGTTTAAATTTAGCTCTTTGTAACAAAAGAGTAGTTTGACAATATAGGTGATATTTAAAAAAGGTGCATGAGCATGCCCAACAATACATTTATATGCAATCACTGTCAAGTATGAAATACAGTGCTGACATTTTAAGCATAAAAGCCTAAAAATGTTAACATTCTAAGAAAATTGTATGTATTATAGCAAATTATTACAGGATGTGTCAAAAATGTAGTGAAACACATAGAAAGTTCAATGCATTCATTGGCACGTCACAGCATTCTTCAGTAGGTTATTTTTACACTATATCATCTCTAGAGACTGCACCATCCTGTATATGACTTGTGGCCCCTCATTACCTAACATAGGGGGAATTTACTAAGCATCTCAGGTGCATCTCATATGCTTTGCACCGACTGAGGCTACTTTCCTTCTCATCTCAAGTTATTATAAAATTATATATATATATATATATATATATACTAGCGACTTGCCCGTCAAAAAATGACGGCAAGACAATTTGACTGGCTGGCAATGCTGTTTGCCACAGAATGCAAGGCTCTCAGCCCTGTAAGTTGTGGGCCTCGCGATGAGCGCCTTTGCGAGCCCCGCCACTTTCATTCATCGCAATGAGCTCCTTCGGTGTTCATTGCGAGTTCCTCGAAGAGCGCATTTGGCCGAAGGCACTCATTGCGAGCCTCTACCACCATGTACTTTACTGGTCTTGCAATGAGCGCCTTCGGCGTTTATTGCGGGCCCGCAATGAGCGGCTTTGCACATTCGGCCCTCATCACCAGTCCCGCTTTGCCGCTCATTGCAGGCCTCGGCCAAGCCGCCACTTTCACGCTCATTGCAAGCCTCTCCCCTGTGTCTGACCCCTGTTTCTGTTTCCCCCCACTCCCTTCCATCCGTACCCCCTTTCCCTGCCATGTGTTTTTTCTTCTTCCTTATTTCCCTCCTCTGCGTGATTTTTCCACCCTCTCTCACCCTGTGTCTCTTTCCTCCATCTCCCCCTCTCCCTCCCCTGTGTCTTTCTGCTCTCTTTCCCTGTTTAAGTGTTGCGTGGCTCGCTCTCAGCACCGTTGGTTTTTATTCTCTTGAGTCTTGCGTGCTTCGCGAGGATCTTCTAAGTGCTATTTGCTCCAGCCTCATTTTAAGCCTTTTTGTAAAAAGTTACGTTTTTTTGTCCCCCATTTTTTTTCTCGCTTAGCTAATTTTCGATCTCTGAAAAACGGCAATTAGTGGTCAAATTAGCTTGCAGCTTTTAATGTATTTTTTACATTATTTTTCTTTTTTTGTCGGTCTTTCGAGTTTCTGCAGCCTAAGTTGTAATGCCTGCCAGAACGTTACCAACAAAGTTGTAGATCCACAACTATTATATGTGATGTATATATATATATATATATATATTTTTTTTTTTTTACAGCTCTGTATAAATATGATACATTTACAAACATGTTGAACATATCCCCTGTGGTTTATGGCTTATTTTTCTGTGACATCTGACTGTTTGAGAACACAACTTTAGTGCATTGTTTAGAGTAGTGGTCCCCAAACCTTTATTTTAAAGCACTACTTAAAATGTACTTAGTATCTTGACTGATCACATATGTTTTCTGGTATATTGGCACTTTTTGTTTATGCAATTTTATTAATTTTGATAGCTTCATATCTTATTTGTAATCCATATTGTTCCATGATCCACATTAATAAAGCTCATGGACCACTGGTGGTCTGTGAAACCTCCGCTATCAAGAACAAACCCTATTTATAAGACATAAACAAAGAGATGTCAAAGGTCATTAATCGGCTATATCTTGGTGAAGATACCTATTTCTGTCCTTTCTGGAGTCCAGTTACATGCTTGAGAACCACGGGTGATATAGCAATAAAAGGAAGAATTTGTATTTTGTCCAAATACATGTCCCCGTGCTAATAAGTTTGTTACTTTTGCAAAAAAGAATCTAAAATCATGCACCACCCCCACACATACAATGCATGAGATATTCATATTATACACCTTGTGCCTCATTCAATTGTGATTTGGCCAATTGAATAAAGCTCTATATAAGCACAGAGCATATTTTTTTTTTCACAGACGTTTTTAGTTGAACTTCTATCCAAAAGCAAGGTCTTCACTGACTTCTGTAAGAAAATATGCTCTGTGCTTATATAGAGCCCTATTCAATTGGCTAAATCACAATTGAATGAGACCCATTGTTTTATAGGAGTTTCACCCACTGTAAAAAAAAATATATATATATATACCATAGGACTGGGAAGTGCAATTAAGGGCATGAAAACTTCATCAGAAAGCCCTAAATGAAGAAAATGTGTCTGTATTATATTATTATTATTATTATTGCAATATAAGAAGTGAAAACAGTAAGAGGGGGAGATAAGGTGGATGAAAATAATGAATATTGGCTTTCAGTATGGGGGTTATAATCACAAAGCTATTTGGGAGTTTGGTGACTTGGAGCAAGAGGGGCACATTTTTTCATAGATTGGAAATACTCCTTTCCTATACTGCTTTCCCATACTGCTAGACTTTTCAGATGCACACATTTCTTCTGTACAACTTGTACACACTTAAAATATCAACTTCCTCAATTGGCTTTCACTTAGATCACATGTAGACTGAACTTTTTCACTTCTTTAATAGCCTTTTACTTCTATGATAATCCCTATCTCTCAGAGATCATATCCCGCTAGACCTCAACCCCTCACATGTATACCCCTCAACAATGTCTTCTCTTCATACCACAGCTGCCTCAAGATATTTTTCTGTGATTGCATCACACTATTCGAATGTTCAACCACTGTATATCCACCAGTCTCTATTCTCATCAAATTTTAAGGGGCATCTAAAACAGTGGTGGACAACCAGGTCCTACAAAGGATCCAACTGGCCAAGTTTTCCAATGAGCACAGGTGGATCAGTCAGATCGAGTGAAACATTTGGGAGCATGTGTGTTAAAACAGAGAAAATCTGAACATATAAGCAGACAGAGGTGAATATCCTGGACTGCTGGCTATCCCCATAGGACCAAGTTGCCCACCACTGATCTAAATGAGCATGTGCTAAATGAAGTATTCCAATACCCTCTCTAGCTAATACACATATATTTGCCTTAAATGTGTTCTTAGAATCACCCACTGGAATATTCTTCCTCCATGTAAATCATATTAACTGCCAAAAGCTTGTTCTTCCTGATTTTAATGTATATAACAATCTCTTGCATATGTTGTGTGCTGGGATTTCTTACTTGGGATGCCTAGCATAGGCCGCATCTTTAAGGAAAGAGACACAAATTATCCTAAGTCACTTGGGAACATTAACCAGCGAGCTAGTGAATTACATGTTGTATGCATATGGAAGTCTCACTTGAGCAGTGTGTCCCAGTGGACAACAACAAAGGTTTTACCATAGCAAAATTAACACAACATCTAAATTATACCTTTATATCAATTACATGCATTGCTGTGCCTTAGAGCAGTGTTTCTCACCTCCAGTCCTCATAGACCAATAACTTGCCAGGTGAATGGAATATCCCAGCTTGAACACAAATCACAATGACAAAGCCACTGGCTTAAACACCTATTCTTATATTGTTTCATTCATTTAAGATACTCAGTATTACAAATTACATAAGTGTATATTTAATTCCTTTATAAACTGATTTTGAAGCACTGTTAGGACTTTTTTTCTGAAAAATATTATTTGGCCATATTGGCCAGTAGAGGGAGTAATTGATTTATTCATAGAGCTCTATAACTCTGTTGGTGCAGTGCACTGACACACCTTAATTAGAATTGGTCAAAAGGATGTCCTTAACCTTCACAGTACTCATTTTCCATGTCAAGTAATATGACATTTCCTTCTTTAATTATTCAGTCAAGGATAGAACATATGCCTGTCTCAAAAGCATACCAATTGCCTATAAGCATATAAATTCCAAGGTTAATATATTTAGGAACTTGGAGATTAGTCTCGCCTTCAAGAGAGTTAAAGGTATATGCAAGCGAGGTGGGTTATGGATGCATCATGTAGAATGCATCATAACCCACCTAGCAAAAAATGTTTGCATATAAAAATGCAAACATTTCTTGCAAAAAAATAAATAAAAATGTGCTGGGGTTGATGTAGACACCCCCAGCAATGGCACTGCGCATATCGGGTACTTCATTAAAAAAATGTACCCAATATAAAAGCTGCTGATTGGCTAAAGGAAAGGAAAGTATCTGAAATCATGTGACTTCCCACAGTAGGGCAGACTACAGGTGCTAACTGAGCATGTCTGCACAATCCCCAGGTCAAAAGATACAATGTATTACTTATGCTAATATTCCCTTGGAATTAGGGTTATATAGAGTACACTATAATGTGTTCATTATCAATAGAAGAAAACCATTTGATATGCAGCAAAATTAACAGTTTGTGATGGTCATTTATGATACCAATGTTTTTGGTCTTTTAACTGCATGTTTTCCAGTAATTAATAACATAACTTAAAAGGCTTATTATGCAAGCTACGTAGAGGTCAGGATTTAATGCTGATTCCATTTATCATTATTTTTTAAGGAAAAAATTAAAGGCACGAGCTCCCCCGCCACCCACCCAAACAACTGCATCTAAACCACAGATGGAGAAGAGGTCATCATCAGAATCAGAAGGGGCTGGTTACCAGAGCTCAGAGGACTCGAAGGAGAACAAGCTACAAAGGAAGATGGATCTAATTATCACTTTACCTGGAGGGCAAGAGAAAACAGTCACTGTAGATGGAAGGTAAGTGGACAAGAGGAGCAAGTAGTCAAATATCAGCTTCTTATTCCTAAACATCTATTTACCTACTGAAATAACTTGTAATGTTCTCCAACAGTGAATTAGAATTTAATTTACACACATTATACTAATATATTGATACTGGAATATTAATATATTTCTGTTTGGTACAATTAGTTCATATTATGTGTGTAATGCAAATTGTAGAATATGCATTATATATTAGATTTAATGAATTTTGCTCAGTCACTCAACCTAATAATTACAAATGTTACTACAATATTTCATGCTTTATATTAGAAATGGACTAGTTGTGAATGTTTAGTATTACAGTATAAAGTGATACCCTTGTTATTGGACTAACATTTTAGTGGCAAGCTTTTGAGAGAGACATTTTTTCTTTCATTGAGTTATTTTTGACTCTTTGTGCCGTCATGGACCATAACACACCATGCTGATCTACTTGGTTTTCATGGCATAGATACTGGAGTGGGTTGCCAGTTTCTTCTACAGTGGGCCACAGCATACAGCTCCTGGTATTCCTAGGTGGTTTCCCATCCAAGTACTGACCAGGCCCAACCCTGCATGGCTTCTGGGTGGCATGACCTCTTGGTTCTCTAACTAGAACCAAACCCTGGTCACAGCAGTTGAAGGCACCGAATACTAACCACTGGACCACCAGGGAACACATACAAGTTCAAATAAATATTTATATGTTTTAGCCTATTAATGATACAAGACCTCTGTATATTATGGGATGTAAGCTGCTGAAGACTAGCTTAGAAGTTAGATACAGTTTGATTAACTTTTGAGCTGACTCTTGAACTTTTGACCAAGTCAGAGACAAAAATTAAATTTAAATTAGCAGCTTCTGCTCTCCTCAAACATGTAGAAGTAACTGGCAAACTAGACTAGTTGTATATTTTTTACATAGATAGTTAATCCACAATTAACTTCCCTGAAATGACCCATTTGTGTGTGTTTGCGTTTTTCAGTTGTGCCTGACTCTCCACGACCTCATGGACAGTAACACACATTACGCAAGTTTAAATTATTTTGTATTTATGTACTTTTTGTTGCTGAAAACTTAAGGGCCTTAGCATCCTTAATTCAGCTGTCACTTTGCACAAGAGTTTCAGGGCATCAGCTATCAGAATCAAGATCTAGACCATTTTTTTCAAATGATGACACATTTATTAAAACCTTTATAAATATCAAGTAGGCAAGTTTAAACTGTTATAAAAGAATTGTAAATCTACGGCCACAGCTGGTGACTGGAAACTATTGGTAGTTTCAAACATGGCAGCTTTCATCTCATCTAAAAGAAACAAGCTGTCCAATGCAGTCTGAGGAGATGTTTAAACTTGTTTGTATTCAATTGTCAGCTAGCACATGTACTATCTATTGTATCAGTACTAGCGAATTGCCCGTCAAAAAATGACGGCAATAAAATTGTAAGGCAGGTAATGCTGTTTGGTGGAGATGCTCAGTGAATGGGTGTTGTTTTTATTGTGTTTTTTTTGTTTTTGTGTCTGTTTGTGTATGGTAGTGAAATAATTAATACATTAATAAATGAATATACGTTACCTATTTAGAAGTAATATATGCAGGAAGCATTGTGTTGACGAGCTGACAATCTGTTTTGATGTTCCTGCAGCATACAATGTAGGTTTGCACTGTTATGGAGCTGAGGTGTAAGTGTCAGCAATGTGTGCAGTGTGTAGTGTAAATAGGCTGCGTGCGCGAGGGAAAGCCGTTAGGGTAGCTGTGTACTTCTGCATTGTTTAAGTTAGTGTTGTAAAACGGCTGCGAATGTGTGTGGTACGCGGGTGTGAATGATGTAGCGTCCTTGCTAATGGTGTATCTTGTACCTCGTACGTGTTTTTGGAAAATCTGTATCTGTGGTGTTTTACGTGTTTAGGGTCCTGTAGCCTCGTTTTGGTTTTTTGCAGCGGCCATTTTTTCTCTCAGGGAGTTTCATGTGTGTAAACTCTTTAATTTGTACTTAAATTGAGCTGTAACTTCACTTGCACAGGTCCTGGGTGCCCCCCCCCCTTGCTGTCGGTAACCTTTTTATGTATTTGTTGTGTGTATTTACTGTTTTTTTACTGTTTTTTTTTAATGTTTTTATGTGCGCGCGGTTGAGGTGTTAAGGTCGTATTTTTGCGAGGTCGTAAGTCCCGCGGCTCGTAATTTTGTATGGTAAGTCCGTAAATTTTCTGGGGTAAGTCCCGGCTGCGGCTCACTGCAGCCGACGTGGGAGCCTCCACCTCAGCAAATGCAGCCCCTCATGTCAGAGACCCTTTGAAGAGTCCCTTTTTCTGCATTAAACATTAAAAAATAGTGATGTAAAATATTAGACATCCCTGCTAAAATTCTTTATTTTTTGTTGACAAAATACAAGCAAAGTAAAATATGTATTCTCTACTTTTCTGTTTATTAGTAATGCTTACATTATGTAATTAGTTCAATGTCATTATGACTTTGTAATGAAGGCTTTTTTAATTGCAGATATATTTATCAATAATCTATCTATAAGTGTGACTAATCCTTTTTTAGTTCATGCATAGTATAAACTAAAATTAAATACGGTATGTCCCTAATTATCAATATATAGCTGTGATTTATATAGTAACATATGATTAATAGCATCACCTAAAACACATAAAGACACACAACTGTACAATGTGATCTGAACATCTGCTTTGTTATTTAATTAATTACGTAATGTGGCCCATGGGTGATACACATGAAACTAAACCACACCTTGTATCATCATCATATATTATAATTTGTTCTGTTAAAAATATGGACAAGGAGTACATTCAAATTCCAGTTTGCAGGGATGCACAGACCTGCTTTACAATTTGTTTATTATGTAAATATGGATTTTAGTTTTTAAATCAGGTGGTTTTATGTCTGCGATTATTACATTTGACATACTCAATGTTTTATAATAATTTATTTTCTAGAACTACATGTATTTATAGCTAATATTATTACCATGTAGTATTTTGGAAGATTACTATTAATTTTATCAATTTAGCCCCAGTGTTGGTCTCTGCCTAAAATAAATTCATACATATTTTCTTTACTCTAACCATTTGCACACACAGGCTGGTAAAAGCATTTGTAACTACTTGATAAAATTCTAGCAGCTAGTATAGCATAGTGTGTTTTTGCAAGATTCTTTGCCATTGGTTCTAATCCAAATGCTTTCTATCTATTAACTTTTTTAATTGACTAATGCATTTATTTGCACATATGATAAATATATATATATATATATATATATATATATATATATATATATATATATATAAATATATATATATATATATATAATTCATCGGTTAAACCAAAAAAACAAATAAGTGGGAAGCAGAGGAATCGAGCCTATGATTTACAAATGAAAAAAAAATCTTTAAAATATATCCACTACACCATCACACTAATCTCTCAAAAACATGTTGTAAATCTATAATACACTGTAGAAGAGTTACAAGTTACAGACTCCAGATTCCAAGCAGGGACTTAGGACCTGGGGGTGGGTGACAGGAATATGGAGCAGCATGTCTTTCCCATGAAGGTTTTGACCAATTATATATATACATGTAATATATAAATATAACTATAACTATATATATATATATATATATATATATATATATATATATATATATATATGTATATATATATAAAAAATAAGATGGCATATAGACATACATTATATATTTTTATTTACCGTATTTATTGGCGTATAACACGCACTGGCGTATAACACGCACCTCATTTTAAGAAGGAAATTTCAGGGGAAAAAAAAATTCAAATAAAGAACTTTGAAGCAAAATCCTCAACCTCAACCTCCCTCCTCATCCTCAACCCCCTCCTCAACCTCCCTCCTCATCCTCCCTCCTCAACCCCCCATCCTCAACCACCTCCTTAAACCCCCCATCCTCAACCCCCTCCTCAAACCCCCTCCTCCACCCCTCCAACCTTATCCTCCTTCCTCAACCCCCCTATCCTCAACCCCTCCTCAACCCCCCTCCTCAACCCCAACCCTCCTCCTCAACCTCCCTCCTCATCCTCAACCTCCCTCCTCATCCTCAACCTTTTTCCTCATCCTCAACCTCCCTCCTCATCCTAAACCCCCTCCACAACCTCCCTCCTCATCCTCCCGCCTCAACTCCCCCAACCTCAACCCCCTCCTCATCCTTCTTCCTCAACCACCCTATCCTCAACCCCCTCCTTAACCCCCCTCCTCAACCTCAACCCCCCTATCCTCAACCCCCCTCCTCAACCTCAACCCCCCTCCTCAACCTCCCTCCTCATTCTAAACCCCCCTCCGCATTCTAACCCCCCCTCCTCATTCTAACCCCCCCTCCTCAACCTAAACCCCCCTAAATACCTCCCCCTCACTTACCTGCTTCTGCTCCGGCCTCCGCTCCTCTCTTTGACCCGGCGAGCATGTGACGTCACATGCGCGCCACGTCATTAGCATATACCGGAGAAAAAGTGCGTGTTATATGCCGATAAATACGGTATATATTGCATTGCACTGGGTGCACCGGCGGTTGATCTGCCCCTGCTTCCTTTTCTGGGAGTATATTTTGGGCTCCTACGCTCATGGTTCCAAGGGCTAATTTAGTCTCTAAGTCTATTCTTGGTCATTTTTAAAACTTTTGTGGTCCTTTAATATTTTTTATGTAAAACACAACTTTGGTAACGTTTAAAGTATCCTTTTTTAAATGAATACAAAAACAAACATTTGCAGCCCATCTAACTTTTACTTACTTACAAACAAACAGCAGCTTGTAAACCCTCTAGTTGAAGTGCTTTCTTAAACAGTTTATGAGGTCAATAAAGGGAAGCCGTCCAAAATGTTCAGACTCAAAAACTGGAAATTCTTATAATTTATTTGGGGGTTATATTAGTTTTCCTTGGCAAGGACACACCCTTAGGTTTGACCGTTATGGTCTGCTACCCCTTGACGTGTAGACAAGCAGCTCAACTTGAGCTTATATTTAAAAGTAAGTTTAATAATGGTTAGCGTTTTTCTAAATATTTTAATAAGATTAATTATTACAAGTTTTAATAAGTTAAAAAATTTGCCCTCCCCACCATACCCAACTCATTAGACTGCAAGTTTGCACGTTTTCAATCGTGTAAGGTGCATCAGCGAAAGCTCCACTCACACTAGATTCTAAGCTCAAAGAAAGGGCTCTCCATCCTTTGCTGTGTTGCACAGCGCTACGGAATATGTTGGAGTGTTACAGATAAAGATAATAATAATACCTAACAATGCCTCTATTCTTTTTCTGCATTAATATTTTAGATGTGATTGATGAATGTTAATGTTATAATACCCATGCAAATGATTTTCAGACAGCGGGTTGTTAAGGTTACCTGACATAGAAGTAAGTCGGATTCTCAGTTTGCATAAACTAGATGCAGTTTAGGGTAACTTTACTGATCCAGCTGCCAGCTCTTCACTTTCAGCTTTAGTTTTAAGTATCCTGCCATAAATAATGGAAGAGAGAGAAGGAGCCTGATTACTGAACTTTGCTAAGAATAGCTGGCAGACTTGTCAAGATTTTAATCATTATGCTGGGTTTATCCTTCAGTTCTCCCAAACTACTTTTTAATATACTGTGGCACTGCCACCCTCTGTCAAATCCTAACAAAGGACTCATTGATCTATTGGAGTAACAAAGCAACATTCAAATTGAATGACATTTTTTCCCCTCATATTTTGTATGATTTTTGACTAATTTGTTTTTTCTTACTATCTTCAATTAATATTGCCTGTTTACTTAACCTATAACTAGATAACATTGCTGTGGACGTATGTATCAACTGTTTTATTCTGAACAAATCACAATTATAACCTGTAGTAGGGAGAGAGTGAGTAATTGCATCTTGCTTCGAGGCCCTGTATATTGAGTGTACCTTGCTCCTGTGTTTCTCCTTCTCTCCATGGGCCTCATTCATTGCGATTTGCCCAAATTAATAGGGCTCTAAATAAGCACATACCACATTTTTTTTTACAGAAGTTTTCAGTTAGTGAAATTTTATCCAAAAGCAAGCTTTTTACTAACTAAAAACTTCTGTTAAAAAAGTATGCTATGTGCTTATTTAGAGTCCTATTCAATTGGGCACATCTCAATTGAATAAGGGCCCATGTAGGGTCACATGCTACTTGTATGTTGTATGTAGATGTGGGGAGGGAAGGGTCAGGCACTGTACAAGGCAAATTAATAAACCCTGCTCATGTGCAAACTCCCAAATCAACATATATCAATAACTATATGCCTATACTCCCTGTTTATTCTGTAGTATGTACCATACAAATATGTGTAATAATTAAGTAAGCAAAAGTGTGAATTGTTCCATAAAAAATAGCATTTGATTTGAAAAATCATATTTGTTTAGTCATTCAGTCATATCCGACCCTTCCTGACCCTATGGACCATGCTCCAGGCACATCTATTGTTATGTCTCTGGAAGCTTTTATACATGAGGTTTTCTTGGCAAAGATACTGGAGTGGGTTGCTAGTTTCTTATATAGTGGACTGTGTTTTGTCTGACCTCTCTGCCCATCTTTTTTGACCCTAAATGTAGTAGCTAATAGCTTCATAGAAGTACACAAGCCCCTTCACCACAACAAGGTAGTGATCCAGAAGGGGATAATCATATTAGAAGTGCAATATTAATACATTGACTTTTATATACAACTAGCGACTTGCCCGTCAAAAATGACAGTAATTTTTTTAAAGACTGGCTATGCTGTTTGCCACACAATACGAGGCTCTGCCCCGTCTACTTTGGTGCTTTGCAATGATCACCTTTGGCGCTCATCGCAAGGCCAGCGATGAGCGCCTTTGGTGCTCATTGCGAGCTTCTCTCCTTCGTGTAGTTTACAGGTCTCGCGATGAGTGCCTTTGACGCTCATTGCGAGCCCTGCAGTGATCGCTCATTGCAGACCTTGTGCAACCCGTCCCGCGTGCCTGGCGTTGTTCGGCTAAGTGTTACTGACTTCGGTTAAGTGTCACTGGCTTCGGCCTCGTTTTGATCCTGTTTGAGAAAACGTACGCTTATTCGGTGGCCATTTTTTTCCTCACTTAGGAGAATTTGTATCACCCAAAAATGGCAATTAGGGATCAAATTAGCTTGCAACCTCACTCACAGGCTCCCTTGGCTGTCCCCCTGAGTTGTGTGGGCGGTTTTTTATTTATTTTGTACATTATTTTATTTTGGATATTATATTTCAAGTTACGGGCTTAGGTTAGGTGTTACTGGCTTCGGTTAAGTGTTATTGGCTTCGGCTATGGGCGTCTTCAATCTCTTTCCATCCCCCATCGTTGGAGCGTAATGGGGCAAATTACATCTCTGATGGGATAGAGGACCCTTAGAGGGACCCTGAAAAGGCACTATAATGAGAGCACTCATTGCTGGCCCACAGATGTAGGCCGCAATGTTTAACATTGCGTTACCAACAAACTCGCAATTACGACAACTATATGTGTGATGATGCTGCTGTGGGATGTGCCATTTTGCTTTCTTCTGAGACTTTTAATACACAGAAAGTTTATATTTGCTCAGTGTGAATGTGGCATCTACAATTGAAAGTGAATTCATTAGGTTTTAAAATGTTCTCTTTTAAATACTTTAAAAAAGCTGTTTTTTTCCCATGTCCCTTTAATGTAGTTTGAGAGGATGGATAGACCTGCTGCTTTGTTGGACCAAAGGCTTTTGGGGAGATGTTTTGAGATCTGTGAAGTTGTAAACCAGAAAGCAGTTGGAATGTATCACTGTACTTAATATTGATATTTATATATTTTTTTTATATTTAGACCCATAACTAACCTGTTTAGGTAATTCCAGCATTCCATGCTCTGCACAGATTGATCTGTTGAGGGTTAACTCTTTTTTTCTTCTTTTGGTCACTACACTAAGCTGCAGCATGGGCCTGGCAGTGGGCAGTCAGTGACTCATGTAAACACAGATTTAATTTCTTTGATTTCTTAGTGAAAAATGCATGTATTTCAAATATTCAAAAAATATTTCAACATTGTTTTAGGAGATCTTTACTGTGATGTGGTCCAAATTGTGCTGAATTAAGTGGCCCTTTAATTACAAATGCCAAACAATCCACTCTGAGCATTTTCTTCTCACTCAGTACTCTGAGTCCCTTAAAAGTAAACAAAGACATTTATGCTCTTAACTTGTTATTCCACAGTTCATTTACTTAACACAACAATCTTGAGTTATCAGGTATCAGAAAATAGATCAGATGTGGGTCAATGAATTTTAACTCCCAAGGTGCACATAAACATTTACATTTAAATATACTGTCCCACTGATTAGATATTGTTTCATGTAATATAAAGGGCTTCAGTCGCTGAAGAAAAGTCAACTTTTTAAATTCATTTTGCATATTCTATATTATTAAGTTCATCGGTACAAAAATGTATAATGAAAAGCTTATAATTAAAGGGATACTATCGCACTTTCAACAAGTTTGTCTTATGTATACATTGTATTGGCCATTTTTCTCTACTGTTTATGCTATTGTGGTTTTACAGGTAAAACACTTGTACAGGTGTGTGTGTTGGGGGAGGGTTCTAACTGCATGATAACGCTGGGTCACATTGTTTTTACTACCATAGAACTAAACAAGCAGCGTTCTAACTAGCACATCAAAGCAGCTCATTAGCATTTGCAATCCACTTATTTGCTTAATACAGTAGACCCTCCACATTCATGGTAGTTACGTTCCTGCGGTTCCTGCAAATGTCAAAAAAATGCAAATAACAAAACCATGGGTAAACTATCACTTTACACATGTTTTGTCCCTTGGGAAAGGGTCTAGGTGTTGGGTGGCACTAAAATGCTGCATTCGGGCCATCTACTAGGGCCAGAGCATCCTTTTCAGGCAAGGGGGTTGGGTTTAGTGTCCCCCTCTGCACCTCAGCGCAGTGCTTCCTGGCCAGATCTTGCATAATCATTTTTTTTTTTTAAACGCAAATGTCGAATCCGCGAGTGTCAAACATGTGGATGTTGAGGGAGGCCTGTAATACCACGCAAACAATGCTGAATGTCTCAGGAATTAGCTAGTTTAGGAAAACATAGCTAGAAAAAAAGAAAAAAAGTAAAAAAAAAAATAATTAGAAAAAAAGTTAGCATTTTTTTTTTTTGCAGTCTTTTTTTTTGCGGTTTAGCGGGAGTTTTTTTAAAATGGGGAATTGATGCTTGAGCTTCCTGGTTGGTTGGGTGCCGGATAACTGGGATTCTACTGTAGTTTGCTATAGTAAATATTTGAATAGTAAAAAGATTTATATCTTGTACACTAAAATACCTGTATGCTTTTTTTTCTGTAGTAAAGCCGTGATGGACCTGTTGGTGGATTTGTGTAGCCAATACCACTTGAACCCCGCACAGTATATGTTAGAAGGAAAGCACAGCCTGTCACAACAGCCCCTGACATTGCGGCCAAACACTTTAATTGGAACCCTGGATATGCAAACCATGTGCCTGAAGGAGAAAGTTACAGAACTGAAGCACAGAAAGCCAGCTCCCAAGATCCCTGAGGTAGGTGATATGGAAAGTGCTATGTCTTCACAGCTCAGGTGAATTTAAGGCATGGATCAGTCATAATTAAACGGATACATTTGAATGCAAAGATACATAGAGTCCATATATAGGAAGTGTATTTGTATGGATATTTTATTTCATCTATACAACTTTTACGCCACTGATGATTGGCATGTTCTTTAAAGGTCCTTTATAAGGACTCAGAGCTCTATAGCAATGGTCAGTAACCTATGGCTCTAGAGCCAAATGTGGATCATTATAGATAAATGTATAGCTCTTCTGTCAAATTTATCAGCATGAATCCATAGCATTATTAAATAGGAATTACAATTTTGAGTATTCTATGCTTCATTAATTAACAAAGCACAAAATCGGCAAGATAAGCATTTTTTTTAATATGCTGTATTTAGCAATAATGCAATTGTCTTTGAATTTGCAGGAAATTTCAATTTTTTGGCGTGTTCCTCCCTGGCATACTTGCTATTATCTGTGTATTAGCTTGTGGTACAGTATGATAATGTCCCTGATCAAGACTGAATGGACATTTTATCAAGAACTGCATGCCGCTGTTTTAGCATTCCTTAATAAACTGTTATTAACAGTGCTAAAATAGAAAAGCTTCTTTAGAAATGGCAGATTAAGTTTATTATAAGTTTATTATAAGGAGCCTGACACTTTTTGACATTCAGTGTTTATAGATAAACACACATACACCTTTAATTTGGCATTGAGAAAGAACAAAATAGGAATAGTAACTGGGGATTGGAAAGGGGCGCTCAGTTCTGTACACACCAAGCAACACAATCCCTTAATAGCATATTTATGTTTCCTGGATTATGAATGTATCTGATAGAGGAGAATCAGTAGTGTTTGAAAAAATCCCAAAATAAACATTATTAAACTTACCCTAAAGTTTGATAAATCTCTTGCGTTTGCAAGCAACTGATTTCAGAGTTAACACCCCTAGCAAGCCCTGCTATAATTAGCATTAAATTCATAATTTGTTTTGGCCAATCACAGACAGATAATATATTGTAGTTTATGATGGCAGTTTGTGCAGGGAATCATCATGAGACGTGTAGTCCCCTGCACAAGGAAGCAAGGAGGATCCCAGACATTGCTGTGTAGATCTCTGCTTTGTGCTGCTGTTGGTTTGAAGGTTACAAAAGTGATAAACTCTGTTCCCA